>CM050209.1:25005000-25035000 GCA_027475355.1 Coilia nasus | reverse complement strand
ATCATATTAACTAGTGTCCAAATTCAGACACAGTGAGCTTACAACTCGTTAACCTTACAAGTTGACTTTACTCCCAACATAGTAAACACATAGGTAATGGTTTTCTTCTGTCAGCAGTTCTCTGCTGAGCCTTCAGTATGCCACACACACATATTCTATTCCTGTACATACACTTTCCAGTTTCTCTTACAGAAATTACAACATTAGGAAGATAGAATGAATGCTCTCAGGACATGTTTCCATGAGTATATGCAATACATAAATTCCTGTTTGTTTTTAGTGCATATCTAGTTATGCATGTGGGCAAATGTGTTGTGTGTGTGTGTGTGTGTGTGTGTGTGTGTGTGTGTGTGTGTGTGTGTGTGTGTGTGTGTGTGTGTGTGTGTGTGTGTGTGTGTGTGTGTCTGTGTGTGTGTGTGTGTGTGTGTATTTGTGTGTATTTGTGTGTGTGTGTGTGGGATAGAATTATACTTACATGTTTTTTACATTGTGCCATATGTTATTTGGCCCTAGTTGAAAGAATGACCAAAGTGCAAAGTCTACATTCTAACTAAAGGTAGTTTCACAACTAGGGAACATCTATTTCCTAATTAAATGTAATGACCCTGACTCTACACATACGTTCGTGGGTAGGGATGGGAAACGACAAAAGGGTTCTTGTTTCAATTCCTTGGAATCGTTTGCCAGTTTTGCAAAAGATTCCCTTATCGATTCCAGCGGGCATGACTAACGTCACGTATCTTACGCAAGTTACGCAACGTGCGTAGTGACGTGCAGTTAGCAGGAAAGATGGCACCTCACTGTTGGGTTTGTAAGGTCATGTTACTTCTAAACTAAAAAAAGTTGATGCTAATCGACCTGTTTGTTCTCCTTTTTTTCCAAATGAGAATCGATAAGAGAATCGATGAAGCACCAAATCATAAAGCAGAATCGAAAATGGAATCGTAATCGTAAAAAATGTATTAATTCCCATCGCTATTCGTGGGTGGGCCAGCTCACCTCTCCCACATGCTACACAGCTTTGAGACACTGCTTGTAGGCCATTAGCTCGTTGGATGACTGCACGTGAATTAAGACCCGCTGTGTGTTACGTTTTTTATTTATTTATTTATTTATTTATTT
Organism: Coilia nasus; assembly: GCA_027475355.1. Classification (NCBI taxonomy): domain Eukaryota; kingdom Metazoa; phylum Chordata; class Actinopteri; order Clupeiformes; family Engraulidae; genus Coilia; species Coilia nasus. The sequence goes on along the minus strand of CM050209.1, from coordinate 25,033,878 downwards.
TTAACGATTGCATTTGTTTCTAGGCGCTTGTGTGAGTGTGTGTGTGTGTGTGTGTGTGTGTCATAGTGTGTGTGTTTGTGAATATTCAGATATGAGCATGTATGATATGTGAAAACATGTGTGTCTGTGCGTGAGAAAGCATGGAAAAATTGTTTGCCAAGGGTAGGTGTGTTTGTGTGTGCGTGTGCACATCTATGTGAGGGTGTCTGTGTGTGTATGTGTGTTTGTGTGTGTACGTGTGTGTGTGTGTGTGTGTGTGTGTGTGTGTCTGTTGAGTGACTCATCAGCTCAGGTATACCTCTGTGAACAAATAAGGCCCTTGAGGCAGAACAATCACCTCTTATTCAGATTGACCTGCAGCTAACGAGTGGAAGGCTTGCTTGACGTGCCCTCTATGTTAAGATGACACATGCACACTCCACAGACGCACACGCACACAGACACACACACAGACACACACACACACACACACACACAGACACACACACCACTCCTTCTTCTCTGGTGATGCCCCATTCATTTGCAGCACATAGGCATCCAACTCTAAAATATCCACTTCCTGCAATTTCTATTTGGTAATGATTAGTGGGGAAAGCCCGTTTCAAAATGTCTTGTGGAAAACGGCGCTGGCCGCTCCGAAATACATATTTCTTCTCGGTAGTGAATAAATGTTTTGGCAGTTGCCTGCGTTGCCTTCCCCTCACCAGTGCTCAATTACTCACGTAAAAGCGTGCCGTGCTCGACCCAAATTACTTTGTTGAAGTCCGCCACTTTTACCCTCATTTTAAAAGGTAATGACCTCCACACGTCAGGGCTGGCTGACTCCTTTCCAGCAGTCTGAAAAACTCTCTGAACTCACGTTTATATGTTGAAAAACTAAGGAGGAGAGAGAGGTTTGTGGGAGGGTTTGTGGGGGGGGGGGGGGGGGTAGTTGTACTTCTAAAATTATGATGCTGGTGGAGAACGTGTTTCATTTACGGATAAATGCCACTGACTTTAAAATGTGATTGAACCATGTGCAATGGGGTTTAGCTCTCTCTCTCTCTCTCTCTCTCTCTCTCTCTCTGTCCCTCTCTCTCTCTATGTGTGTGTGTGTTCTGCAAAAAATGACTAAACACACATTTGCTCTAGCTAACTAAGCTGGCTGTTACAAGCACACAGCATGTTTGGATTTACTCCACCCTAGAGTGTTTTCCTTTGAAAAACATCATAAATTGTGTTCAGAGAAAAAACACTTCTGCAGTTAAAGCCCAAACAATGAGCCCAGTATTGAAATCTGCCAATTTTATTTCTAAAAAGGGAGCAACAACATCACAACATAAGTAAACAACTAACAGATTTGCTGTGCTGAGAGCAACTCGAATTAAGGGACTTCGAAGGCAGCAGAGTTCTCTTTATAAAGTCGCCCCCCCCCCCCCCCCCCCCCCTTCTCTGCCACCACCCACCCCACCCCACCCCACCCCACATCTATCCCTGCTCCAGTAGCCCTGTGAAGTTTTCACTAGGCAGCAACCTAAGGCCTGCAAGGCTGGCACATATCCCTCCCTAACAAACCACAGCTTCATTGCCTTGCCTTGAATTCTCAATCATTGCCTTCCTCAATTGCCACATGCGTTTGATTCTGAGAGTCTCTGTCCCCCTCTGTCTGCTGTCTCCATCGTCCCTGACGGCTGCAGATGCTATCAGCTAAGTGTGGCTCCACACGCGAGTTTCTCTGCCACGGCGCATGTATACGCCATTCTGTACACTACACGCACCACACCACCAGACCCAGACTCCCTGAGATCATATGGAACCGGTTTTTAAAAGGGTCGGGAATAAATGAGGCTTGGGGAGGAATGCAGATTTGCGCTGCTGTTATAAACAGCAGTCAGGTCGGCAACCTATGCCACATAGATATGACCGTGCGTGCGCCCTGTTTTTTAACGTGGTGCGTGCACAGGCCGCTCTGTAAGCTGATAAACCCCTTAACACAACTCTTGCCCTCGGCTTGATCCTAAGCCGTCGCCCTCGCGGCCTCTGATCTGACAAGCGCAGGCATGTACAAACGCTTTCGCTGCTTTTGTTGTGTTTTGCTATCAGGGGATTATATGAAAGAGACTGAATGGAGGAAAAAAATGGCCAAATGATCAGGTTCCTGTAGACTTTCCTGTAAACACCCCAGACAAACATACAGAGAAGATGCACATGAAATAAAAAAATAATACTCTGTGTGTGACGTTCTAACTGTAGGCAAGGCAAAGCTGCTTACTCTATAAAGCACATTTCACACACATACAGGCAATTCAATATTGAAATATTCAAATTGACATACATAAAAGAAAAAAGAACTAATAAAACAAAGGTGAGATATAAAAAAAAAAATCGAAATACTATTACCCCATAACAGCTCAATCTCTCTTCTTCCAAGTAGTAAACATGCTGTCAATACTGGTGCACAAGAAACCACAGGGACATTAATGGCCATTCCAGCAGCACAAAAAGTAAAGCCCTCATGAATCACGACTTCATGAATCTCCTGGCCACCATCTGCTATACAGGATCCCCCACTTGAGACCAGGGGGCTGTATTTCACCAGGGTATATCTACTCCCTCTTCACATGCCACGCTCTTTTGATATGACATCTTACTCCCGGCCCTCAGTGTAGGCTGTGCATTGTCCGCACACAGGCCCGATTGTTAGCGCATATGCAAACTATCAGGGCCTACCTGTTTGTGTTTCAATCTGCTGGGGTCGTTTTTCATGTTTATGCGCCGCAGGCAACGGCTGCAGCGCTTCGGTACTGTGGAGATTTTTCCTACTCGTTAAATGAACTTTGCTAATTATTCTACCTTATAAAGAATCCTGCCTCCGTCCAGCCTTTCGGGGTCCTTCAGGACGCTCAGAAGGTTGCCAGGAGGGCGGCTGGAGACGGGGAGGGGATGAGGAATTAAGCAAACAGAGCATTTTACGTCGTTATTTATGGCCAGCCAGACAGAAAATAAATACGTAGGCCTATCACGCTTAGCACCGACTCGAAAAAAAAAAAACATCAGAGGTCAAACTGCCGTGTAAAAACAGGGGATTATGTCACGGTCACGACCGAGGTAATTCTGACCACACATATTAATGACACGCCCAGTTAAACCACAGCCCCTTACGGGGTTACAGCCATCCCATAGGCTCATATACCAAAGGTGAAGAGAAGAGATGAGAGCATTCGTCCTGGAGGGCGTCTAAACAATGCTCACTTTCATCCGCTGCACCGTTCCAAACTGTCAGGCCATTTCCCACACATCGGCGGCCGCTGCGTAACGATGTGCCGGTAATTAATGTGGAAACATGTTATCTCATTTTAGCTGGTGCAATAGCATAAATCCAAGCACTCAACACCTGCGACAAGTTCTCAGTCTTGGCACCTGTGGCCCTGGGGGTGTTGAAGGCGATTATTCATGCTGGGAGACGAATGTGAAAATCTGCTAAGCTTGAATTTCCGATTCTCTCCCAATGAATCAACTTGTTTGTCTTCCATGTGTCTAAGACGGGCATGCTGGGAAATTTAACAAGACAGTTTCAGATAGTATAAGGTAGAATACAATAAGTAAACATTATTAACAACACAATATAAACATTATTTGTCTAGTCTTTTATTTTACAAGCAACTGTATCAAATGTGCTGTATGGCACAAAACAGGGTTCCGCAAGGACAAATAAACATCTATCTACTGTATCTAAATTGTCCCTTCTGAGTCACTTTCAGCATAATTACAAGGCCTTCTAAAGCAATATCAGAGACCATGACTTCCATAAGCCTTAAGGAAACGCATGGCTTATGCTCCTACCTTTAGCATAAGAGAAAGTCTTCAGTTCTGAGTAAGATCTCATTAAGAGCAATGATACAACCTATTGCAGCTACTGAATTCCCTGACACTGACATCTCTGCCAGTGTTTGGATTACGCTTTATTTTACGGTCTCTGTTAGAGTGTATCTACAAACTTAACAAAGTTTATAACAATATGCAACATTATGTACTTACACTGTACCTTAAGGTTAGGATTAGGGTTAGTGTTAGGTATGTAGAGTGCAAGTACTTAATATTACATGTTGTTACATTTAGATACACCAGACATCCCAACCTCCACAAACTCAGTTCCGAGAGATGTCCCCCCCCCCCCCCCCCCGGCAATGTACAACAGCACACCACGGACCGCACCATCTACCCCCCCCCCCCCCCCCCCAATGCTACACGACGATGAAGCAGGCATTACATTTATGTCTGGTCTGGGTCTGGGTTCCGGGATATTTTCATCCAATTCCGGGCATCCAGGAGCCACTATCGATATGCGGGAGACTCCCGGAACTTCAGGGAGACTTGGGATGTCTGGATACACTGTAAAAAGAACTTTAAAATAACGCGTTACCCCTATCTGAGGCTGTCAACAGTCAAATCTTTACAATTACGTCTCTCACCTTCGCTCTTTATAAAGAAAAGTACACTAACAGCCATCCTGCCCTGTTTTTGCCGGAAGAAACTAAAAATAAAAAGTGGCCTTCAGTGTGTGGTCAATAAAGGACACCACAGCAGAACAAATGCCTTTTTACACAGGGGTAAGGATGGGGGGGGGGGGGGGGGGGGGGGGGGGGGCTGAGGTTGTCAGGATCTATCTGGACCAACACATGCCTGGTGAGCAGATGTTTAACCAAGGAGATGTGCTGGCATAGCCACCTAGCATAACCATGAGATTTAATGATAGCTTTGCACAACAATGGAGAAAGATGCTTGAAGTGTGCCCTAATCTGAGGGATCTCCACTTCTGCTGTCTGAATGTGTCCATTGGCCATTCATGCCTTGCTTATTATGATGGGGGGGTCATGCAGGGCCCTTAGTGAATGAGAGTGGATGAGAGCCATTCAAAAAGCACCACAGTGGACCTGGTGGCATGTCTGGGAAGTACAGGCTCTTTCAAGTGTGTGACAAGTAGACAAGGCAGCATGGTACAGAATACAAATCAGGTCAGTACAATCAATACAAATCAAAAGATAAATATTTTTTTCTCACACACCACATTGTTGGTGGTAATTAGTTACAATAAGAGCTGGCCCTATGCCCTCATAGAAAATATAAATAAGTTAACGAAGGAAAACAAATAAATGCATCATTCCAGATCAGTTTTGCCAGGTTTAGAAGTCTGAAGGGAAGAAGGGAAGAAGCTGTCTCTGCAACGTGTGAATGGACCTATAACATCATCCGATGACTAAAGGGAAGAAGCTGTCTCTGCAGCGTGTGAATGGACCTATAACATCTTCCGATGACTAAAGGGAAGAAGCTGTCTCTGCAACGTGTGAATGGACCTATAACATCATCCGATGACTAAAGGGAAGAAGCTGTCTCTGCAACGTGTGAATGGACCTATAACATCATCCGATGACTAAAGGGAAGAAGGTGTCTCTGCAACGTGTGAATGGACCTATAACACCATCTTCCAAAGGGTGGAAGTTGAGCCAAAGAGCTCCAACCAGTCCTAACCCACTTCAGAGGTAATGCCAACACTCGTTTCATAGCAGTTTCTTTTGGCTTTTTAAAATGTATTTATTTATTTATTTTTTGCATGTGACTTGCACTTAGCTCAGATTTTAGTGCTAGACAACACATGGTGTCAAAGTGGACATCTGTTGATTTTAGTAGCCGATTTTGACAAACTTATGCTATCAACTAGACAAAGGGGAACAGATGGCGTGCAGACCCCCAGGGCAATAGCTGAGCGATTGGTGCCCTCATCAGGCCAGCTGAAAACATGCCATCAGCCTCACATGGTGCTAAAACAGTACTACCACATCTCTATGCCAACGTCATATAATGTATAACGCGTAGGTTCGTAAATACGGACACCTCCAGTTGCTTTTTTCCTGAAAGTTATGGTAGAAAGTTGACATAATGTGTGAATGTTGAATGCGAGCTGTGCATATTTTTTTTTCTACCCAACTCTCCTGTAACCCCTCAGTTCTGCTCACACCAAATTGAGTTAAACAGCCATTTCGGGAAGATTAGGTCCCCATTCTGGAAGTGTCATAAATAACCGATTACGGGACCTTTTGCAGAGCTAGACATTTAAACTTTTTATGTGACGACCGAATCCAAGAAAAATATTTGACTTGGGAAGTGCCTACATTACTCTGGACACGCATCAACTAAAACAAGTACATAAATTAAAGCCTTTTCACACTGGGACACTTGCCACCGCTTTCACCTGAAAAAGTCTTCAGCACGCAACGCTACATCTCTGGAAGATTCATGCTGACATGGAACAAAGATTACTATTCCATTACTTATTAATTAAGTTAGCTCTAAATAAGATTCTGCACAGGCGTATTTCATGTGTATAAACATTTATTCATCTTTGTTCATACAAAAGGATTGCCTTTCCTCAAACACAGTTGACTAAATAGTGCACAAACTGATACTGTCACGACATGAAGTACCTTTGAGAGGTGTGAGTACAATCAGTTCAGACAGGTCACAAATAGGCACCAGAGTTTTCTCTTTGTTTTTGTTTTTCCTCAATTAAAATGTAATGCCCATGGGGCTCTTTTTTTAACATTAGTACACACACACACACACACACACACACACTCACAAGTAACACTGACACAGGCATCTGCAAAGGATATCATCCACACAACTTGTTCATTCTTTCTCTCTCTCTCTCGCTCGCTCACTCTCTTACACATACTCAGTTTGCCCTGCTTGATTTACAAGAGAGAAGCTGTATCAGTTCTAAGTCATTGGATTAGCGAGTTAGTGCATTTCGGAAAAGTGCCACAACCAACAATAAACAGCTAAAGCACACACAGTACTTTTTTAATGTAACAATTTCTGTTTTGGAGAGACATTTGTAGGATAACTTTAGTGGGATATGTTAACTATCAATGTCATTTCATCAAGGTATTAATTTCAACCCAAACAATAGTAACTCCTCATACTATTCTAGTCTTATAAATTGGTAGGCTGTGGATACAATGTCTTACATTGTATCCAATGTATTACATTATCTATTACAGGAAATATGACATTCTACAACCAAGGCATACATCAAATATAGATAACAATACTCTTGTGCAGAATATTTAAGGTTCAGGTCCAACATTTTAATTAGTATTTCAGTGACTTAAGGTTAAAGCCATAACATAATAGAGGTAGGATACTGTTGCAAAAAGTGTGAAGGCCAGATCTATTTTGTCGGTTTTTATATTTTCTGCAGCTCAACAAAAACAAAGCAAGAGAACAAACACATAGTATATATTAAAACAAACAGAACAAAAAACACACACGCACAGAACCAAAAACTCTAAAGTCTAAGAAGGATGTTGACCTTAATCAGGTAACCATCACCAAATGATATGCAACATATGAATAACCAGATGATTTAATAGCAGTCAAATAACCCTCATTTTAAAAGACCAAAACAAATAAAACGAAACACAACACTTAAATACATCTCTACAGATAACATGACGGACTCTCCCTACTCTTCAAGTATCTCTGCTGCCCTTGACACTCCTCCCACTGGTGCTCTTAGTCACAACCTTGGCATCATCTCGCTGCTGTCTGGGCTCCCATCAAACTCACCGACTGCCCTGATAGGCTGATCTAGCTTGTGTTCAACCAATTGGGAGCCTGGAGATAGCCAAGATAGGCTTTGCTTGGTTATGTTTACTCAATCAAGAGAGAGTCTCTTAAAAAAAGGAAGTGAACACATGTGGTCTAAGTTGAGTAATGAAGCCGCAGACTGAATTAAGCATGTGGTGGGCTATCTCAGGCATAAAATGACCCGCAGAGAGATGCTGCAGTGTGATGATGCCTATGGTGGTGGACCAGTAAAGCACTAACCTAATCAAATCATCCTTTCTACGCCAAACCTTTCCAGTTTGCTTACAGAACCCGCCTGTGCCATTTCCCCCCCAACCCCCAATCTCCAACCCCCAATCTCCAACACTGCCCTGGGGCCCTCACACCTTGGAGAGGAGGCCCGACTCAGGGGCGCTGGCTTTGATGATGTTCTGGATCTCCTTGAACTTGGGGTGCTCCTTATCCGCCACCAGCTGCAGAAGCACGGCCTCACTGGTGGTCACGATGATACCGGTGCGAGCCATTCGCTGACAGAGAGGAAGGAGGGCGGCGGGGGGGTGGGGCCAAATTACATCATCATCATCATCATCATCATCATCATCATCATCATCATCATCTCGTGAGTACCGACACAGGATATTTGCAATGCTATCACTTTAGGTATGGAGAAAAAGACAGTCTAAATCTTTGTATACACTCGCAATCAGAGCGGCGTGTTAATCAGTGTTGGTGCGGAGAGTTATTTACATAACAGATTTTCTCCACACAAAAAGAAGTCGAAGGTAGGGAGAAATGATGAGCCTTACCTCCAGCGCAAACATCCTGTCCATCATGCTCCTGGACGAAGTGGCATCGGCCACGATGTGGACTTCAAAGCCTCGGCCAATCAAGTCAAGGGCAGTTTGCTGTATACACACATGGGTCTGTGGAACAGATGCAGGAGAGCCACGTTAGCCTGCGGGCATCGCGAGGGTGCCGTCACTAACGCACCAAATTAAACCACAAAATTGCTAGCAAACATATTCCATCTACAGTATGATGTAAGAGTTGGCAGCGCCTGCAGATATTATTTCCCTTTTGAATACAAATGACTACACTTAGGCACATGCTTCCTTGATGAGTGCACATGATCGTTTTTGGCTCTTCTGATCATATTTTGTTGTGCACTGTGCTCATATATATTCCAGTACAAAGCCCCAGGAAGGGGCTTCAGGAAGAATTTTAAAAATCAACTTATACTAACATGCCAAAATATGAAACTACAATAAAACATTTTATGTTTAAAACTCGCCAATCTTAGATGATCCACTATCAATGTCCAATGGATAAAATACAATAGCCATAAGGAAACGTCAGTGTGGTGTTGATCTCTAATATTTTAATGTTAGACAATCTTCATAACAAGATTAAATATTAGGACAGAGTTGTTGGTGCAGCTTTTGTGCTTAGATAACAGCATTAGCTCAAACTGCGACTTTGACGGAAAAATGATTGACTGTGCAGCGCTATTCACCCCAGTGAAACATTCTTGAATACCTGAACGCACATTATGTTTAACAGAAGTTAACTGTCATGTCATGTACTAGAAAACATACGACTGTGTAAGAGAACAGGCGACTTGGCTGGAATGGCCTTGAGACCCAGCAATGTGATGACAAAGCACTGACCTAATAAAATTATCCTTTTCACACCAACATTTCCAGTTTGCTTACAGAACCAATACAGTTCTTGAATCCTTAAACTAACATTATAAAATCACTTTACAATTTTTCCATTAATGTATGCATGCTATGTCACTATGCATGCTAAAGAAAAGTTTGTTAGAACAACACTATAATTTATGATAACTATACTGTAAAATTATTATTGACTAAAATGCAGTAATAATTTAATAATACATACAGTAAAAGTATTAAAACAGCGCGTGGGAGGGTATTTTGAGGCTTAAACTAGAGAACAAAATGTTCTAAACGGTCTCGCTATATCACAGTTTTTCACCTATTATGGGTGGTTGTGCAATGTAACTACCACGATAGATGGGGAATCACTGTACTAAATATGCTATGGCTGTTGTGGGAGGAAAGGGCCTGGCTTGAGCACAGCACAGCAATGGCCAGTTGTTGTGCGGCACAGTATGGTACGGTGCGGTACCTCCACCCCGAACAAGACGATGCTGCGCACACCAGGGAGGTCGGCCAGGGCCGCCTCCACCTCCGGCAGCACCATGGAGAACTTGGTCTTGGGGAAGACCAGCTTGGCGCCGGTCAGGTCCATCTCCTGCACGGTGGAGCCCAGGCCCCTGGGGTACTGCTCCGACACGACAACAGGGATGCCGAGCAGCCGGGCCCCCTGCAGCTGGAAGAGACACAAGACAGGGTGACACAGACGTGACGCTTCATTCATTGTGACAGGTGTCAAAGCACATTTATTTCCTCAGAGTTAGTAAAAACCCTGCCACAAATTTGATCTAACCAGCTCTGAATCAGCTGATCGTAATGAGCACTCAAGACAGGTAGATCAGCTACTCTTAAGTCACCTGTGTTGGAAGGAAAACGTGGCAGGGTTTTTACTTTCTGAACCCGGGATTGACACCTCTGCATTTCCACCACCAGTCTAACTGGCGTGGCAATACACGTCAAGACAAAAACACACAAATGCGTTTTCTTATATTACCTAAGTAACTTGTCTATCGCGTACGTGTAATTAAGTAGTAGTAGTTTAGTGACTCTGGGTTGATAATGTTACTTGTGTTAAGACACATATCTAATATGTGACTGCTCTGTCACAGCTGGCTGTGGGCCCAGAAGGCACAAAAGAAGGGAAGTGGAAACTGAACAGGAGACAAAAGACGGTCCCCTGAACACAGACAACCAAGGCTGTAAAACTATCACTTGGCCATCACCCCAACAAAGGAAGAGAGGGGGGTGGGGAGAGGGGGGGGGTACAGACAGTCGTCCCTGGCGTGACTTGATCAGACTGTGGCCTTGTGAGTTCCTGCATGCAAGAAAAGAGCAGCGAGTAGATGAACATTCATTCTGAGATCAAGCCATCCAAAGCCGACTGGTTGACTTACTGCAGTCGTCGCCTGGAGATGTTGATTGTGATGCAGACCTACGCGGAGAGATGCTAACACAGGAAATGAGACTGGATGTGACAAATCTCCCACGCAGAGGACAAACTCATATCAGGTGTGCGCTGCACGAAAGAGATTTGAGGCCAATCTTGCGTGCATGCTTTGGGGGGAAGTTTGTGAATGGATGGAGAGTGGCGTCTAGACCATCAAACGTGACATCTCACTCTGACTGAAGTGCCAACATCCAGATCAGGCTTTCTTCTTTCCTGTCTTCCGTCTGGAGGTAGCTTTGCCCGTAAACACTGGACAGGCAGCGTCGAGAGTCTGGACAGCTTCACCAAGAGATCTTGACAAGGCCAGCAACATTTTTCACTCCACAAATTGAGGGACCTTCAAATAAACCAGGTGCATGATAAACAGTGTGGAGATGAATGGCTTGGCTCATTTCAGAGTGCGCACACACAGAGTGGAGGTCTTTGTACATACACTCAAGCCCTCTCTTTCAGGACTGGGGGCTTTTTGATACAGCAGATGGATGAGCTTCAAAGGGCCCAGTTATAAATGAAACCCTTCGACGTTGTTCTCGAGTGCAAAGCGTGCACTTTCACGCAGCCACCATGGCACCATGACGCGCGAAGGATCAAAAGGATCAGTGACTGAGACCTGTTCAGCATCCGTTCGTGCAACTTGTGACCACAGTCGTCTTCTTTTGAACCACGTAGGAGATATAATGGCAAAAGGGGGTCTGGGGTGGGGAGTGTGTCAGCTTGTGATGGCGGCCATCATCACGGTTCCCATCTGTCAGGACCCCTACCCTGTCTGTGTTATCATACTGTTTCTTTAAATCTTGTAGCAACAAGTGCAATCAGAGATGGCAACCTGGCCCCCCATTTGGATGGACAGGATCATTGCGGGCAGACAGACACACACAGACCCATACACACACAGGATCATTGCAATACCTGGTCAATCCCCTCCAGGGGACTGGGTAATAATACACTTATTAGAAGCCAGAGTTAAATCTGAAATTAAGGCTGCTCGATTATGGAAAAAATCTGAATCACGATTATTTGGGCCAAAACTGAAATCACGGTTATTCAAACGATTATTTTTTGTTTTCCTCAGTAGCATGCTTCATTTATTGAAAATGTATTCAAAAACATTTCGAAAAAACATTCTTCGAAAAACCTTCAGATTTTCCCTAATACCTTTCTTCGTAAACATTAGCAAGTCTCCTTTGATGTCTAATGTATACATCTAATGTACAGTACAAACAGTAGAAAATAATTAGGACAAAAACATTGTTGCCCTCGATTTTATTTGCTTTGAGATCGTTTGGCCCTGAAATCGTTATCACGATCAGAATTCGATTAATTGAGCAGCCCTATCTGAAATGTTCACTTGTTCACTATAAAGTGCAGTATATGGGTGGGAGTTACACTGTTATGTTCCCTACGTAGTGCACTCTAGAGTGATCGAGTAAATATATTTTGGATTCAGCTCTGGTGCATTGAGGAATTGTGTGTGCAACTTACCAGCCTTTGTCCCACGCTGATGATGTCACCAAAGTATTTGATAGCTGGCCTGAATCGTTCCTGCATGTCACAGCAGAAAAACACGGTGGTGGAAGGAGACATGTTTCCCAGGGTGGTAATCTATATGAACGATGACAAAAAATAAAAATAAAAAAACAATAATGCATGCAAGTTACATAGACACGTAACCATTTACAGAAAGAATCCAAATCAGTAAGGGTTCATTCACACCAAACACTCTCCGTATACAGCGCGTGCCTGTTTTCTGTCCATATTTGTTTAGAATGCATGTTAACAAATTAGACTATTCACACCGCACACGGGATCTGAGCGTATTCTGTCACTATACAAACATATTGTACACGGTTACGTGCTGTACACGCTCAAGTCAGTGTGAATGAGCCCTAAAAATAATGTTCAGATCACGAAATGGAAGCGGATGAGCAAACGTCTCGGCACAGTGCCCATGTGTCAGCAGCATGTCTGCCTATCCACCAGGCAGCCAACACCCGATGCCAGTGATGTGATCAACCACTCTTGCTCGGCACCCGTGACTGATTACCTGAGCACAGACCGCAGTAAACAAGATAGCATATCTCTGAAAGAAATAACAGCTTCCAAAGCCTGATAGTCTTGACTTCTGTGTGTGTGTGTTATTTGGGGTAGGTCTTGGGATAATTCATCTTTAAAATCCCACTGGTTTCAGTTTAAAGCTGTGAGAATTAGTGCTGCCTGATTTCAGAAAAAATATCTAATGGTCTGTTTGTTTTTGACAGATATTAGAATTGCCATGTGATTTGCAAAACAACTTTGAAGGTCAAGCATTAGTTCAATATTCCAATTTTGCTTGCCTTGTGCATGAGGCATGATGACCTAAATATAAAAAACATACATGACACAAGATTAACCACTGAGACAGACTTCCAGGCTACACAATTAATTGCAGCCATTGCATTTGGCCTATACAATTAGCCCAAAAAGTTATTTTTATTAATAAAAATCTATTTATTGTGCAGCAATACTACGCAAGTAGCCCTTTTGTGTGTGTTGAATCAATTGAACAGCTGACGGTGAATGGATAGATTTCCATAATGACCTTCTGTGCAGCTCTACTTTGTTACTGCACAACCTTCAGAGCTGCTCAGATGAGATACCCATTCACCTTCATACCTGAGTCTATGGTGAGTCTATTCATACCTAAGACTGTGGCTTGGCAAACTACCACATTAAGTCTCACAGCGACCCTTTCTCCCACCACCAAAATACTCAACTAAACATTTAATGTGACATTAACTCAAATATTCCACCATCCTGCGGCTTAGGGTGGAAAATTGGATGGAAATGGCATCATCGTGAATTCAGGACGATATATTTTTTTTTTTCCCCCCACGTAACCGTAGTCCGTGCCCCTGTCCCAGGCTGTGGCCTGGTTGGATTGACCCCCGGGGATCAATTTGTACCGAGAGTTTCGCCATATGTTCCTAATCTTCATGGAGACCAGTTGTGATTTCCACCAGGCAACGATATTATGTGCGATAAGATGAAAATCTCATGGAAAATGAGGGCTGGAGCTAGCAGACCCGAGGACCTGATTTCCCTGCAGTGCATACATGCATACTGGAGAACAAATTCTGTTTGGGAGAGGTGGAGGGAGCAGTTTGACATCGCAATAGTGCACCGCTGCCCATCACTGCGACACAAAATCAAACAAACAAAAACTGTGCCTATATTTAGCTTTGGTTTGTGTAATCTAATGCATTCGTGACTACAACTGTTTTAGTTAGTACAATAACATGGCCATAGACGTTTAATAGCAATTTTGAAAAGTAATGTCTACTATTGAGGAGGCTGGAATAACTGAGTAGACAAGCACACATACACCACAGCACTGGTGCTGATGAAAGCTGTGTGGGTCCACATCACCGCTGCCTCTGTAAGACAGATGTCCAGTAAGCTTTACAGGATTAACTATTCCATTTTGTTACAGTAGATCACTCAAACCAGTAACTGACGTTGATGGCTATCTGCAGATCAGCACGCCATTTTAGGGTTGCAATGTTTGAAGTGTTTGCTTAAACCGTCTTCTTCTAATTTAGTATCCATTTTGAGTCGTGCCAATAAAATACTTTTACCTTGATTTACTCGGTTCAGAGACACATTGTTCCGGAAATAAATTATCAAAGCTTTTAATAATACTCCCTGTGTTAACAACAAAGCTTACCAGTCGACCACTGTCATGTAAAGCAAAGGTCATATGAGGTTCTCAGGTGAGGTCGTGCGAACTGAATTATAACATGTATAGTGCATCTACGTTCAGCAAATATTTGTTATGCATATCTCATGACAAATAAAACAACAACATGCAATGGCATGCACAAATATTTTAAACACTCTTATGACAGGCAACAGTTGTCTGTTTCAGTCCTGTGAAACTGTCAAAGTTAAGGACCTTTCGGTTTCATGGACATGCATGGACAAGCTTTCCCCGTTTAGCTCTGCAGAAAAGCAAGGTAGCCTATTGTAACACAGAATATCTCACAATTAAAACAAAAAAATATTATCTTACATCCATTTGAAGAGGAACTAATCGCAGCTTGCATTTCTCAGATACAGAGAATCCCTTCGGCAAATCAATGTACTGTCCCCATTCTTCGGAGAACAACTGGATAACAAATTTACGATGGACATCAATCTGGTAACCGTATATTGACAGGAACTTTTGAATTAACACTTCATTCCCAGACCCCACGGGCACGGAGGAAGGACGAGAGAAAACTGAATATGAAAACAAAACCGGTACATGGTTATTGTTGCAGTGTCCGTCCGCCATGATGCTATGAGGAAATGACTGGTGGGAGATTGTGGGCGGGTAATATCATTGACTATGACCTATCAGGCTTAGAAACGCGTTGTTGTGACGTTGAACTTGTACAGTCTGTGGTCGAAATAGCTACAAAATAAGTGTTTTCACAAATTTCCTCAAACTCTTTGGTATGTTGACGTTATAAATGGCTTGAGAAGACTATTAATACTATTATACTATATTATTGACTACATAATTATTAATAACGTGATGACCAATTGTGGCATTGCCAGCACTGTTACTGTGGCGTCATTATGGTATCTGATAATTCCTGGGTTTAGAAATAAAAAGATGTGGTTGATTTGCCAACAGATCTAATGCCTATTTTTTATGTGCAGTTTCTGCTGTTTTAGGCCTAGCCTACTATGAGGCCTGGAAAAAAATGTGATTAGGTGTGATTGTATCTCTGGATCATCTCAAGTTATGCAACCACATTTAAGTATACCTAAATTAAAAACTTCAACTTGCATTTTGTTGTATCAAAATAGATTAGCCGTGTCTTCCTCTGACATGGCATAACCAGCAAGATTTATCCCAGTGCGTGGAAGAGCACAAATTTTAGATGGGATGTTTCTAAAATTTTAAAGGACAGAATAATCATTTTTACACAGACATGCTGTAATCTTCACCTAGTGTTTTGTTGTAAGTTCTGACTGCAACAGGACCTGGATGTAGGCCTTGGTTTTGTGTAACTTGTTATTTCTCCTGCGTGGCTTGCAGATGTAGCCTGCTGAATGAATACATTCTGTTACACAGACTCACACAATGAAGACATCTTTTTTTTTTTCTTTTAATCACCAACAACAATGCATATCACAATTAGTCTCACCACTCTGTCCTCTCA
Source organism: Coilia nasus (assembly GCA_027475355.1). Lineage (NCBI taxonomy): Eukaryota > Metazoa > Chordata > Actinopteri > Clupeiformes > Engraulidae > Coilia > Coilia nasus. Next base: position 25,017,955 of record CM050209.1, on the reverse strand, counting down.
GTAGTTTCTTGTCATCACTGAAAAAAAACACATTCAAGAATTATACAGGACACACTGTAGTGCTCTTGTATACAATGTTCACCGCTTGAAATGAGTTATCTCGGTAGGACAAAACGTTTGTTGACATTTTTCCCTTTAAGACAGAAACGAACAACAAAAGTAAAATAACTCCTCACAAGAAATCAGACACAATGATGAAAACATAAATGCACAGTTTGCAGTTGTGGACAAACAATAGGAATACATGGTCCCACATGCGAAAAATTAATGATAAATGATATAACATAGCTTGTTACAAATGGTATTTAATAGTATGGCAAACAGTGTGATTGGTTGACTATGACCCAGGCATCGTTATTTGCATTTACAAATGGGGAAGCTGCTAAAATATTTAATTTCACAACAAAGGTACTTTATTTTTAAACAATTGTGAAAAAAAAAATCTAAATGCCCAGTGCATTTTAATTAATTAACCAATTAACACTATACAAAATATTCCCACATTACACAAAGAAACGCAGCCATAACAAGCACAGTCAGAGATGGCAACCTGGCCCCCCATATGGGCGAACAGACACACACACAGACAGACAGACAGACACACACACACACACACACACACACACACACACACACACACACACACACACACACACACACACACACACACACACACACACACACACACACACACACACACACACACACACACACACAGACGGATAGTGTCATTGCAATACCTGGTCAATCCCTCCGGGGACCAGGTAATTAACCTGCTAAACAGACATAAAAGCAACACTGATCATAGACATCTTTCAGCACATGTTCTGGAGACCTAGACCTCCAAATGTCCAGACAGCATCTTTGCAAGATGTAAACAACGTGAACTGTGCACTGTGTCCAACCGGTCTATTTTCATCTTCCAGAGTCCCGCACATGTTCTGATCTGTTCCACACATGCTGCACAAGGATCCAGTGTAACAGAGGAAACAAAAGTTAAAAAGACAGCTGTATCGGCCATCGCAACATGTTTATGTCAGAACTACAAAGGTGAAAGTAAAAGAGATAAGTGAGAGACCAGTCCGGCTAAGATTCATGTTTGTTGTTTTGCTTATTGCAATATGGGACTGTATAACACGCAATATAAACGACAACAGAAAATGATGACTATACAACACAGGTGCTGTGTAGTTTTGGGAGGCTGCTACCCCTTAACATAGTTGATACTGGTTGTGGTGAGAATGTCATATTGTTGATTAAAGAGTCTTTATATACCAAGCTTTATATACACTGTGCAAGGACAATACCTTTTCATCCCAGAAGTGGCAAAAAGACAAAAAGAACATAACATCTAAAGGCACTATTGTCAGTAGTATTGCAACATTTTTGATCGTTACACAGTAAACGCAGACCACACAATCTGCAGGTCATGAGTAAAGTTTTTTTTTTTTTTTTTTTTGTAAGTGTGTTGTTACTGAAGTTGTGTGGGCTGTTAAATGTGCAAACCTGCAAATTGTCTTGCACTTCCAAAAAGTCTAAGCAGGACTCCACTACAGTAGCCATGGTGAAATATGACATGGACACTGTCCACAGCCAGCTTCAGGACGATGCACAGCTTGCAGTTTGGTATCAACTAGGCCTACAGCTGCGAGGCTAACTAACTGCTTAATTAATGGCAACAGTCTTGAGAAATTCTAAACAATACATTTTCAACAGTTTATCTTGGCATGAATGTTCAAGCACATTGGAATATTTTTTTCAACACACAGTACAGCAGAATCACAAATGAATCAAGTTTAATCCCACAATTATGTAGTTCTACACATACATATAGTTGTACTCAAAAGTTTACATACCTTTGCAGAATTTATGACTTCTTAACCATTTTTCAGAGGATATGAATGATAACAGAAAAACTTTTTTTTCACTCATGGTTAGTGACTGGCTGAAGCCATTTATTGTCAAACACCTATGTTTACTTTATTTAAATCATAATGACAACAGAAACTACCCAAATGATTCTGTGAAAATGGTTAAGAAGTGATCAATTCTGCCAGGGTATGTAAACTTATGAGCACAACTGTATGCATTTGCATTATGTTGTTGTTGTTGTTGTTGCTGTTGTTGTTTTGTCCTTAGTTTTATATGCTCAGATTTCCGAGCAGCAGCCCTAACAGGCAAGGGTGCAATGAGGACAGGGCGATGTGATGGCAATGGTGACAGACGTTGTGAGGAAGTGGCCAGGGACCATCAGTCATGTGGTCATCTTACCTGGGCCATGTCAGTGGACAAAAGGAGACCCATGAGATGAAGGAACCAGACACCCCGACCACAGGCCGCGTCATGTTTGGCGAGCTGGCCGGAACTCTCCTCGGCTGCTCCTTGTTGTGCCGGCGTTGTCCCCCCCCCCCCCCCCCTTCCCACAGGTCTCTAATCTCTTGCCATTTTGGCGAAGGGTTCAGCGAGAGTCATCGTGACCCTCTTAGCGTTGCTAATTCATTATTGAGTGATTCCGGTCCAGGGTGAGGCAGGCACGCACACAAAAGAAATAGGTGCCATTCATTATTCACAAAAGGGATTTGATTTAAAAGGCTGCTTTTGGCTCCCATGAAATATACAACATGACAAAATGAGCCTGGCAACCCACAAAAGGGTTCTCTTCTGTGGTGCAGCTGTTAGCCATCTTATCATTCACTATTGCAGCTGTTTATGTTTATCCTGATTGTTTGTTTGTTTGTGAAGTGACCCAGTGCACAGCTATAGCTTACACTTGCCTTCCACAATGGATTGGTAGACCGGTGTGGTCAGTGAGACGTAGCATTTCTGCGAGTAGTCCAGGAAGTAGAGAGGTTCCTCTATCGTGGAAGGGTTGAATCCACTAGCCACCAGCTGAAACTTCTGCTGCTTGAAAGTGCCAGTCATTTCCATAGACTCCTACAGAACACAAGCATATTTAAGCAAATCAATTTAACAAGTGCAATCAGAGATGGCAACCTGGCCCCCCATATGGGCGGACAGACACAGACAGACAAACAGACACACACACACACACACACACACACACACACACACACACACACACACACACACACACACACACACACACACAGACAGGGTCATTGCAGTACCTGGTCAGTCCCTCCTGGGACCAGGTAAGAAATGCTTAGTACACTCGTGATCTAAATCCAATAACATGTGAACTTATTTAAAGTCTGCATCTAGAAGAGCTAACATTCTACCGTAAAAATACAATCAGGACCTGAAAACATTATAATAATTTAACATGTCTGACAACTAGATGTTGATATAAACCTAATGTATTGTATGGTTAAATAAAGAACAGTGTCATCTTTTATCCTACTTGTTGTCATGAGCATTGCATAAAAAAATAACGTGTGTGTATGCAGCAGAACAATTTTGTATTGTTGTCTCAAAGCTGATCAGAACACCCATCAGCAGCATAACAGCCACTGCAAACTATAACCAGCAGAGGGCAGTGTTGTATAAAATCCATGTCTGCATGGAGTCCGGTGCTGTAAATATTTTTTTTTATTTATTACATTGAATGGCTATGAAAAACGTAGTGGCCACTAAGTAATATAGGCAAGTAACTTGGAACCAATCTGGGCAACACCGCTACACAGTTATTTCAGGCTTCTATCTAAATAAATGGGGAGAGATCTGTAAATCCACACCGCACGATCAAACCACAGACAAACAAGGGGGTTCTTTATCAATCTCTGGGTCAAATGTACATTTGAAATACATCATATCCTAATATGACTAAGCCAAAATGCCAGCTATACCCTTTAAAGCAATGCGTTTAAAGCAAAATGTGTTATAGACACTACATAGTTGAAATAGTAAAGGGAAGTTACCTCCATAAAACCAGTCAGTGTCACTACAGTGTATAACCAACAGAGGGCAGCATTGTATAAAATAAATAACCCGCTCCCAATGGAACTTGGCTCTAGGAGTGCCTCAAGTTAGCCAATGTTTTACACCATATTACGTCAACTTGTTTTTACTTTTTAAATAACTTAAATCAGACAACTAGCAGTAGTCATGTAATTTATCATACAGGCAATCAACCAAATAATTAAGGCTTTAATGAAATGAGGGAAAAGTGTACAAAGAGTTTGTGATTACTGACAGCCCAAGCTTAAAAATACAAATGAAACTGTGCTGTGTTTTTTCAAGTGCTCTCATTTACTATCATTTCTTTTTTGCTGTATGTCACCATACAGACAGACTTTTCCCATCTGTATTTTTAACTATATATTATTAATTATTATTATTTTTTATTTATTAGCTAGTGTTGACCAAGGTTGACCCAGACAGTTTGGTCAGATGGGGTGACGTAACACAGTTACAGGGGCTGTCTGGCTACACAAATCACTTTTGAGAGAGGCTTTTCAATGGCCCAGTAAAGCCACATTCCTTACTGGTACTGGTCTCCATTCCCACAGCAGCAAAAGGCTAACAGGACAGGACACCAACAGCAGGCTGCTTCAGGAAATAGTTCCTATATCACAGCCACTTATGAACCGTATGAGGGAAGTACAAGCCTAGTTTAGTTAAAACAGAGTGAGTCCTAGACTTCAAGTAGAGGAGCTCTATATCGAGGTTCACATCTAACTCTCCTGATGTATCCAAGTTAGTCACCACCCACGTACTTGAGGTCAGGCCTGCCTTGAGAGATGGCTGGGCCCTTGAAAAGATCCAATTATTGGGCCTCCCTCCCTCCCTCCCCCAAAAAACAGTATGATTTTTAATTGACTGCCCCCCCCCCCCCAACCTGGTGGCTGAGCCCTGGAAAGCTTTCATGTTTATCCCGCCTCATGGGCTTTGTGTAGCCTGGTAAACCAGCCCCTCACACTTTATTTCATTTTGTACAGAGGGTCTGGGACAGAGACCGTCAGAAACAATTTGTTGGAGGTGTGGACTCTGCTGCTGAAGTTTAAAAAAAATGCCTCTGCCTTTACCCAATCGCTAACGCCTGGTCGTCACGTATGCAATTAGCCTACCTACGCACTACAATTCAAATGTAGAACACAAGGTCAACGTCACGGCTAACGAACACACCCTCTGTTCGCTGATTGGATCGGCCTTGCTGGGACTTGCTAAATGACCCTCAAGAGATTCCGGTCCAGACCCTCTGTACAAAATGAAATGAAGTACGAGGGGCGGGTTTACCAGGCTAGGCTTGATGTACCTGGCCTACCGTCCCCATGACCTGGCATACCGCACCTGGCTCCAAGCCATGTTACCATGTGGGGTGACCCCATCCCCCAGGTCAAGCATGGGGTGTGGAGCTGTTCAAGGCTGCCACTAATGTGTTCAGTCAAAGGTAGACAGAAAACATCAGCCCAGGAGTCAAGTGCAATGAAATAACTATCAGCTAAGATATTTAACATCTGTGCGTTCATTTGTTTTATTTTTTTCTAAATGTTATTATGCACTGTGACATACTAAACTTTAAAGTAGAGATTATTTTACAAAAACTCACTGCACACAAGATCCGATGATACGATAAGGTGACAACAAACTAATAAAAAACAGAATAATTAAGAAAAAAATACTCCACTAAATCCATGCAAGTAGAATGCCATGTGTAGAATGCCACACTTTCAGTTAAAGATCTCTTATCAGGGCAAAACAAACATTAGACAGGCAGATATACCGGTTGTTTAACCCGCTGTGACACCATGTGCCTACTTGTACATTATTGCCCATATTGGGTGCCTGTATGTATATTGTATATTGTTGTCCCTACTGTGCAATACAAGTACACATACTTGTTTAGTCTATTGTATTTATTGTATTGTATTACGTTCTGTGTTATGTGTATGTGAGAGCTAACATCTGCCGGAGTCAAATTCCTTGTATATGTAAGTATACTTGGCCAATAAAGCTGATTCTGATTCTGATGAATCTGTCTCTGTTTGGGATAACAGTATTTATTGTTTTATAATATAGATATCTTGAATGAATTATGTTCCATCCTGAGCAAGAACACTAATGCAATGTTGAGCAAGGGAGACAGCTCAAATCAGTGAACATGACACAGGTGAAGAATAACCTTATGACCTGCTCATGGCAACAGGTTATGTGTAGGTCGTGATAAGGTTTACCTCATTCTTCAAACAAAAACAAGAAGCAACGTGAGACACGTTTGTGCGTCATCAAAACCACAGACATTCAGATGTCTTGTTTTTACGTCTCTAGGTGTCTACTCAATCACTAATTAAGGGTACCTGGGGGTGTCCCAGCCTGCCAACGAGAGTTCAGACACTTACACATACCAGCTGCAGTTAGCCAAAGGGTCAAAGCAAAACCACTAGACTCTGTCAAAAGTTCATACACTTCAACATTGCAAGAAATCAAAGCACAACAACTCATTTAAGTCAAACATTAACACACCCCAAATATTTTTTCTCCTGTCTTTCGGCATGGAAACACTAATTGCCAGCGTATCATCTCAATCAGACGCACGCACACACTCACACTCCCAGCGCAGCAGAGATGGTTAGGCAGTCTCACCCAAGGCCTTGGGCAGTGCTTTACTCATTCACCTCTGTGGATAACATCCAGCCCACATTATACAGACTGCACCTGCGAGGGCCGTTTAGCACTCAGTTCCCAGCAGTTCCCCCCAGGGCATAAGATGTCATGAACTGTGGGCATGATATGGCATGGAGGGGAGCTGGAGAGTGGATTGGTGTGGCCTTTCAGTGGTTCACACAAATGGCTCGGTGTCTGAGTACTAGCATGTCATCACTTACACACACACACACCCACACACACAGACCAAATCACATAAACACACACACACAGGGTTTTAATGAACTTCAAGGATCGAATCGAAAGATTTGAAGCGTGTCCATCCATGTTCATCGACAACTTACCATGTCCGTAATTTACCCCTCAGACTATTTCCATGACCACACAACTCTCAGTACACAAAATATAAAATTCCACACTTGCCTCCACAGGTTAAGTCTAATTATTAAAAGGCAGTTAAACATAAACCTGTCAATACCCTCTTTAATATAGTAGATAGACTATGCCGATTCAAGTAGTGATTAAGAGGTCAAATACAGTAGCAGTCCTAAGAGAGTCATTTTATTACACCTTCATTAAGACCTCAACTACTTTTGTAAAACATTTGGTGAATTAATTTGATATAATTAATATCATTAGTAATGTAAATTCACCAAATGTTTTACAAAATGATTCATTACCTTTTTCAGGCTTTGGGACTTTTCAAAACATGAGGGATTTTGCAGATTTCCTTAACTTCCATATGAACCCTGAATCTGACATGGTGTTTTTTCCCTGAAGTACAACTGAAGTTTAGTTCACAAAAACATTACTTTCAATCATAACTAGAAAGCTTTGTCCAATTTTGACATTTTTTAGACCTTATCAAAAAAATCTCTTATTACAAAAAAGTCCTAAATGTGGAACTGTCAGTGAAGCAATGTAGTAGTTTTGAATCCTTCCTCCTACATATCATAAAAGTTTGTAACCACTATGTCCCTGAGCATTTTGTTTTCGTTTTATCGAACATGAACTGAGTGATATCCTGAAAACCATGACAGTCACCAGTGGCCTTCATCGCAGGACACATGTTGTGCCAATGGAACTTTGGCACAATGTGTTATTGTACACACTGTCAGGCTTTGTCATTTGCTTCACAAACATTCACTGGCGAAAATGTCTGGCTATACCAGTGGTAGTTACTACATACCTGTATTCTTATGAAGAGAGGGCGCGCATAGGTAGGCAAGTCCCTTACTGCGTGGTCGAACATCTTCTTTCCATCAAATGAGAATTCAGGTCTTAAGATTATGGCAGCCATCCCTGCCTTGCCCTCATTTCCTGTTGACAAAAATCACACACACACACACACACACACACACACACACACACACACACACACACACACACACACACACACACACACACACACACACACACACACACACACACACACACACACACACACAACATTATACTTAGCTGACGCTCTTATCCAGAGCGACTTACAGTTATTTTACAGGGTTTCAATTCCAGTCCCTGGAGCAGTGTGTGGGGGGGATGCCTTGCTCAAGGGCATTTCAGCCATGAGTAGAGTGGGATACAAACCTATGTCTCTCCTATCTCAAGACCAGCTCCCTAACCACTAGACCCACACACACACACACAAACACACATACACACACACACACACAAGCACACACACACACACACACACACACACACACACACACACACACACACACACACACACACACACACACACACACACACACACACACAAGGGGCCTTTGCCCTACTGCCCCTATTGTGAAGCATGGCTGTAGAAAGGCAACAACAAGTTACCAGTGCCTAAAAGGTCAATATTATTCTGATCATCAATACGCCATTTCGGGCAAACCAACATGTGCGCAGACAACACGTGTTTTGGAGGACTTTGACTTTTAGGCAAATAATTGATGCTGGTGCCATCTGGGAACGTACTGTACAGTACCTGGAACCTCCACCCCATACACATTGGCCTCCTGGATAAAGTCCACCAGGCCCAGGATCTCCGTCACCTCAGTCGTTGCCACATTTTCACCCTTCCACCTGAAAAACAAACATCACCATTTAAATAAATAAGTAAATAAATCATTACCCACAATAAATACAAAATACAGGTAAATACAGAACAGGTGATCTGGCAATGATGTAAGGATGAGTGGAAATCATAATCAACAAGACATCTGGTGTAGGCCAATGAAATAAATAAATAAATAAATAAATAAATAAATAAATAAATAAATAAATAAACATCAACAAAAAAAATGGAAAAGATGCCCTCAGGGAGAATACTGCACTCTGTCCCCTTTACCTGAAAGTGTCCCCAACTCTGTCCTTGAAAGCGATGAAGCCCTCTTCGTCCTCGGCCATGAGGTCCCCCGTGTTGAAGTAGGCGTCCCCTTCGGCAAACACGTTTCTCAGGATCTTCTTCTCAGTCAGCTGTTTGCTGCCAGCGTAGCCAAAGAATGGACTTTGGGCGTTTATCTTGGACAGGAGCAGCCCTGATTCACCTAGGTGAACGCAACAGTGGTGCATGCGTGAGTCCACAAACTTTTTTCATGACCTACAGTGTGCTGACCTACATGTAAGGAACATGCAGTGCTCTACAAAAAAAAAAAAAGTCACTTTCTGTGCTTTGGTTTGCTTCAGAGTTGTTACAAAGATCCTTCTCTCCCACTCTTGCGATGTTGGATGAACACTCTATCCCAAGCACACAATAACCTAAAATAACCTCATAGCTGACATGAATGAACTTTCACATGGACAGCTCCACGTGCTTAGGAGTAACCTTTCTCATTCACGTGGCTACGATTCAGTAAAGGAGAAGATGGTATAGCACACAACAGTTTTATTTCCTCATTTTTAGTTAACCAAAATGAATATAGAATGGAGTTTAACGTTTATTGTGGATGTAATGAACAGTGGACACAGTTAACGTAATCAGAAGAAAAGACCAGCATGTTTATTCTGATGGACTCACTGGATATCTGAAGACATGTTCAGTGTAACATTATCTTGGTTTATTAAGTGGAACATTTGTAGGGTTAAAATTCAGCTCCTCCTTACCACTCTTGACTGGCTCACAGAAGCCCTGTTGGTTCTTCACAGGTTCGTCCCTCACCATGTCATACTTCACTAGGACGTACTTGAACATGATCTGCAAGGGAGGACAGGACAGCGCGTAGACTGATGTCAGTTTTGGCAGAAAGTTCACCCCTCAACCCCGAAAGAACCCCTCAATCCAGTAGCAGCAGCAATTATGCTCTGGGTTTTGGGTGGTTACCATTCCCTCGTTAACATGGTTAACACCTGAGTCAACCCTGGGTCAGTCTCATGGATTCAAGCCCTCAATGAGGCTACTCATTCCATCCTGCAGCGCAAGGGTAGTCACATGAACAAAATACCGACATAACTTCTAACCAAGCAAAAACGATAACAACAAAACAACCTTTCAAAATAAACTTTTCTATTACATTTAACAGGGGAATGTGTCACCTTCGTACTCGGTAATAGGGTCCGCGTTAAATCACTTAGATGACACAAGATGTCAAGGTAACACTGTCCCATTCTGCCAACATTCAAATATCTTTACCAGCCAAAGTCTGTATCTCAAGACGTAAGCACTTGGCAAACATGGCGGTGAAGGGTGGGACAGATTGTCTGTGGTATGCTCGGCATGTGTGGTGTTTTGTTTATATCTCCTGAGCTTTTCCAGCGTGCTCGTGAAAGCTCAATGCAGGAGCCTATGGAGAATACTAGGACTGCTAGCACATGTTCACATTCACTTCCCGGAGTTGTAAATCAGATTTAGCTCTGTTTGGTAGCAAACGACAACAAAAACAGGCCTCCAAACCGTTAGCCCCAAGTGTTGTTTCCATGATTAGGAAGAAGAGGCCTACCCTTTGAATAACTAGAATTCCAAAGTAGTACCACACCACACCACACACACACAAACACCCACACCCCCACACACACACATGAAACACACAGGTACCCAATCAAAGTGATGCTTACATGAACTCTCTTGCATTACCGCACCAATAACCTGACCTTTCGCTGTACCACCAAAGCCCACCAGCCTTTGAAAATAAATCAGATCTTCTACCCCAGCAAATTTCCAGGAATCCTTTTCGAGGAAAAAGAGAGGGGCTTGTACTGCAGATGCACATGCAGTTTGAAGCTTCTGGAAACTTTTTCTTCACAGATTGTTACTGTTATTGTTATTGTAGTAACCCATACAATTACTATAGTAAATACTATAATACCAGTAAATCACTATAGTAATTATTACAGTATTTTACTACAATTATTAGTACTATACTTACTAGTACTATTGTACTTACTATTGTATTTTACGATACTATTTGCTATAGTAATTACTATACGGTGGTCACTTAATGGTGTCGCACTGGGGTTGTGGGTAGTGATGTCTCTGATGTACTGTCCACCTGTGCCACCCTCTACCCCTCCGGAGGATCAGGTCCCCCAGACGGGTCCTCTCCCTTACACTCCTCTAGGGTCTTATTCTCCGAGCCATCTCAACAGTGTAGGGAGGCATTCATCACCTCTAGTCTCAGCATTTACATGTAATGTTAACTTTGTGAAAGTTCATAAAAAAGTTTAAACTGAAAAGAATAAAAAATTACATAAACCTAAATGGAAAGTTATGAAACTCATGAAAAACCATCTCCAGTATTGACCTTTACTTGACCTTAAAACACAAAAAAGTGTGGTATGTGTAAGGGATAACAGCCTTCAAGGCGTGCATTTGATGAAATTAATTAACTTAGCTCAGCTTCGCGTGGAGAAGTAATTCGGCTCCGCCGGCATTGATTAATTTGGTTGAATGCATGCCTCAGCAGCTGTTATGCCTTACCTTAACCACACATTTTTGTTGTTGAGGTCAAGTAAAGGTCGAAATTGGAGATGGTTTACCTAGAGTAGGTTAGTATGTTATGTGTACAATTACCACTAAACCAAGTGGACAGCAGGGTTAGGGTTAGGTTTAAGGTTAGGGTTAGGTTTAGCTGACTCCTGACCTAGTAACCAGACTGAGACAATTAAGTGATTAATGCTGTCTTAGTGTTCTAACAAAGTCTAACTGAGTCATTATAATTTGGCAAAATCCTTTCAACCTTCCACTAAAACCATTACATTAATCGTGCTACATGGTGCTGGTATAGCCATTGCAATTATAAACAAATTACCTTCAAATGAGTTACTACTCCATGCTTTAATAATAGAAAGAAGGAAGGCGGACTCTACAGAAGAGTGATTTTCCCAAAAAATGTTAAGAAGTCAATTGTAGAATGCTGTACCAAACCCTCTCAGTTATGACTTCAGGTACTGACTTCGGAAAACAACACTGAAAATGACAGGAGAAGCAAGGGAACAATGTGAGCAAGCACACACAAGATCAGTGGATACTAGTGTAAGAGGCCGTGTAGGGAAATCAAGCATGCCTCTTCTGAAGTTACTTTTTAAGGACTTTCAGTTTCCTAAGGGTTATTGGAAAAGCAAGTGAGTAGTTCTGACCAAGGAGCTCACAAACTTGAGAACATGGCCAATTAATCTGTAAACATGCGAAGAAGTTTTGTAACATTACTAATGTAGGTCAGATGCCACTGACAGGCATAAGACACTGTTGTAAGAGCATTGCAGAGGGATTACCTGAAGATCTATAAATAACATATCTTCGACAATGCTGTTACAACAGCTTCTTATGACACTCAGCACTGAGAATGAATAAGCCTGATTACATATTATGTGACCGAGCTTTGATCACAATGGAAGGACAAGCCTAGAGAGATCTGCTACTTGGGCATCGGTTTATACAGGAAGTAGGTGCTCCAGGACTTTTCTACCGTCCTACTTGTATGCAACACAACCAACTGCACTATCAGTCTGTTGCTCTCTGTCCACAGTGAAACCATTTAATTTGCCTTATTGCGCCTTATTTTTAATGCGAGCAACAAAAATGAAAATGGAAACAGGGTGAGCAACAAAAGTGCTTTTAAAACATTGACAGTCTATTTATTTTATAGGCACTTGTAGGCTTAATTTACAAAGGTTTCAGCTGAATGCTGATGTGTTCTGAGAAAATGAGAGATGCCTGAACTCAGACTACTGTCAGAAAAGTACCATTGAAAACTCGAATTAAGCAATCACTATGGCGATATCTATGACGCAACAGAAAACCTTAACAGAATGCTAAGTTAAACACCTCATTTCAAGGCAGTGTACAGCACACCAAAGCTGAGCAGAAGCTTACAGGTTGCAGCACAGATGCTTGGAGGTCAAAGTGAGGGCTTAGAAGTGGCTAGCTGTGGCACGCAAAACTGGATTAATCAGAATAGTTAAAGCAAAA
>CM050209.1:24942500-25000000 GCA_027475355.1 Coilia nasus | reverse complement strand
TGAACCGCTTCAAACCAGCAGTGAGAGTCTTAACTAAGAGTCCATGATCACACAGTTTGGAAGGTGTCTCAGGAGTCGGAGTCCTTGTATGGCACACATAAGCTACATCTCGCTACAGTGTTGATCCTGTGAGACAGTCTGAGGTCTGGGTTAGTTTTGAATTGGCCTAGTTTGTGGGTTCACTGTAAGGCCGCCTCTCTAGATCAACACTTCCTATGTACAGAATTCCTGCAAAGTTTAACATGTGGTTAATCATTACACAAAGGGGGTAAAAATATCTTTTTTTTATCAGAATTACTGTATGTCCACTGTTTTATCTATTCTACAAATCACCAGAAAACATACTTATCTAATGGGTTTTTTCATCCTTTTCAGTAATAATACAATACTTCTGGACATTTTTTATTCCCAAATATCAGTATATGTCAGTACATGTATTTTTAAGAGACAGCCACACCAATCACAACTCTTGTTAAATGCACAGTTTAAACACACATACTTCTGTCTTTTTCACAAGCACCTGAGAGACTTCCCTTGACAAAGGCTTTGCTTGGTTGCCTAGTTACATATGCTCTGTGACTGGTGTGAGCAATTATCGCTGAGACACTAATTGAGCTATAAACCGTATTTACCGTCTGTGAAATTACCGTCGTCACCTTAAGTGATGTCACACACAAGCTCTCCAGATAAAAAAAAATGTCTGACAGCTAAATGACAGGGAAATATTTCTTCAATGGGGAAACTGTTATGAGGAATGTGGACAAGCGCATAACTCAGCACATCTAAATGTATAATGATGCTAGGAATGCCCTAATTCTAGTCCATATATTCTCAGAATACATTAGGTAGTGGTGAAGCTCACAATACAATGGAACACAGCACTAGAAAATATATAGGATTGAGAAAACTAAAGTAATCTGTTTAATTGCTTTTTTTCTGCAAGTTTAACGGCCTTAACTTTCTTTAACACTTTATTTAGAAAGTACAACCACAGAGATATTACAATCGATTTCTTTTTTTTTTTCTTTTTTTTTTGTTAACTGATTTATTGCCTATTGCCTAACTAACTAAATTAGGACCATCTACAGTGCCATCCGAATAAAATCTGACCAAACATTTTAACATTTCTTTAATAACACTGTAGTGTGCTGAATGTGTGTTCATTCCTTATGGATCCTATTCCATATTTGTGGTGAGTACGGCGGTTATAGATGTGGGTCTGTCATCTGCCTACCCATTTCAATGGTCCCACCGATGCCAACCAGGGAGGCAGCGCTGTGGTACAGGGGCAGCGGTGTGTAGATCACATCGTCCGCAGTACCGGCGTACGCCCAGAAGCCACCCGCCGCTTTCAGCGACTGCAGGTGTGTGATCACGGCTGCTTTGGGAAGCCCTGATGAAAAAGGCAAACAAAACACAAACAAATGACCATGCAAGCTTTAAACAAGAGCAAAGTTAATGAGGCAAGCACAAGTTCGAGTTAGGGCATCCTCTATTTGTGTGTTGTCTTTCCCTTAGCCTCTCTGTAAGGTTTAAGGGCCCCACAGACAATTGATGATACAGCATCATTCAACTGAGTGAACAGAAGTGCAATGCAGTTTTATGTTAACAAAATGGATGGCTACAGTATTTTTACATAAATAAAACTGATGTTTTACATGCTTACATTCAAATAACTTCCTCTTCCACTTCTGTGTTTCTGTCACACTCAATCAATCAAACACTTTCTCTTTGAAACACACACTCTCTCTCTCACACACACACACACACACACACACACACACACACACGCAATTAACCACACGTCCTCATCTTAGAGTGTGTTGCTGCAATTTTGGAGTGCAGTCACCAACATTCCTCACCGCTTGTTTGCTATTCAGGCTCAGTGTACCAAATCATATTTATAACAAAACAGCTTCAGTTCTTTGGTCCAAATCCTCACAGTTTCTAGGCACTATATTAATTAGGCACATTGTGTAACTTGCAATAATTACTGTGGCTGGCAGACCATCAAGTTACCTAGTGTAAAAAAGTCCAGTCTTTTGCTGAACCTCCTGCAGTGCACATTGTACTTTGCATGGATTCTCTTGATGTGTTAATGAGAATTACAGTTAAATGCTTGTAAAGACAACCCATTTTTCAGAATGAAATACAGGATCAATCTCTAATTAATTAATTTTGTTACAGGAAACTAATTTCAAGTGCTTTCAAAGTGTTTCAAATATACCTAAAATGCACTTGCTTTAAAGCATAACATGACAGCCCTCTTTCTCTTTGTGCAAAGGGATAAGCAATGACATTGCTGAGACATCAAGGGAATTCTGTTTTTAGAGGTATCTACCTGATCACTAGGGAGATGGTTAGGTGGAAGAAGTTCTTATGGGGTCAAATCATGACGATCTGAGAGCTCCAACAATTTTGTTCAACATCACCAAATTTCAGCAATAAACCCTCAATTAGTCGATGGCTTTCAGATGTACATCACAGCCATTTGTTTCAGTTTGGTTAGCAGGGACCAAGCATTGAGGAAAAGTTAAAGACTACAGAGATATGTTTACACTGAGAAATAGGAGGGTACAGTAAGACCATAAGACTTACCAGTGGTCCCAGAGGTGAAGATGTAGAGGTTTGGCGCTTTGAGAGAGGTAATGGCACGAAGCTCAGCTGCCACAGGTTTGTCTGAGGCCTCCTCTATCTTGTCCATGAGGGTGTTGACCCCTGGGTAGGACGTCTCCGTCTTCATTGCCCATATCGAGATGTTGTCCTCTTGGAGGTTGGGTAGAATGTCCTCTAGGGTGTCCAACAAGTCTGAAATAAAAAGAGAAAGAGCAGGAGAGAGGATACATGTTTAATTCCAGAATTTGGCACCTGAAAGTAAAATATGTCACCATGATGCATCATGATGCATGAACCTTTTTATGCCATCTTTGCTCATCTGTACGACACACACTCCTGTGCTTTTAATTACACAAAGTGACACAAACAATGTTGTTTATCAGACAGTGCTTTCTTCGAACAAAGTAGACTGTTGCATGTTACATTACACTTATGCTGAAAGTATTGTGGGTAAAAACCTTCTACAACTTTCATTCATATTTAGCTCACATTAGCTGTTCCAGCAGTTACAATTTTCCCATAACATATGAATCTTCTTCGAGAGAATAGAGCCAACTGACATGGTTCTATCAAGAGATGCCCAGCTGACAATTTTCTGTTGCCATGACAATGGTAATGGGGAACCAAAAGCACACCATCTATCAAACCTGTAGACTTGCATGAATAAAGCAGTCTTTTTTTGTTGGAATGGTAGCCTCAACAATAATAAAAAGCACCATCAGTTAGTCATGTTTATGACATGCATACATTTAGCAAAATTCTATCAACATTTTTGTTTTTAGAATTACAAAAGTGCCTGTAGTTCCATGTATTCTCTCAGGGTGCCATGCATTACAACCCAAGAGGAGTGACGCACAAGTTTGAACAAATTCACAACACTTACACTGGGTTTAGTTGAGGGTTTTTTAGGTACACAGAGGGTTCTTGGCATATCGCTAAGACAAACGTGATTTGCAACCATGACAACAGGTTTACCACGCGAAGTAGGAAATGAGATAATTCCTAGGAGGAAACCCCATCGCCATCTGGGTCATGAGGGCGTGTACGCCTCTGAGAGACGTCTAAAAAGAATGTTATAGTGTGTTGTCGCCTGTTGTAAGGTCTGGTTTTTCTGGATTCACTGTCCCCTAATAGCACATGTCCTTTGAGCATAACTGGTTTTGGTCGAACGATACAGGTCAATTAAATGATAGGTAGGTTAAATGTGAAAATTGTCCACTAAATCTTTTGTGTAACATTTGTGCAACACCTATTGGGTCAGGCGGGTAGCCATCATGAGGTTTTGTAGGCTATATAACAAAGACCTGTTCGAACCAAGCATCAATTGGCAGTCTAATCTCGCGCTGACATTTTTAGATGACAGTGGCGTAGCGATGGCACCCAGGATAAACACACACACCCTTCATTTGATCCACGTGTGCTTCTGTAGGCTACCTCACAGATGACGGAATTCGACTGACACCGAATTTGTAAGGACTACTGTAACTGCACAGATATTGAGCTGAAATTCCATTTAAAATAGAAGCAACAGCGGACCAAGCTGTCTGCAGTAGCAGTACCCATGGAGAGAGTCTAAAAATAGATTATTTAGTCCTGGTAAATATGAAGGCAGTGATGGTTGGGTATTTTTTGTTGCTGAAAACATAAGTGACCTACCTGCTCCGACAATCAGAACTTTGGCACCACAGCAGTTGAAACAATGTAACAGGGCTCTTGATTTAATGTTTATGTTAAGAAAAGCCACCGAACATCCCAATTTGCTCAATCCGAACCACACAGATACGAAGTCCGGCTCATTGCTCATCAGCATGGCAACAGTGTCTCCTTTTTTTACGGTTCCCCGTTTGGCAAACACCTGTGCCACCTTGTTGCTTCGTTTCTCAATGTCTTGATAAGTATAACTGACTCCTTCATAAATAAGAAAGGGCTTGTTGGGAATTTCTGCAGCCTGTTGAATGAACCTGTCAATGACTGTCACCACTCTTTTGGTAAGTTTGTATATTTCCAAGCGAATGCCATATCGTATTATTTTCAGCAAGAAGAAAAAGTCTTTCCAAAAGTAAGGGAAGCGCAGTCTCTGTGCAATGTGCACCGAAAATATGCCTGCCAGCAGCGCTGTCACCCATGTCACCGGAGAGAGCATCACTGACGTTTGAAACAGACCTTCAGAATATTGCACAGCAATTTTAAGTCGACAGCACAAGAGGACTAAATCGTTTCATCAAACTTAAAGCGATTTTGACATCTTCTGTTGTTAGACTTCACTCCACTGAATGTAGCTTGGAGAAGACAGCTTGTGAGAATTGCCATTCCTATTTATGAAAGGCGTAGCGTATCATGTGACTCTAGTTGTACAACCAACCCCATAAGTGGGAGTGCCCTACAAACCATGCCTTCTTTGTTTTGACTGTGATAGACGAAAGCATATCTGTCCATTTCTGTAGTAAATAGACCACGCCTTAATGTCAGCGCTGCTAAGGCGATATTTTCATATGTGCATAAACAGAGAATCTGGCATGTAGCTGTATCTGTTTGACAGTGTCTTTCAGAGCAGTCATGAGGACTGTTGGCAACTAGGGCAGAGTTGCAAAACAGATTTTAAGTGACACGTGGGTAATTGAATTATGCCCTCTAAGTCTGGGAGTCGGACAGTCATCCCTTCTCAAAACTCTACCCTACCTAAAGCCTCAGGAATGTAGGATTGACTTATAAATCTGACGCACACATTATCTTACTAACTCAAAACAGTGAACAACTTGTCAAATAACAGCGAAGAGTTGTAAAATAGACATGGTGTCTTTGTCTGGGTATGAGTACAGTATATCCAGCATATTTATCACACTCACGATGATTACTAAAGTAAGCCCTAATTGCTAATAGCTCTACTGTAATCTTTTCTTCGGCTCTGAACCTTATGGCACCCGAGAATGACTTCAGCTGCTGTTCTTCACAGCGAGTGGACCACTCCCATGTAAGAGTAGCCACTTGCCATTTATGCAACCCTGGGAAACTCCTCTCATCTGTGTCATCTGTTCTCACTCAGTGTTGTGGCAGTTCAGTGTTTTTTGTTCCTGTCTATCCTACAGGTCTAGAGTTACATGCATCAAATTTACTCAAGTCTTCTCTTTGACAGCGGCCACTGATTGCTATCAGGTCAGGGCCTCTCCAGGTAGGCTACCTCATTGTCTCAGCTCCTCTCTCACAGTTTCGAGCACGCTCACAAATAGGGGGACAGTAGGGGTACAAATCTGTATCTTAAGGTACGATAAGTATTAATGTACCCCCAAAGGCTAATATTTGGACCTTAAGGTACTGATGTGTAGGTAGAGAAGTACTAGCTGTAAAACAGTGGTTAAAAGGTACAAATATGTGCCTTTGAGGATACTGCTGGTGTGACAAGCCTTTATACCCCTAAAAGTACAATTCTGTACCTTTTTTTCTGAGAGTGAGGGGGCAAGAGTCGCCGCCAGAGTAAGGCCTCATTTCCACCGACTTGAGTGTGTACAGCGCGTACCCATGTACAATAGGTTTGTATGGGGAGAGAATACGCTCAGATCACGCATGTGGTGGAAATGGTCTAATCTGTTAACGTGCATTCTAAACGAATACGGACAGAAAACGGGCACGTGCTGTACACGCAGAGTGTTTGGTGAAAATGAGCCCTTATGGTCGTTCTCACGAGGTGACTGTTAATCTGGATGAGATGGTAAATAATCTCAGACCTCCTTTGTCATTGCTGGCTTGGTGGCAAGATGTTAGAGGAAGCTGGGATATGAATAATCTCCTGAGGACCAGAAAGCGCAGTTCCACAGGTGTCTCCTCATTCATTTCTGTGTGGGTGTTTGGTAGATGCACTAGCAATATGGCGTATCACTGAACCACATGGCAAGTGCTCAGGTGTCTTTACTTGGTTTCAATTAAATCTGCCCTACAAAGCCAAAAAGCAGTAACTACACATTTTGTCGAAACTGAGTTTAGTAACTGCACTTTGCCTTTGTAGGACAGAATAGAGCTTTGACATTAATCCCAAGATTGAACATTTTATTTTTCACATACACAAATTTTGAAATATAACATAATGAAATGTAAGCCTGTGACACCTCCAAGATTATGGTATAACATTAGGTATAGCACTTTATATATATATATATATATATATATATATATATATATATATATATATATATATATATATATATATATATATATATATATATATATATATATATATATATATATATATATATAATTCAAAATGCAAATGTAAGTATAAGATTAAAAAGATAAGTTCCTGAATAGGAGAGGGTAAAACATAAAATTGTATTATACTGTCTCTAATTCATAATTGTTTACTGTTATTCAGAAATTATTTTATCTATTTTAATCCTTCCACACAATTAAGGAAAACATGTAGCTACTACTATAAATATTGCTTAACATGTAAAAAACAACCATCCATATAAAAAACAACCATTCACTACCCCTGAATGGTTTAGCTGATCTGTTGTTCAGAAGAGCGTGTCAGAGTGCTCCAGTCTGTGTCGGTGCCTGTGTTATAGCACCCCCTTGTGGTTAAAATTGGTAGATTTTATTCAGTTTATCATTGTGGGAATTCAACAGGTTCCTGCAGTTGATCATGAACAGTTCACCACTGCAAATATCTTTGAATTGCTTGTGAATAAAGTGGATAAAGGACTGAACAAAACAGTAATTATAACGATTTACTGAACTTAAATTTCTCTATGCTGTATTGGGATTTGGTGTCATGTAATTCATTAGATTACTTATATGTACTCTTTATGTTTTTGTCTGTATCAGTATTATTTACAATTTACCTGCAGCTATGAAAGGTTATGAAAGAGACTGTTAGAAAAGGTTGAACATTCTAAACACTGCAAGCTACGGTACATCTACTGTTTTGTGGAATAGTGCAGTGTATAAAAGTATAATTAATGTCTTTCAAACATGGCTGCATCCACCAGCACTTTTGAAAGTAGAGACAAAAAATCTTAACACATTAATTAAGATGTTTTTTGTCGTTTTGGGGAGAGTTGTAAAAACACAATACATTCTTCAGTATCAAAGAGGCAAATTTGACTTGCCTGTTTTTTTTATAAGAGTTTAAAAAGATTAATCATGAAATGGGTATCTCATCTTGGAAAAAAAAAACATTTAGCGTTTTCCCATTCTTTCAACTCTTGCAACACTCAGAGAGGGAGTGATCCAAAGAGGAGAAGGAGGTGAACAGGAAAGCCAAAGTTGTACAGTAGCGTTGTGCTATTTTTGGACCCTGCTTTAGAGTGCCTGTGGCATGATGAGGAAGGAAATAGTAAAAACAGCAGCGTGATCTTGAACATGTAAATATTCATTCAAACATGCTATCAAAACAAGATGAATCACATAGACAGAGCCATTGTTATAATTACCACACTACTCATTTGTTTGCACAGAGTACTGTTTTCCCACAGGAGTGAAGACTTATATTACACTAAGCTTATTTACTGACAGTTATGACCTTGCTAAATAAAAATATATGTGTGCCATAGTTCATGGTGGATAACAGGAAACATTCCTATGTCCAAGAGTACAGCAACACTGTACATTACACTTAGCTGACGCCCTTATCCAGAGCGACTTACAGTTATTTACAGGGTTTCAGTTAAAGTCCCTTTTGCAGTGTGGGGTGAGATGCCTTGCTCAAGGTCATTTCAGCCATGGGTAGGGTGGGATTCCAACCTGCAACTCTCTAATCCCAAGACCAACTCCCTAACCACTAGACCACAGCTGGCCAAACGTACTGTACCTTGACAAGCTGAAGAAGAAGGAGGTGTTTCATTATCAGAAGGCTCTATATTCTGTAATATGTAGTTGGTGTGCCATAGGTTGTGGATAAAAGAAAAGTTTATTATCACAAGGAAAAGAATATGGTTGAGTCTGTCATATTGGAGGAGCAACTGTAACTTGGCAAGCCAAAGCTTCAGAGTGGCTGTTTCATTATCACAAGGTTGTATAGTGTGGTGGAAAACCCATCCAGTCTGCCAATTTAAAGTCATTTTAGTACAAAAACAGTTGAACTTGGTTGTTGACAAAGAGTTTATTCACTAAGTTTGCCTAGAAGCATGTAGACCATTGTCAATACAATACAACCACTGCATAACAAGTGAACCCACCATAACAGCTGCCGAGTCTCAAGAGACAATAGAGTTGATCAACCCGGAGAGTGATCTAAGAAGCATCCCAGAAGAATCTCCCAGGTGTGCCTCCCAGATAAGTCTCAAATAACAGCCCTGCGCTCTGGCCCTTTATTCTCTCCTAGCCCCACTTCTCCTTTCCACTGCAGATAGTCTTCAGTCAATCAGAACTAAGTTCCTCTTTCCAATGCAGAGAGCTCTCAGCCAATCAGAACCCTCCATGACATTTCATATTGGTGACTTTCCATGCTAGTAGTGACATTACAAATAATGTTCTCCCCATAGTTACCTTGGCCTAATTGGCGTTCTCTGTTAGGGGCTCAGCGTTAATGTAGTGTAACTGGTGTTTTCCTACAATGGCTTTGGAACCAAACATAGGTCTTAATGGTCCTTAAAGGAGAACTTCGGTGTAAAATGAAAATTTGCCTGTTAAAACATCATCCCGAGTTGGTATGTGTACCGAGGAGCAAAAATTATTCAGCCCGCTGCATTCAGAGTTAAACTATTTTTTATCGTTTGCCCCAGAAGGCTAACAATGGAAGTGGTAGGTGCCCTTAGACGAAGCACGACGACAAAGCTATTTTTAAACCATTAAAACAGCTCGAAGAAACTCCACACTCTATCGGTAGTACAACAAAGGCCCTGACATTAAAAACGAGGCACTGAGAACTTTGTAAGTGTACACAACGTCTATTAATAAAACAGGTTTGATAGGCAGTACCTTGCTGTAGTTTCTCGTCGCCGCCATGTTGGACGTCCACACTAGTCGATTGTCGAACACGGACCAGCGGTCAGAATAGGAGGAGAAGTAGTGCAATTTAATTCCGTGAAACTGGAGGGATTTCATCTGTTGGTGACAATATCCAGTCACTGTGCCCATTTAACAGAGCCATGGTCCCAGCAACGGCACCTAACCCACCAAAAAGGCTACATCTGAAGAGAGGTGCCATTCGGAAACCTGTGCGACTTGGTGGAGATGTATGTCCAACAAGAAAGTCAACAGAGAGCTGCAGCCATGGCGACAACAAAAGGTACGATCGGGAGATATTTCACAGGTTACCCATGCGTGATAAGGACACTTTGCAGCAGTAACTGGTCTTGCAAATCGTCGTGAAGACGCGCCCACAGGCTGAAACAGAAAGATTATCGTGTCTGTAGCCTGCATTTCAACCAAGATGATTACATTGTCCCAGCAAGGGCACCTAACCCACAAAAAAGGCTACATCTGAAGAGAGGTGCCATTCGGAAACCTGTGCGACTTGGTGGAGATGTATGTCCAACAACAAAGTCAAGAGAGAGCTGCAGCCATGGCGACAACAAAAGGTACAATCGGGAGATATTTCACAGGTTACCCATGCAGTGATAAGGACACTTTGCAGCAGTAATAGAGTGTGGAGTTTCTTCGAGCTGTTTTAATGGTTTAAAAATAGCTTTGTCGTCGTGCTTCGTCTAAGGGCACCTACCACTTCCATTGTTAGCCTTCTGGGGCAAACGATAAAAAATAGTTTAACTCTGAATGCAGCGGGCTGAATAATTTTTGCTCCTCGGTACACATACCAACTCGGGATGATGTTTTAACAGGCAAATTTTCATTTTACAGAAGTTCTCCTTTAATGTTTTTCTGCAGCTCTATGTCATATGTTGGTTTTCATTCTGTTTACTTCCTCTATTTTCTCTACATATTCCCCCCTTTGAGGCTTATTAAGCCTCACACCAATTAATCTAAACAAGACGCATAAT
The DNA here is from genome assembly GCA_027475355.1 of Coilia nasus. Lineage (NCBI taxonomy): Eukaryota > Metazoa > Chordata > Actinopteri > Clupeiformes > Engraulidae > Coilia > Coilia nasus. The sequence continues at coordinate 24,989,453 of CM050209.1, read as the reverse complement.
GACAATTGCAGTGAGTGTGAACTCAGGACCGTACTGCCAATTGGCCCCTACAATTCACTCACCCTCCTGGCTATAAACCAGCGAGACCTATTGCGAAACAGCCACCCAATTGCGTCAACATAAACATTTTGCCTAAGTGAGGGAGCCTTCAACTTGCAGGAGACACCCTCAGAGCTACGTAAGCTAAAAAGCACTGTTGGCTGATATATATATATATTTACTAAATTATACTTAAGAAAACAGGATAAATCTATGATACCCTATAAGACAAGGTGAGTCTACAACACCCCTAGAAACAACAGGTAGAAACAGAGTAGTGACAGAACAGTGAGAGAAAAAGCAGAAATAGGTAAGCATTCTGTGACCCGTTCGTCATAAACCAGCCCCCTCTGTGGCCATAAGGGACACATATAAATAATCAGGCCGGGCTTATCCGGACCCATCACACATACACACTCCACTCACATCTAGACCCGTCCCCGAGAGGGGCTCCCATCACGGGGTCAGACCTCCACCAGGTATACCCGGTCACTCAAACTGGGCGCAGTTGGTGGGCACCCATCGGCGCATGATGGTAATTGCTCTTAGTAATCAGGCGGGGGAGACTTTGCCCCACAGGGGATGGCGTCTCCTAGCTTTGGGCACGTCCTTACCCCAGGAGCCTCATGACCCATCGGTCCCTGTGGATCGTGTCCGTCATCGGAGACCCACCACCCTTTAACGGTGTGGACATCCACTGAGTAGCGTCTTTGCTTTGTGCAAAACTTCCACATGCACATACTGCGTCCTTTGTTTTTAAGGTTTTTGTACTTTTTCAGGTTATCAGGGGGAATCACCTGTAAGACCCTCAGCTGTCCTTACAGCATCATTGCATGGCTACGATCGATCAACGTCACAGAACAGAAACAGAGAGAAATAGAGAGAGAGAGAGAGAGAGAGAGAGAGAGAGAGAGAGAGATAGATAGAGAGAGATTATAACAGCAAGCGGAAATCTACCCAATTTACCTGCTTCAGTCTACTCTATTGGGTGGTATTGCATGTGAGGGCTAGTCCTCAAAACTTTAACATTACATTTGCATTCCAATGCAAGCAAAATATAAGAAAACCTTCATCATCCTTCTATCCATATGCACCTATTACGGTATTATGGCCCAGCTACGTGTTTTTTTTTTTTTTTTTTTTTTTAATTTAGACTTAAATTTCTATGGAAGCCCGTTTCCGCCACTTTAAATGGAAGTTTTTTATGAATTGCAAGATAGTATCTCACAATTCTGACTTAGTATCTCACAATTCTGACTTATTATCTCACAATTCTGACTTATTATCTCACAATTCTGAGTTACTATCTCGCAATTCTGAGTTACTATCTCACAATTCTGAGTTACTATCTCACAATTGTGAGATAGCCTAAAGGCATTGGGCAGACACCCTAGCCTATTCCCATGGTCTTTCAAAATGGATACGATCATTGAAGGATATTTTCGACGTGGTTTCACACAAAGTGAGATTCGGACGCTATTAGATGAAGAGGCATTGAAATAAGCCTCCGCACTTTACAGAGAACTTTGGCAAGAAACCAGCTCTGGCGCAGGCGTAATAAAACGGATGTTGTCGAGGTGGCAGAGTTCATCCATCAGCAGCTACAGATGTCGGGTCAACAACACGGCTACAGATGGATGCATCAGAAATGCTGAATTGCTGGCATAATTACAGACAGAGAAACTGTCCGTCTCTTATTAAGAGTCATGGATGGTGGTGGTAGTTGTACACAATGGTGTATGCCACAATCACTCCGTTTTAATGTATTACAATCAAAGCAAATGCAGTGTATAATCCACACCGAGTTCTTGAATCGCGAACAAAACAGACTGTAACCTAACGAACGATTTGACCTATATTGGCCATTGATTGATTCTCTGCCACGCGTTGAGATGGTATTTTACTGCGATATAGAATCTCACAATTGTGAGATAATAAGTCAGAATTGTGAGATAGTAACTCAGAATTGTGAGATAATAAGTCAGAATTGTGAGATAATAAGTCAGAATTGTGAGATACTATCTCGCAATTCATAAAAAAAACTTTTATTTAAAGTGGCGGAAACGGGCTTCCATAAATTTCCTATCTAATCTTTAAACTTAATTTTTAAAATTAATTTTCAACTTAATTACTTAATTTTCCTACTCTCCCCCCTTTGCGGCTTAATACAAGCCGCACATCAGAGAAAACCATATGTTGTGTGATGTTAAGACTCCTAACATGTACCCCCGCTGTGTTTTTGTCGTGTAAATGAGCGTAAGCAGTTCTTCATTGCGTGTAAGCAGTTCTTCATTGCGTGTAAGCAGTTACTTAATTGCGTGTAAGCAGTTACTTCATTGCATGTAAGCAGTTACTTCATTGCAGCAAGCAGTTACTTCATTGCAGCTTTAGCACAAATCTCTGGACAGGTGTTATTTCTGCGTAGACACGAAGGTCATCATAAACCCCCAGGCGTCTGCCCCGTCTGTCTAGCAAGGCGTACGTGTCTGACTCAGGACCCTTGATCGCCTCCATTGGCCCCAGGAGGACCAATTGTCTTTCCACTGCCCTGGAGATGGACCTCGAACAGATCTTACCACAGCATGAGAGCAAACAGCAAACAAGTGCAAGCACGACAATTATACCAAAGCGAAACTTTAAGACCCATCCTAGGGAGCCAAAAGTGTCCTTTTAACCAGTCCCATGATGTCGTAAACCAGTCCCTCACAGTCGAGACTGTGCCCGTGACTGCAGCCTCGATGTCCTTTATGTCAATGTTCTGGTCAGGGGCCTTACCAGCGTTGCTGTGGGCATCGTCCCTAAGCTCTCGTAAGCGAGCCATGGCCTGCTGAAAGTCCTCCGAAATAGTCTTATTGGTGGCAGGCGGAATGTACGTACAGCAGGTGTCACCCACCTTCCCACACACCCCTCCCTCCTTGGCCAGCATCCAGTCCAGGATCATGTGGTCATTCTGGTATTAGCTTCCAAGCTCTCTGTCAGGACTTGGATTTTGGCGTCCAGCTTTCCCAAGGCCGCATAGGACCAGTTCATAAACTGTTGTTGGTTGTAGTAGACGTAATTAATCCATTTAACGTTCTTGGAGACTTGGTAACCAGTGCCGAAGATCGGTATGGAGGCTAGGAAACCGCTCAAGGCAGCCCCCTGTGCAGCAAATTCTTTAGGGACATCCTGGTAAGTGGGCCTGTCCTCATCATAGGTTGACCGTCACCCTCGTTTTGCCCTACCCAAACGATCCTGTAAGTCAGTGTCTGTGGTTTGATTGATTCTAGACATAGGTAGAATGTGAGTGGCTTGGATGGCCCAGTTCCTGGGCAGGGTCCTACGCAAACCGTATTTGGGCCCACACGCCCAGAACAGTTCAGCCAGTGGCTTGGTGGTAGAGAGGGTGCCCCTTCATTGAACAATGTATTCACGGCCAATAATGAGTTCGTTGTGGGGTTCGCCCGCCCTCCAGAAGATATCCCCTGGTTTGCGGGTGTAGTCGAATTTGCTCTGGGGGCTGGCTGGTCGTACTGGTTCAGGGGAGGGGTCGGTTTCTGGGTTGCATTTCTTCTGCCGGTGGTTGCGTTGATATGGCTGCCCCTTTCGTCTGAGACAGGCCATGTGCGGATCGTAGACCTCTGGGTGGAGTCCGGCCAAGATGTCGGCAAGTGGGTTTCTTTTGCGTCATCATCGGAGTGTTGGCCCCTTCCATTGCGGTAGGTGTAGTTCGTCTGCCAGGGTGAGGGTGACGCTGCCTGGCTGGTCCTCCCAGTCGGGCGTGGCCTCTATCTCCCCTTCGTCACTGGCTCCACATGTCAGGGGTGGTATGGCTCCCACCCCTGCCCCACTCGATGCATCCCCGGCTTCCCCCGGGGTGGTGGCAGCGGTAGTGGCTCTGGTGGCACCGGCCGTGATAGCGGTGGTGGCTGGATCGGGCTCCCTCCACCTCTGTTGGGCACTGGAGCCTTCGTCTGGATCGCCAACACCACCTGCTGACACAGATTGGGGAGAGAAAACACGAGGCACCCTAGACAGGAGGCCCAGGGCGACGAGCAGTAACTGCCGGCGTCCCCCTTGGTTCACTCCTATCCGTATCGCCTCCCCCTGGGGTCCCGCCACTCTCATCATCACCGCCAACACCTTCCCCTCCATTTGGAGCACCAGCAGCAGTTCCGTGGCACCTGCTGTGGCTGGATCCGGTCCCCTCTCGCCATCTTGCCCACCGCTTGGTCCTCCACCTGGATCACCTGGAAGACCACCTGCGGACAGACTTGGGAGAGAAGACAGAAGGCACCCCAGAGGAGCTGTATTTTGTTAATGCTGAAAAAACTGGCCAGTTTGCCTGAAACAGGAAGTGTTGGGCTTTTTTGTTTTAGGGCTTTGAGCAGGTGTATGTAGAACTTGGTCCAATAAGAAATCTAATGTTGGGACGAGGAGCGGGGCAGTCATCAGGGAACATTCTACAAAGAATGCCGGGAAAAAGGTTTTTGTCCCACCGTTTTTGGAAAAGTTATGTCCAAGGGCCAGTATAAATTAGCATTTAAACTACCTAATAAATAAGATGGCATAGAGCGTATACCTCAATAGTGAAGGAATATGTTCTATGACTCATCTCTTCACCCAGTAGGCTTTCACCCCCCACCCGTTTGGAAAAGTAATGCCAAGCTCCTGACAAATATAACATCGAACCTACACATGCATGTCAGATGGTATAGGGTGAAATACCTCAGTATGTGAAGGCTTTCCCTCTACACTCATCTTTTTTATCCAGGGCATAATTTCTTAATTATTGTCAAACCACATATTTTCATCTTCCCCTTCTTCTTCAAATTTGTTCCTTGAGTGTGTTACCTTACTATTAAGACAAGGCATATGATTAAACAAATAGCAAGCAATGAGTTAAAGACGATTCATTCGAGAGTGGCCATGAGTAGTCTTCTTTCTCTTGTTATGTGGTTACAATTTTTAGAAGGGTTTTATTTTCTGTGTTTGTTGATTTTGTAAAGTTACCTACTTCATTCTTATTCCAGCCTCATTAATTTAGCTTACCCAGCCTCTGTTTCTTATTTTACGTCATATGGGCAGATTTTGTTAATGTTAATTCAGAAGTTTTAATTTATCTGCGTGTCAAAATAGTTACGTCAAAAGCATTGTATTTCAATACACCAATATTTCAAATGTTCTTTGGAAAGACATACATTAAAAGATTTAGTCTGACAGGAGGAGCATGCATTTGTATGCACATATGATTATTTTGTAAGCATCTAGACATCAACAGTTTACTGCCTTGTCACAAAGCTGTATCCTAAATTCAGTTTATTATTTGTATTATCAACCAGCTAATATGAAACGCCCTGTTATCAATATTATAGTATAATGCTGTGACCATAACAACCACATAACTCTTTTGCATTACCAAATAAGTATTGATATATTGTACCAAAGCAATCTTTTGGTTTTGTTCATATTTGCCCAGTATAAAGACATGAACGAAAGACATGCTTACAGCATAATGGTGGGTACAATTACAACAGGGGTTCCACCTTTCTATATTATGAATGCAATGACAATATGCCCATAAACTCATTATTGGAACAAACACATTTTATACTTAACAAACTGTAAGGAAATACTCTAGTCCCGGCGTGCCCTGTAAATAGGAAGTAACAGGAACAATCCTGTTGCAATATAAAGAAAATAATTTTAAATCAGCATATGAACCAGCCATACCAATTTTTAGGTTTTGCCTAAAATCAAAAGGTCGCATAAATACATACTACATTTATTTGCAGCAAAGATCTAGTCTAGCACAACGCCAAATTAAATGTCAATCGTTATAATTCATTACAATTAATAGAAAAACTTATACTTGTAAACTAGACTGGCACTACAAAGACAGCTCGTGGGTCCTTTGACCAAAAACTAGGAAGTGCACCTATGGAAGTGCAGCACAACAGGAAAGAGGCGAGGCAACGCAGAGCTCTTACTCATCACTCTTAAAGATAAGTTAATAAAAGAGTTACTAAACTTATGTGTGTTGTATCATAATTACGACGGCTAACAGGTTCAAAACCTGATAACAAACGTCAGTGTAGATAGACTTACATACGAATAAATGAACTATTTCAAACAACTTCCGTAGACATCCACAAAGTTATTTTGCTAGAGTGATAACAGCAGTAACTCAACACTGACACGATGATGATAACAGTGTATTGTAGTATGATGTCGTGTAGAGCAGTGCCTGATAGCCTCCGTGTAACATACTAGTTATGCATAAGCGAGTAAACAGAGCTTTTCAGATGTGCGTGCGGCAAGTCTACACTATATGTGCTTCTGGGGGCGTGCGGGGAATTTTCCCATATATCGAGAGAGAAAAGAATTCAGATTAATATCTTAATCGGCTTAATAATCGTAATATCTTAATGATCAGCCAACTAGGAAAGATTGCTTTATGGGCTTTTAAGAGTTCTGCCGCTGTCTCCCAACCTTACTTGCCAATTTGCCAGGCAGCGAGGTTTGTACAAGTCGACTGCGAGAAATGTCAGATGAGAAGTGACATAGGCTACGTACCGCCAACTCACATAAAGCTGCTAAACCGATGCATTAATTTATTTATTTTTAGCATTACAAACGACTTATATAATCATGACAAAAACGAGGAACAACGTATTTAACATAATTTCAACTAGTTTTAACTAGTTTCAGATTGTTTAACACGCAATACAGTTTCAGTTAATCATATTTTCCTTAATTACTTTCCTATTTGTTTCACTTAACGAACATATTTTCTTTTGAATTTTAGTTTCCATTAATTATAATTACCTTGGTCTGGGGCTGGTAATCTTGGCGAGGCTGGTGGGGCTGGTAATGAAGAAATTGACACCGGAAAACTTGCTGTCATTAGCGTCTACTTCGTCTGAGAAAATTATATCTTGATGAACGGAGAAGTAATAAGTAAGCAAAAGCATCAACTGATATCATTCACCACTCTCCTTTTCGTGCGCTGAGACAGACAGACAAACAGATAGGCAGACAGACACAAACAGTCACAGTTCCACTCTCTCTGTAGAAATTAAAGTTAAATTAAGTTAGATCTTATTGATCCTTTGAATGTTAGACTTTTTTCCTCTATCCTTGCCTTTTTGTTTATTCTACATTATTATTAAAAATAAGACCAACAAAAGACCAATACCTTTCATTTGTATAACTTTCAGTTGTATGATAGTTTCTCATTTTCCATTGGTTTATTTATTGTTATCTATTAATTAAAATGTGAAATTACACTTGTAATAAATGGGCAGAGTTGTTTCAAACAGAGAGTAAGACAAGGGTTTTAAGTATTGGAGTTCAATTAAAATTTCCCTGTTGAACTGGAATAACAGTCCTTTTTAAGGGCCTTTCTTGGTACTGTACATTATACACAATAACTATCAACTATTGTTATTAATTACCTCATTGCTATTAATAAACTATTTTCATCTAAAATCACAAAAGTATATTTTATCCAATTGCTTCATTAGTCAATAAAAATGGTCAGATTAGTTGCTTATAAAAATATGTAATAATTGCAGTCCTGGTTCAGGCTCAACATTTCCTCCTACACTCTAACTCTCACACCCAGATCCACAATCAGTCTTTCGGTTGATGGTTTTATCAAGTTAATAGGAAGCTATGACCATCTCATCAATCAAACAGTTACATATAAACCTTGGAAGTGCTTCCACCATGTGACTAAACCCCTACCTATATTATAGTTAATTACTTGTTTTTTTTTTTTTTTTTAGTTTTCAGATCCAAGTTCTAATCTCTCATAGGTTATTAGCTTTACAATTGTTCTAAACATCAATCCAAATTCCCTCCCCATTTATGTCTACATCACCCTAACCTGGTATTTCCTTCCTCCTTGCTATATTATTATGACCGCCGCTAGCGAAGCGAAGCTTTTCCCTTTTTTTTTCACCAATTTTTTTTGTCAACGATTCCCGGGACACTGAAACTCGGGGAGACATGAATGTTTATAGGCATGTAGCCCAAGAAGTTTGTGAGCGAATAACGCCTTTTGGTCCCCCAGGGCCACCCCCCCGCTGTGCCAGTGTCTGTTAAAGAGGGGGAGACCGGAAAAAGTTTTTGCTGAATAACTCAATGAACGTTTCACCCAACAACATGAAATTTTTGTGATATGTCGGTGTTACAGAGACATATCGACCGAGCCCATAAACTCTCACTTGAAGCATAGCGCCACCTAGTGATATGGGTAAATGCAAAAATTGGGATTTGGAGTTGCCAATATCTTGGACCGAGAAGGTGGGAACTGCGCAAAATACGTCATGCACGATCATCACAAAGACCTCTAACACCACAGAACATGCCATAAAATTTGGTCCATAGGGGGCGCTGTAATTGTAGAAAAAGTCATTTTGCCTATTATCTAGACAATGCTTATGTTTACAACAATTTTTTATCGTGAAATCTATTGACCCTCACGCATTGAAAACACTGGTCGACGCCCACTTCCAACGAAAACAATTTCCGTGAAATTTTAATATTGCGAAAATGAATCTGAACGAACTCGTCATAGGCCGTTCATGTGAATCTCACCAAATTTGGTATATGTCATCTACAGACAATGCTGACAAAAAGTTATCAAAGGATTTATCTTGAGATAAACCGTTCCGAAGTTACACGTCAATGAACATTTAACACGTAGCTTAAAAATCTTCAAATGGCCGTATCTTGGCTTTTAATTGCTCAAATTTGGTCAAAATTGACATGCCATCTCTAAACAGCTTTCTTTTCATGTGTACTAAATTTTGTGACATTTCGTCATAGGGGGCGATGTTTATTGGTGAAGCTAGGTGTCAAAAAACAGTTTTTGTTAAATAACTCGTCAACAATTTTGCCCAAGACAACGATTTTGTGTTAGTATGTCGGTGTTACAGAGATGTATCGACCCAGCCCATAAACTCTCACTTGAAGCATAGCGCCACCTAGTGATATGGGTAAATGTAAAAATTGGGATTTTGAGTTGCCAATATCTTTGACCGAGAAGGTGGGAACTGCACAAAATACGTCATGCACGATCACAACAAAGACCTCTAACACCACAGAACATGCCATAAAATGTAGTCCATAGGGCGCTGTAATTGTAGAAAATGTCATTTTGCCTATTATCTAGAGAATGCTTATGTTTACAACAATTTTTTTTTTATCGTGAAATCTATTGACCCTCACGCATTGAAAACACTGGTCGACGCCCACTTCCAAAGAAAACAATTTCCGTGAAATTTTAATATTGCGAAAACGAATCTGAACGAACTCGTCATAGGCCGTTCATGTGAATCTCACCAAATTTGGTATATGTCATCTACAGACAATGCTGACAAAAAGTTATCAAAGGATTTATCTTGAGATAAACCGTTCCGAAGTTACACGTCAATGAACATTTAACACGTAGCTTAAAAATCTTCAAATGGCCGTATCTTGGCTTTTAATTGCTCAAATTTGGTCAAAATTGACATGCCATCTCTAAACAGCTTTCTTTTCATGTGTACTAAATTTTGTGACATTTCGTCATAGGGGGCGATGTTTATTGGTGAAGCTAGGTGTCAAAAAACAGTTTTTGTTAAATAACTCGTCAACAATTTTGCCCAAGACAACGATTTTGTGTTAGTATGTCGGTGTTACAGAGATGTATCGACCCAGCCCATAAACTCTCACTTGAAGCATAGCGCCACCTAGTGATATGGGTAAATGTAAAAATTGAGATTTTGAGTTGCCAATATCTTTGACCGAGAAGGTGGGAACTGCACAAAATACGTCATGCACGATCACAACAAAGACCTCTAACACCACAGGACATGCCATAAAATGTAGTCCATAGGGGGCGCTGTAATTGTAGAAAATGTCATTTTGCCTATTATCTAGAGAATGCTTATGTTTACAACAATTTTTTTTTTATCGTGAAATCTATTGACCCTCACGCATTGAAAACACTGGTCGACGCCCACTTCCAATGGAAACAATTTCCGTGAAATTTTAATATTGTGAAAACGAATCTGAACGAACTCGTCATAGGCCGTTCATGTGAATCTCACCAAATTTGGTATATGTCATCTACAGACAATGGTGACAAAAAGTTATCAAAGGATTTATCTTGAGATAAACCGTTCCGAAGTTACACGTCAATGAACATTTAACACATTGCTTAAAAATCTTCAAATGGCCGTATCTTGGCTAATAATTGCTCAAATTTGGTCAAAGTTGACATGCCATCTCCAAATTTTATGGCATGTTCTGTGGTGTTAGAGGTCTTTGTGGTGATCGTGCATGACGTATTTTGCGCAGTTCCCACCTTCTCGGTCCAAGATATTGGCAACTCAAAATCTTAATTTTTGCATTTACCCTTATCACTAGGTGGCGCTATGCTTCAAGTGAGAGTTTATGGGCTGGGTCGATATGTCTCTGTAACACCGACATACTAAAACAAAATCGTTGTCTTGGGCAAAATTGTTGACGAGTTATTTAACAAAAACTGTTTTTTGACACCTAGCTTCGCCAATAAACATCACCCCCTATGACAAAATGTCACAAAATTTAGTACACATAAAAAGAAAGCTGTTTAGAGATGGCATGTCAACTTTGACCAAATTTGAGCAATTAAAAGCCAAGATACGTCCATTTGAAGAATTTTAAGCTACGTGTTAAATGTTCATTGACGTGTAACTTCGGAACGGTTTATCTCAAGATAAATCCTTTGATAACTTTTTGTCAGCATTGTCTATAGATGACATATACCAAATTTGGTGAGATTCACATGAACGGCCTATGACGAGTTCGTTCAGATTCGTTTTCGCAATATTAAAATTTTACAGAAATTGTGTTTGTTGGAAGTGGGCGTCGACCAGTGTTTTCAATGCTTGAGGGTCAATAGATTTCACGATAAAAAAAAAATTGTTGTAAACGTAAGCATTGTCTAGATAATAGGCAAAATGACTTTTTCTACAATTACAGCGCCCCCTATGGACCAAATTTTATGGCATGTTCTGTGGTGTTAGAGGTCTCTGTGATGATCGTGCATGACGTATTTTGTGCAGTTCCCACCTTCTCGGTCCAAGATATTGGCAACTCAAAATCCCAATTTTTGTATTTACCCATATCACTAGGTGGCGCTATGCTTCAAGTGAGAGTTTATGGGCTGGGTCGAAACGTCTCTGTAACACCGACATATGTTGTTGGGTGAAACGTTCATTGAGTTATTCAGCAAAAACTTTTGCCGGTCTCCCCCTCTTTAACGGACATGGCACAGCGGGGTGGTGGCCCTGGGGGACCAAAAGGCGTTATTCGCTCACAAACTTCTTGCGCTACATGCCTACAAACATTCATGTCTCCCCGACTTTCAGTGTCCCGGGAATCGTTGACGAAAAATCGGTGAAAAAAATAAATAAAAAAAAAATTAAAAAAGGGAAAAATTTTGCGGCAACTCCAATATGACCGCTTTCGCTAGCTTCGCTAGCGGCGGTCATAATTAAAACCTTCTATCTTGGCAGCATAGCCATAGGCTCACCTTACACAGCCTTAAGGCACACACACACAATTCCACTCAACATTCAGACAAACAAACATAAACCGGGGCACTCTAAGGCCCTGTCCACATTAATGCGGATACATATGCAAACGCATAATAATGTATTCGTTTGCGCCTCCCGTCCACATTAACACGGCGAATTCGAACACGGCAAACGGAGCTTTTGGAAAACGACCGCTGAAGTGGAGAGATCTGAATACGCCTGCTTGGAACGGAGGATAGGCGTTCCATTGCTATGGCACCGAGTAAAGTTTATGCTCGAGACCCCAAAAACCAAAACAAACATGGCAGGCGAAATGGCGACGACGATGATGATGATGATTGTGATGCAGATGTTTTCGATGTACAGTGTACTCCTTCAACTGCAGATGAACGTTATTATGTTGTATACTGCACGCCAGGCATTACTACAACGGAGGAGGCGAATGTTGTACTTGTTAAATCGTACTAAATCCCAGCGTTTCAAACCGTACACAATCTTGCTAACAGAACTGCTACTGTAACTGCTCTTTTTTACTTTAGCGAGCGATAGAACTTTGAGGTGCACTGGAGTTTGGCAGGACTGGAGTGACGTAACAATCACAACATTTTGGAATTTTTGATAGCATACATTTCTAAAAACGACAGTGTGGACGGAGATTGTTTTTACTACGGATAAGCGAATTTGTATTTATCCGCATTAATGTGGACATAGCCTAAACCACAGTGACTCTCCCGTAACCATTCAAGCAGCCACACTGTTGCAGCCACAGAGGCCACTTCGCATAATATTCACACACTTTTACACACACACAACCTTAATTTCCACACACACAATTTTCGCTCAAAACCTTGGGTCAACACCCGATTTATTCACACACAAGCAAAGTCAGGTAGGCTAAGCAACCTCCCCTGACCTAGACACTCCTGGCAAGGTCTGTGACCACCAACCAGGCACAACACTGACCAGGGACTTGAACCCTTAACCGTTGGGGACTCGAACCCCAACGTCCTCTGGTGGAGACTCGAACTCCAACCAGACAAGACAGATTCACACAAACTGTGGACACTTTCCCGTGGCCACCCGGTTGCTTCTCACAACCCTCTTGATTTTTTTTTTTTTTCTTCACCCGGCTGTTTCTCACAACCCTTTTGGGTGTTAGACAGACAAACACACAAAACCACAGCTATTTTTCAGCTGCCCAGAAATGCACTCTAAACCGTGATCGCTTCACCGCCATCCCTCAAGTACATTCTGAAATTCATAAACCACAGCTGTTTCCCCAGCTGCCCAGGAATACGCTCTAAACCGTGATCGCTATACTGCTTTCCCTCAAGTGCACCCTGAAATTCATAAATCACAGCTGTTTCCCCAGCTGCCCAGGAATACACTCTAAACCGTGATCGCTATACCGCTTTCCCTCAAGTGCACCCTGAAATATTGGCTGGAAATGCCGTTCCCCAGCCTCATGCACATGAAAACACGGCCAAGCCGTAACCTTAATATAAGGTCAAGTACACAATTCAACACACTCAACAATTGGGCAGTGAGTCTAAGTCAACAACTTTGTTCCAAAATTTAGTTCTTTTAATCAAAAGGCCTACTGCAGAATTACACTTCACAATCCACTTAGAATGACTTCCCTTTAATCCATTTAATAAGCAAAGCGCTTTCTTCAATAGTTTAGGGGCCCCTTGGGAGTCATGCCAGCGGAGTAAGAAGTTTCACCCTGCAGCAAATTACCTTTTTTGATATCTCGGTGGAACCTCCAAAATTCTGTGGTGGAAAACCACAGTCTGCCAATTTAAAGTCATTTTAGTACAAAAACAGTTGAACTTGGTTGTTGACAAAGACTTTATTCACTAAGTTTGCCTAGAAGCATGTAGACCATTGTCAATACAATACAACCACTGCATAACAAGTGAACCCACCATAACAACTGCCCAGTCTCAAGAGACAATAGAGTTGATCAACCCGGAGAGTGATCTAAGAAGCATCCCAGAAGAATCTCCCAGGTGTGCCTCCCAGATGAGTCTCAACTAACAGCCCTGCGCTCTGGCCCTTTATTGTCTCCTAGCCCCACTTCTCCTTTCCACTGCAGATAGTCTTCAGTCAATCAGAACTAAGTTACTCTTTCCAATGCAGAGAGCTCTCAGCCAATCAGAACCAAGTTCCTTTTTCCAATGCAGAGAGCTCTCAGCCAATCAGAACCCTCCATGACATTTCATATTGGTGACTTTCCATGCTAGTAGTGACATTACAAATAATGTCTTTCTCCCCATAGTTACCTTGGCCTAATTGGCGTTCTCTGTTAGGGGCTCAGCGTTAATGTAGTGTAACTGGTGTTTTCCTACAATGGCTTTGGGACCAAACATAGGTCTTAATGGTCCTTAATGTTTTTCTGCAGCTCTATGTCATATATTGGTTTTCATTCTGTTTACTTCCTCTATTTTCTCTACAATAGTTTATTCCTTATCTAGTGTTAGATAAGATAAAGTGGGAAATGAGATAAGACAATATGTGATTCATTCATTTGGGTTTCCGTGTATGATTTAATTATTTGTCCCATCTTATTTGACCAAACATCTTTCAAATGTAATCGCTAAGACTTGTTAATCAGTAAAATCTGGGTCCAACTGCTATAGACAAATGCAAATGTTAAACTGCCAACTGATCTTACTATGTTGAGGAAAGAAACTTTGACCTAGTGCCATAAAAATCCTAATGTTTATGCCATACACAACTGTCGCAACTGACATTTAGAGCAGATGTATTGCACATGATAATAACGAATCTGTGTGTCCAATAACTGAGGTTGATAAATTACATAAAAACCTAATCAGCCTATAAATAATGCTTTCATTTCTTACTGCAAGACGAGATTGTATTGACAGACAGTTCTAGATGTTGGTCAATGAAGTGCTACTGGAATGAAACAGAAAAAAACCTTACTCCATCTTGAGCATGCGCGGTGCACGTGCAGGCATTTAAATATAGGGGTAAAGCTGACTAAACTTCCACCGAGCGAGGTTATCATAAACGGGCTACACTCCCTTTACAAACACAATGTTGACGTGGGTGTTTTCTACCATTGTGACTGGATTATTAACGCTTCTGGCTTTTCAACGGATGTTTTACCCTTACTTTTGGGATGATCTGAATTATTACTTGAAACTACGAAAGGTCGGGGCAGCGGTGAAGTCACGGATGAAGAGCGGGGTTATCACCTATCTCGACTGTTTTGTTCACCAGGCAAGGACAACTCCTGGCAAACCCTTTATTGTTTTTGAGAGTCAAGTTCTGACATACGAAGACGTTGATTTGAGGAGCAACACATTTGCAAACGTTTTTAAAAACGAGGGAGGCTTGAAACAAGGAGACATTGTTGCACTTTTGATGAGCAATGAACCCGACTTCATATGCGTTTGGTTTGGACTGTGTAAACTGGGCTGTGAGGTCGCGTTCCTCAATTTTAACATCAAATCGAAGTCTTTTCTTCACTGTTTTCAAAGCTGTGGGGCTAAAACGCTCGTCGTAGGCTCAGGTACACGACATTAAAACTTGGGCTTGCATATAGGCTAACTGAATGATATGACATAGGGTTGTTCTACTCACACCGATTTAAGGTAGCCATACCCTTGTCAATCATAAAAACCGTGCTCCATGCTTAGTGTGCCTTGCAAACTGTTGCGAAGCCCAGACATGTTTGTGGAGATCATGACTGTAGCCTGTCAAACTTGTTTACAAGTTGTCCGTCTGTAATCTAGGCACTATGCAGTCTTTGGACTATATTCAGATGTCATCGTCTTTGCATTGTTTGGAATTCTTATTCAATTCAGTGTTGAACTATCATTGGATTTACCATTTCTTGCACGATGCTTTTTATGACATAAAATGATAGTTGTCGCATTATATAACCTCGCCAAATGTTATTAAAGGCATTTCATCATCCTAAACTGACAGAAGTGACGACATAATCCAATAGGTATTTTAAGTGCGTTTGAGATAAATCCAATAGGTATTTTTTAAGTGCGTTGAGTGTAAGTGCTGTTTAGGGTCCAGGTATACCTCTGACACAGACAGACACACACGAATACACACACACACCTGCACATGCAGTACCTATTGTAGTTCTCCAAAACACACCAATTACCCTTCAGTACACAGCACTTAACAAAGATTTACCTCTATTTTCCCCATTGTACCCCTATGTAAAGTCGTTGTTGTTGTTGCTGTTGTTGTTAGGTTAAGAGGTTCCACATTGTCAGAACAGATTAAAGTGTACAGTAGTTCTTTTTTCACTGTTTTTGCAAAAATGACATTTGTTCTTCTCTCCTCAGATTTGGTTAGCTGCCGGGAAGAGGTGCTTAGCAGCCTAAGGGACAATGGCATTGATTTGTGGGTTACAGACAGCAGCTCCACGGTGAAGGGTTTGCACACGTTATTGGACAAGGTGGAAAAAGCTTCAGGTGAAGCGCAGCCGCCTATGGCAACGACCCCGGCCAAGCTCATGTCGAACTTCCTCTTCATTTTCACTTCAGGAACTACAGGTAGGCTTGAAGGCAAAAAGCAAACAAGGGCATGCACATCCGCAAGGTGCTGGACCAAAAGACCAAAAAGTGTGTGTTTGTTTACATATATGAGAGGTAGATAAATAGAGAGAGAGAGAGAGAGAGAGCGAGAGCGGTCCACACACTTTATATGCTATTTTTTTAATTACTGTAGGTTCCACCCAGAGTATGTAGTAATGTTTTAAGCACATATTAACAAACAAACAAACAAACAGCACCCATTGTCATTGTGATCACACAGCACACTACGCCACAGTACAGCACACAGTGTACACCACGAAATTGACTCTGCGTTTAACCCATCACACATAAGTAACTGACAATGGCGCCCAGGGAGCAGTGTGTGGGGACGGTACCATGCTCAGGGTACCTCACAAGTCCATTCTCTTAACGGCCAGGCCACCACTGCTTCAAAAATAGTTCTTCATCAAAGCAGTGAATGCTTGAAAAGTTACTCTTTTTACGGTGGGTGGGAACCTAAGAAAGTCACCTTAAAAAGTAAACTGTTGAGGAGGCTGGAAGGCAAACCCACTGACTGGAGTGCTCTCATTGGAAGAGCTGACAGGATTTGGCCATTATCCACGTTTTACCCTTGCTGTTCAACTAATATAATGAAAGTGCAAAGAGAATTAAACTGCCTCTCCACGAGGAAATGCAAAGTGTGGTTGCTG
Organism: Coilia nasus; assembly: GCA_027475355.1. Lineage (NCBI taxonomy): Eukaryota > Metazoa > Chordata > Actinopteri > Clupeiformes > Engraulidae > Coilia > Coilia nasus. The sequence continues at coordinate 24,972,623 of CM050209.1, read as the reverse complement.
AACAGCTGCTGGCCCTTGCCCAGCAAATGACTACGATTATGCAACTCCAACAATAGGTGCTATTCTCCTGAGATTGATTTAAGAGCTTGCAATGCTCATTTTTTCTACTGAATGACAGACATGTTAGATAAGAAGCACTGATCCAGAAACTGTGGCAAACTCGTGCGGGGTTAAATGTGAGACTGAAATAATGTAGATGTCTCAAGAGTTGTAGTTGAGCCTAACAAAATGATTCACAAGATCTCTTTGGGCTGAACTACTGCCCATAAATGCAATAAAAAGAAGATCTTATTTTGAATGTTCTTTTTCCAATAAGCAGTGTTTAATTCTCCAACATAATTAATAAATAATATATAATAAAGCTAATAACATCATAATAAATTGAAACATCTGTTTGGTAGAACTGATTTCAGCGAATATGGGAATATGGTGACGTAAGAGCTCACCTACATTCTAATTATGGCTGATTAATGTTCAATTGTATGTCTGACCCTATATATATGTAATAACGCCATCAGTAGCAGAGTCAGCAGGAAACATATGGCTAAAAATAACACTTGTCTTGTAATGCGGCCTACAATTTGTATTGACTGTGAAGTCTACTTTTAAATAGTGCTTTATTTAGAGTACACACCATGAAATTCCTGAAAACTTACCATAGGTCAGTAGCCTACATAAACCAGAACATACATATTGCTGGGCTACCTTGACCTTGCCACCTTTCCCATGCAGTCGTTGTAGGAAAATAAAATCTTGGCACAGGTAGATTTCACTTTGCAGCTAAAATGTGTCCAGCCAGATAGCAAGCAAGCAAATTAATTTTTCAAATGGTGAACATCTATGTACAGTATAAGCTAACACTCAGGACACAAAAGAGAGATTTCTCTCTCCCTTTGCAACAGTCTGAAAAAAAAAAACTTCCCTTTTGGGATAAATGGCATGTTTAGATTTAAACGGCACATGTGTTTGCTGGCAACCTTACTAAAATAACATAGGCATGCACATCAACAACATCTCATTACAGGAAAATGTTATGGCAGGACCATAAATGAGCAGCTGAAACAAACAGAATTTTCCATTGTGAAAACATCAGTTTTAGTCAGACGTTTAGTTGTTTATTCCCTACTTTTCTTATTTTGGCAATAAAGCACATGTAGTTTCCACTGCAGATGAATGCAGTATGATATGTAGTTAAAAGAAATAAATAAAAACAACCAAAAAAACCAAAAAAAAAAAAAAACCAAAATGCTATCATTTACCATGATGGTCAGATTTTATTATCCCAATGAATAACCCTGTCTAAAAATGAATAAATACTAGCAGAGAGGGGTGGAAGATGTAGATTTTGTATGCATTTGTGAACTGAAAGTGCATCACAAAATTTACTGTTCTGACACCCTTGCTCGTAAAATCCCAGCACAGTTGGGACCCCCTTTGGGAGAGCCAGAAAAGTCCTATATGAGAACCTGGCAAGTGTGCAAAGAAAGTATTAAACACATCTGTCTCTCAATTACTGCAGTCTGGCAACGAGAGAGGACACTTTTAACAGCTTTGTTCAACACCCATATAAGTCAGTCAACTGCACTGTCACAAAGCCAAGCGGCATCCTTGGGGAGCAGTAATTTGCCATGTCAGAAACAATCCACTTGAGTTTTATAAAGGGGGTAAATGTGTTCCGGATTAACAGCACAGCCACTTCCTCCATCTACTCAGCCCTTGAGTGCCAGTTGCTCACATGGTACAGTGCTCCCCACATGAAAGTGGATTTGACAGGAATACAATAAGTAGACACATGTGAATGCAAGTGCTACTGGGGATGATGTTAGTTGAGGACACTAGGATGTTTTTGCTTTGGCCATTTATACATTGATTGTTGCATTGGACTCAGCAGTATAAGGACACGCAATAATCATTGTCTTTATTTTTTTTTGTCATTAATTTAAATCAGATTTTTTTCCCTCCAGTATGTGTCTTATAAATCCCCATTGATAGTGTTAGCCCTCTGGATCCACTCTTGTCATCTGAACTCATTCTGCAGTATGTAATAGAGGCTTTTTACTGTGTGTGATCATTCAGGAGTAGCCTGGGCCTGCCCATACTGCCTGTGAAGCTGCCTGTGAAGCTTGGCTGGGGCTCACTTGGAAAAGAGGTGACAGCCTCAATGTGACTACCCTAGTAAAATAAAGGAGAAATAAAATTTCATGTTCAAGTCAGTCTGGCCAACCTGCCTATTGTCAGCTGTTCTTTTGCCCAAGAAATCGGGCACCAATGAAAAACAAAGACTACGCATATGTCATCAGAATCAGTGGTTTGATTGGTTGTAGCTCTGTCCGGTACTATGCAACGGCATTTGACAGACGCCCAATCATCCCGCCTCTGAGAACTTTCTGTCTATGGCGTCTTTGGCAGACCAAGCTCCGTCTACGAGCTTGGTACGGCAGCCAGGCTAATTCAGCAGGACTTTTTGTGTTGTTTTGTTTCCCGCAGGTCTCCCTAAGGCTGCTCGCGTGAGTCACATCAAAGCGGTGATGTGCATGGGCTTCCTGCGTCTGTGTGGAGCCAGAGCTGGTGACAACATCTATGTCACACTCCCCCTCTACCACATGTCCGCCTCCCTCCTGGGCATTGGGGGTTGCATTGAGCTCGGTAAGGAACAACAACAAGAACAGCACTTTTTTTTTTTTTTAGGATTTTTTTAACTGAAGCTTTAAAGGCTTTACAACAAAACAATGCAACAATGCACAAAATTGCAACAACAACAAAAAAAAAACACAGAAAGGGCAAAAAAGCAAAAAAGAAGAGCAGCAATTGTGAGGTACTTTGTAATGGGAAGACGTTAATGTTAAAGCTTTAAAAATAATCTGCGAAAACTATTTAAAGATTTAATAGTGAATTTAAATATTTTAGGTTTTTTGCACAAACACCTGTGATGATTAGGATATTTAAAATGTGTGTGGTGGAAGAGTAGAGCCTTTTTGGACAGTATTTATTGCTTAAAGTAGAATAAAAGTGTGTGTGTGGTGATGTGGCATTTCTGACTTCTGGCTTAAAAAGTCAGAAAAGCTGCAACCCCATATAAGACGTCAGCTGGCTGTGTGCACACACTCTATAGGGTATTTTTAGCTGCTGCTGCTTGCTGGAATGAAGGAAAAAAAACAAGTCCTAGTCACACACACAATTCCTGGAAGTGCCCATGCATGCCCCACTTTCAGTGGTTGTATGATAGGTACATATCAAGGCATGACTTGTAGGCAGAGTGTAGTAGACCATAACAATTGCATTGTTTTTAGCAACCATCTATGAATACAAACATATGGAGAATGCCCACTGGTTGTAATATGGTTTTTGGAAGTCTTTGTTACATAATGTAGCTGAAAGAACACTCTGGTATTCTTCAACCTGGGCGCTGTTTTTCAATGTTTTTTTTTTCTGTTCAAGTTTTCACTCAGGACATAAACAAACATTGTGCCTGTAATGAGTTAGACTGCTAAAGCCAGTAACCATGAAAAGGTTATACATGAGCTTACCAGGTGCAGGGCCAAAAGCAAGCTGGCACGTTAAAACCGTTTGTTTTAGCCACTGACAATGCTCAAAGTGTTTTTTAAATGTGCCAAGAAACATTTTCCCCACATGCAGTTGTTTACCTATATAGTGATAATTTGTAAGACCAGTTCATACTGTAGAGTCTGCAGAGTCATACTGCAGAGTGTGTGGTCAAGTGGTCAGAATACAGTACACCTTTTATGTATTAATTGGCCTGTAGGTACTGAAAGTGAGAAACTGAAAGAAGGGGAAGTGATATTCAGTAATGTGCAAAAGTTTTAGGCAGGTGTGAAAAAATGCTGTCAACTAGGAATGTCTTCAAAAATAATCCTTTATGTACCCCTGTGTGTGTACACTTTGTGTGCACCTGCCTAAAACCTGTCAAAAAAACATATTCCCATCAAGTGCTTTCAGCCTTATGGGTTTTTTAACATTAAACATGTGGATGGCTGAAAAGATACAGTACTGTGCAAAGATTTAGGCAGGTCCCTTCAAACCAGCATCAATTCACACAAAGGGGTACACACAAAGGGATCAGGGATTTTGCAGGATTATAGTCAGGTGTATGATCAACCAATTACACCAAATTGGTTGTATATGTCAGGAAGCCTACATCCACAGAAGATCTGTGGTTAGTTCTTCAAGATGTTGGCGCAAGCTACCAGCCAAGTTCCTTTAAAAACTCTATGCAAGTATACCTAGAAGAATTGATGCTTTTTTTGAAGGCAAAGGGTGGTCACACCAAATATTGATTTGATTTAGGTTTCACTTGTTCAGTCACTGCATTTTGTTAATTGATGAACATAAATGATTAACACTTCCATTTTTGAAGGCATTCTAGTTGACAGCATTTTTTTCCACACCTGCCTAAAACTTATATATATATGAATTTGGTTACACTTTATTTTACCATCCTGATAAATCAGTTGGCTACAGGGTAACAAAGTGTTTAACAATATGCAATATTATGTGGTTATACACTAACTAGGGTTAGTGTTAGGTATGTACTGTGTAAGTACATAGTAATACAGTATATGTTGTTACATGTCGATACACTACAAAAAGAACCTTTAAAAAGTGTTACAAGACACGAAACAAAACCATAACACAGACCTGTTCATACTCTTCCCACAGGGGCCACTTGTGTTCTGAAGAAAAAGTTCTCTGCAAGCCAGTTTTGGACAGACTGCCAGAAACACAAAGTGACTGTCTTCCAGTACATTGGAGAACTCTGTCGATATCTGCTCAATCAGCCTAAGGTGAAAACAAGAGCTTCTGGAAGCACACAAAGGAGGTTATGTTTTCTGTTAGGTTTGTTGGTCTGTTTTTCAGATGAGTTACACGAACAAACAACATTTTTTTTGTGAGAATAGGGTGATGGGTTGTAGCAAGGACCACAGAAAAACTGAAATAAAGGGGAGGTTGGAGTTTCAGATTCACAAATTAGTTTTCCGGTTTCTTAATATTGTCAGCGAGGGCTCTTGGTTCTGGTAGACACCTGCACTCTTCGAAAGCATCACTGATGTCATTCAGACCTGACTAGCTGCATGCAGTGTAATCTGTGGCCTTCCGATGGTGCTAATCTAGTTTTAATCCTTGTTAGACAGAAGCAGAGACCATGCACGGTGTTCGAATAGCAGCAGGAAGTGGTCTGAGAGCTGATGTTTGGAAGGAGTTTGCCAAGCGTTTTGGCAAAATCCAAATCCGAGAGGCATATGGATTGACAGAGGCCAGCATTGGCTTCCTCAACTACACTAATGAAATTGGACCCATCGGCCGAGCCGGTTATTTTAACAAGGTAAGTGTAAGAGCTGTTTTCTGCTTCCAAGTCTTTCAATAAGGTAAGTGTAAGAGCTGTTTTCTGCTCCCAAGCCTTTCGCTTGCATCATATCCTGACTTTGGATACACACCCTTCCTTGGAATTTGCAGAAAAGCCAAATGTATGTTTCCTGACCACTCTCCAGTTAGACATATGGTTAGACTTGAAAACATGGTCTGTGGTCTGCACATGTTTTTTTGTCATGTACGTGGTCTCACTGACCATGACCTCATGGCCTTTTATAATAGCAGTATACACCTGATAAAGCAAGGCAACGCAAGGCAAGTTTATTTGTATAGCGCATTTCATACACAACGGCAATTCAATGTGCTTCACAAAAATAAACAATATGTAAAAGCATAAAAGATAAGTGTAAAAGCATAAAAGTAAAATAGGTATGTGGTAAATAAAAGATACAAAAGCCTAAAAAACACAAAAAATAAGTATGAAATTAGTAGAATAATGAATAATACGAATGCATTTGAAACACCACTGTATTGTCTGCACATCTTGCTTTTTGACTGTGTTCATCCATAGCGGAACTTGCCCTTTGACCTCTTGAGGTGTGATCCCAGCACTTATGAGCCAATCCGCACAGAATCGGGAAGATGCGTAAGAGCAAACAAAGGTAAGCTGTGTTCTTCACATGGGAAGACCATTGTGCTACAGCTGCTAATATTGTGTTATAACAGTGAAGTTCCCGCTTGTAGGTAGTGCTGTGTTCAGGTGCTTACCTAAGCTACAGTGTGGCAAATGTATCTAGAAAAAGAATGATCTCCCACACCGGAGTATGTTTCTTAGTATTTCCACCAATTAACAACAAAAGCAGTGTTTCAACCACACAGTGTGTCCTTCAAACAAATGGCTGCTCTTGTTTTGAAAGCCAACTTGCAGTCCAGTGAATAAATATCGCATTACATAATGATGAGAGACAAAAATTCATTTTTGTGTCACCTACTCTGGACTATGAAAGCCTCCAGCGCTAAAACACCTATCAACATTTTTTTTTTCGTCGAGCAACACCTGTTATCTACATTATAAATTCACCTTCAGTCAAAAAATCGATCATCTTCTCTGTATTATTATGCATTGATCCCTTTAGACTCATGGGTCTCGGACACTGACATGAAGGTTATACCACGCTGAAACGGATACAAGGGGCTAAATGGGTGGTGTACTGAAAACCAAACCACAGGAGATGGTGCAGTCACTTATCGCCTCACCTTTCTGCTCTCTCTCTCTCTTGCTCTCTCTCGCTCTCTCTCTCTCTCTCTCTCTCTCTCTCTCTCTTTCTCGAAGGGGAGACTGGCATCCTAGTGGCTCCAGTGTCTGCCATGAATCCTTTTCTGGGGTACGCCGGGAACAAGGAGATGTCAGAGAAGAAACTACTCCGGAACGTCTTTCGGGAGGGAGACATTTATTTCAACACCGGTGACCTTATGCTGCAGGACCACAGGGATTTTGTGTATTTCCGAGACCGCATCGGAGACACATTCAGGTACTGTAAATGTCTGTCTGACATATAGGCTGATGTCTTTTTTTTGTGTTTTATATGTTGTGTGACATATATTTATATATGTTTTGACTGCATGCCTGTGACATTTCCTACAATGACTGCAGGCTTGCAGTGGAAACATATAAAATGTGAAAAGAAACTCTAACTAACTAAGACAGTAGCCTAAAACCATTTAAAAAAATTAAGGTTTGTTCGGCTTGTTCCATAAGTTATTCATCAAACGTGCACCTACAAATATGTACTTTATGTTGCTTTGATGCAAATCTGCTGTTGACAAGATATTATGTAACATGTTAGACTTTAAATGTGCACTTTCACCTCTTTCTGAGTATTATTTTAGCCCATGGCGTCATTGACCGCACACTTCCCCCGTGGTCACGCCAGAAATGGAGAATCCCATTCATTCCTGACCCGGGACTCTGGCTTTTCAAAGTAACCAAAACCACTAAGCAAGGCTTTCAGTCCAGCAGCTAAATCTGTTATGGAATACTCCGACTGGCCATTGTGTTTTTGTTTGATACAGTAGCTGTGGGCGGATATGTATGTAAAAAAAAAAAATCTTGTTTATTTTTGTCTGTCCTTGACTTCATCAAGCCCCAAGATCTTGTTTGTAACAGAACAGATCAAGATCACTTACTTTCTTGAAAATCTCAGACAGATCTTTACAAATTGGAAACTGTATGCACACTGATAATTGTAGGCTGCGTATAAACCAGAGTACCTCACAAATGGTCAAAACCCTGAGAACCTCATTGCAGCCTGTACATACAGCTGCTGAAGAGCTTACATCTGTATTAACTGCTAAACCCGTCGAGCGGTCCTTCTTTAGACAATATTGGGTGGAAGTGTTGTGGTTTAAGTCGGAAGTATCCAGTGCTTTTCTGCTCGGCGTGCTTTCAGAGATTAATTGGAGGTGAGCTTTCTATGCCTGGTCATGAGTAGATGCAATGTTTGGCTACACAAGGGCTCATTTCCACCAAGCACTCTCCGTATACAGCGAGTAGACAGAAGTGCCCGTTTTCTGTCCGTATTCATTCAGAATGCTCGTTAACAGATTAGACCATTTCCACCGCACGCGTGATCTGAGCGTATTCTGTCACACATACACACATACTGTACACGGTTACATGCTGTACACGCTCAAGTCGGTGGAAATGAGCTCTAAGGCTGCAATATAAACAAGATACAAAAGGGTCAAATAGAGTATCTAAAGTGAATTTGCAGGAAGCCTCTGTACTGGTGAAACAATTTATTGTAATATATTTATTGCTATAAAACTGAATTTCCGACCCGTCCTCCACTGCATGTCGTTGTCCATCTTTTGTGAGGGAAACTGATACTCTGTAGTGCCCACTTTGTGCTGGAGCACAAGAGCAGTGAATGTTTAAACAGCTGAGCAACTGATCACTGTCAAAGTTCTCTCTTCTCTTCTCCTCTCTTTTCTTTTATCTTATCCTCTCTTTTCCTCTCCTCTTCTCCTCTCTTCTTCCTTTTCACATTTCTCTTCTCTCTTCTCTTCCCCCTGTCTTCTCTTCTCTTCTCCCGCTTGTCTTTGAACCACGCTCATCTGTATCTGTCGTTTCACTGTCACTCGTCCGCCCCCCCCCCACCCCTCCCCATGGCGGCCCATACATTTCCCAGGGAGGACATTTCGCATGTTGCCCCCCCCCCCCCAACCCCTCCTCCTCCTGCTCCTACTCCTTTGAGTGCTCAGGCTCTACACAGCCACCATTGGGGCCTTTGTGACCCTCCGCATAGTGGAGACCACCCCCCCCCCCCCCCCCCCCCGCTCTGGCATTCTGTCAGAGATGGATGCCCCTGTGTCATTTGTCATGCACGCTGGCATAGCCACCACCTTCCAGCAGCCACTCTTCCCCCGACTCAGTGATCATATGCATCACCTCATCCAGTCACGGAGGAGTGCGCGAAGAGGGAATGCTCAACGAGCAAGATTGGTGTGGGCTTTTTTTTTTTTTTTTCCTGTCTCTCTCCCCACAGTTTGGCTGGGGGCGCCGCAGCGGAAGTGCTGGCGTGGATTAATCGCCATTGGCAGGAGAGACTCAAAGGGCCAAGAAACCAGGCCACCGCAGGCAGGCCAGCCATTCACAAAAAGCAGCCAGACACGGTGTGGCCGTGCAGTGTGTATGAGTGTGTGTGAGTGTGTGTGTGTGAGTGTGTGTGAGTGTGTGTGAGTGTGTGGGTGTGTGTGTGTGGGTGTGTGTGGGTGTGTGTGGGTGTGTGTGTGAGTGGGTGTGGGTGTGTGTGTGTGAGTGTGTGTGGGTGTGTGTGTGGGTGTGTGAGTGTGTGTGTTTGTGTGTGTGTGCGTGTGCGTGTGGGGGAGAAGAGCCAAAAAAGATCCAATTAGAGCCTAGCGGACTCACAGTTAGGCTTTGGATGATGAATGCCCCATCTCTCCCCCCCTCCCTTCGCCCCCCCCAACCCCAAAATGTCCCATCATTTGAAGGGCTTCCATTGGCAGTGGCTACCATGAAAAGAAGATTAAAGAGACAAAGGTTTCATTAGTTGGGGGCCTGCCTTTAGGTCAAAAGCTTGCGTCTAACTAAGGAGTCTGGGAGCGGAGGGTCACAATGTGGCCGTTTGTCTTCCTCATGTATGGCACAGAGGGGAGACTGACGGCATGACGCAGGCCCCGCATGCCATTTGGGTGCCGTAAGAGTACTGTATGGGGATTTGGGAAGAGCACTTAGTTTTTAAGAATATGCTATCAGAATTGCATGAATAGGAGTTTAACTGAGTTTCTTTTTCCTTTAGATTTTGGATAGTAGACGAAAATTATGGAAATATATATTTGTTGTATGTATCATTCACAATGGATCAGTGTCTGAGAATGAGCTATCAGTCTGCCAAATAATATAATGTAGTGCAATAAGCACTGTCTTAACATTTCTGTATTCACAAGGGAGCAAACCTTTGTGATGGGTTAATACAATTTAGCTGTCTCCAATATCCTTTAATTTATAAAATGTGCTATTAGGCTTTATAGAAGAATAATATATTTTTAATATATTTTTTGCCTTAAAAATCAGAAAATTCTTTCAAAGGCTTGTGTGTCTGGGAAGAGGCAGGCCTGCAGTCAATTTGTTTGACTTTAGTTAAAGGGTGTGACAGTTGTGAACAGCAGGCCAGTACACAATAAGGACAATTTCCATTCATTTGCACTCATTCATTTAACTAAGAAATGATTAATTAATTAGAGGTGATGTAAGGTGAGATGCTGTGCCACACAGTCTTGAAAGTGGGAAGTGGAACAGGATTGCACTTTAATTAGCTCGTGTGCTTTTAGGGGCCCAGGTCACTGCCCTGCCCACTAACCTTTTTCAAAAGGCATTTCCTGTTACCTACAGTCATCAAAAGAACAGTGTTGCATAAATGCATAGCTTTATTTGATCACTTGCTCCTGTTTGTCCTGCTAAATAAATAAATCAATAAATCAATAAATCAATAAATCAATAAATAAATAAATATATTTGGCTCACCTGTTTGATTCCGATTGGATTATAGATTCTGGGTGCAGTGTCTGCACCAATAAGTCCACCGTTAGTTCCCAGAAGTTACAAAAGCTATAAAAAAGGTCAGATTCGGTAAGATTAAGGTCATTTACATCCAAACACGGAAAACATGTATTTGTATAGGAAATAGAGCTGACGTCTTCTGTTCCTACAAGTTGCGCCACAAAGAATTCTAGAATGTGTGCAGTGTTGCTAATGTGCCCCATCAATTAAATCCAATATGTGTCAGATGTTCCGCAGTTGTAAACATTTCATGTCCCATGCCTAGGATGAGCTTGCAAGGGACTGGCAAAATAGTCAGCAAAACACTTTTCTTTTTTTCATGCTCCAAACCACACACCCTAATTAACTAACACATGTGCCACAGGCATTTTGAAAAACCAAAAACCAAAAAAAACCCTTTTAACTGAACATTAGGAGAAGCACTACGGTTTATGCATTAAAAACCATTCCAGGTGAACATTGTCTAGGACCTTCCTTCATTTTAATCTAGTCTGACATGTTAAGCCTCAGGGACCTGCTTACTCAACAATGCTGTTGGTCAGATTCGACCAAACCTTTTGTCTGTTAACTTCAGCCTGGCTCTGTACACTCTGTACCTTCCAGTGTAGTTTTGGCTTCTCTCTCTGTGGTTTGTCTCTTTCTGTGCAACACTGTGCATGTGTATCACCTTGTCTGCTAGCCCTACAGGTTTCAATTAAAATCACTGTGCTGTAGCAAAAGGACATGCACATCACGTCAGCCTGAAGCTGTGTCCTATTCTCACTCAAACGCTCTGCTTTTGTGGCCTGCGTTCTGGGAACTACTAGTGAATCGGGGCGGGTTCGTGGATTGCTTTGCTGTCTCGTCACCCCCCCCCCCCCCCCCCCCCCAGAGGAGTACTCCTTCCCCAAAGGCCTGCAGTGCTGCATCCATCTGTTTCTCCTCATGTCGTACTGTCTTACTCCCTGCCCACCATCGCCATCTAGTGGTGAAGAAGAACAAGAACACCAAGCAAGTGTATAGGCGGCCAAGCATGCGATTCCCATTACTACTTTGGAATCAGTGAAGCTGTAGGGTTTCAAAGACTGAAGTGTTGCCAACCATGTCAGTGGAAATAATCAGTTTATGGTCTGGTGCTGCTAAGAAAATAGGTACAATTCTCATAAAAGGATTATGTAACGCCAGGAATTGCCCCAGTGGCTATAAACTAATAGAATTCATTTTCCTGTAAAATGCAGCCACAGAAATAGCAGAAAGTGTTGAATGGCATACCGTACCGTTGTTGAGCTGTATGGGCTATCTGTGTTTCTTTTCCTCCAGGTGGAAAGGTGAAAACGTGGCTACGACTGAGGTGTCCGAGATCTTAGGAGGTCTGGACTTTGTGCAGGATGTGAATGTGTATGGAGTGGCAGTGCCAGGTCTGTAAAAGCATCTTTTTAACGCTGGTAGCTTCCTTAGTTATCAGCTTTTTATTGTGTTTGCTCAACAGATTGTCTTCCATAATAAATGAATCCAGTTTAATTGCGTATGAATGTGCAAGTAGGGGACGTTAACATTGTACAATTCTACCTCAATAAACAGGTTAAAAGACCTTGTGAATAAAAATGTGATGGTTCTTTTTCAATTTTCCTTGATAATATTGATAACATGATATAACTTTGTCAGTATATCATTTATGTATTTATTTGTTTGTTTGCTTGTTTATTTATGTATTTATTTTTGGTCATTTATTTATTTATTTTAGAAAAACTAGGAAAAAAATAATATTTTAATGAATGACAGGATATGAAGGAAAAGCGGGCATGGCAGCCCTCGTCCTGAAGCCCGACATGGAGTTGGATGGTAAGAGGCTCTACAACCATCTGGTCCAGAATCTGCCAGCATATGCGTGGCCGTGGTTCCTGAGATTGGAGGTAAAAACACACGTAATACATTACATCATTCAGTGCATGCCTGTTACACTGCCGTAACTACTTTAGTAATGATGTAGCATCATTGGATTAGAATTAATTGATGCAATTTAGTGTTCGTAAATGGGCGTAATGTTTTGAAGGTTGGTGTGCAAATGCATCCATTCGTGAATTTACATTTATGGCATTGATGCCATTTTAATAGTTCAATATATGCTGGTAATTAAATTAATATCGTTATTCTTCTGTTATTTTCATTAAGTGTTTATCATTTGTCTTTCTTATACTCTTTTTATTTTTATTTGTTTCTTTCCTTTTGTTGACTAAATCACATTAAATTGCCACTGTGTTTGAAATATTCTGTATTATGTACAGTATTGATGCAAGGCAGTCTCATCCTGTAAGGAATTGGCTTAATGGTTAAAGGTCTCACTGATTGATTGAGCTTCTCAGTGAATTCACTGGCCTCTCAGTTGCATGTGCTTAATAAGTTGGCACTGAACTGCATAAAGGTTTTTAAGTTCTGTTGAGGTGGAGTTTTCTGTCAGCAGCATACAGTTTTTTACAGATGCAAGGGTGTCACATTATAAACAGTCCTGAGGGGCAAAGGTCCTGATCTTTTTCCTGCACCCCTCCCATCCACAGACGTCTATAGATGTCACAGAGACTTTCAAGCAACAAAAGGGGAAACTGGTCCTGGAGGGGTTTAGTCCCAAAGCTGTCCAAGACCCGCTCTACTTCCTGGACCTTTCCCAGAAGGATTACGTACCTCTCACTCAAGCTGTGTTCGACGATATCCTCGCAGGCAAGATGCGACTGTAGCCCACATCACATTTTAAATGGTAACGAACATTCCTCAGCCAACACTAGTCAAGTACTATTTTAGGATAAATAGTTAGAAAGATAAATAGACAGATAGATACTTTTTTAATTCCTCAGTGAAATTCTTCTCTGTGTTTCTGTGTTTTCTGTTAAGCACCATTTTACAGACAGAGGGCAGTGTTTAGACTCTTTGTATTTGTTCCTCATTGGGAATCAGTGAATATGTGACTGATTTTTTTTTTACTTTATATGTGCCACATTATAAGTAACTTTTTCATTTGGTGGATAGTCCAAATAGACCATTGAAAAGCAACACACATGTGCGTCAGACTCACTGAGAGTGTTGGTTTGGCATAAAGCATGTGGATTTTTATGTCTTAGAGAAGTTTGATTCAAACTTAAAGTATTTGTTATTTAGATGCAGTGACAAGGTGGTGCTGCATATATGCCCAGGCTTTGGGGGATGCAAAAGCTTCATACACACTGAGGAGGTGATTCTGAGCCTGCAACCTGTATTAAATATTAACTCAAGCTTGTACATCAGATGCATATCAGATGCCATTCAGGATTGTTTAAGTTATAAATTGATGAATACTGTTTTATTATGATTACATATTGCTGTATGTATGTTACACAGAGCATTGTAGAATAGCAATATTAAATCAGTAATCTGCAGGCAAATCCCCAAGGGTCATATCTTAATTAAAGGTATCAGAGATGTTATTAGATTAGTTAATAAGATTATGGCTTTCAATGAATGACTTTTTAAATCCCAGTTGTACAGGTCACTGTGAAAATGTCTTTCATTTGGAATTCACAGAAGCGTATGTCTTTCATTGTAGTATTTGTACTGCCATAATTTCAGGGGACAGTTTTGAGACAGTTGGGTATGTTGTAGATAGATAGTATATGGAACTGGATATAGAACTAGAAAGTGTAAAGTCTAAGCAAGGAATGCTGACTGTATCGTAATTGTGTAATGTTACTAAGAGATATTCTGCCAGAGAGTTTATTTTGTATACAATAGGAAAAGAATCTGTACCGTTGTGCCTACTGATGATATTCAAGACCTAATGCAATGAAATGGAACCTCTCTTGTGTAAAAATGTTTGTGTGTTGACTTATGTCTAAACCATAACAAAAGAATGTTATTACCTTACCATGGCAATAATCCTTCCGATTTGGTATTGCATATTCTACAACTTAGAGGTAGATGCATACAGTTAAAAAATGATTAAGTTATTGATAATCTGCTGCACATTCATGAATCCTTACTGTCCTTGTACACAGGAATAGAGATGGTTGGACAGTAAAGCTGGAAAGCTATGTTTATGTTTAAATTCCTTAATTCTAAAGATGTGCAATACAAGTAAGCTTGACAGTACCCAATACTTGTGGGTAGACAAGGTAAGGGTTTTACTTTCAACTACTTGTGCTTGTGAAATTTTATTTGAAATGGGAGGGCCTTTTGGGATGACAAACTGAAAGCCATCCTCTCAATAAGGACAAATTGATTTGCATCGAGCGTGATGAGCTACTAACTTTGGACTGTAATTGAGTAATATCTATTAAAACAGTGCTTGTTTACAACTGTTGCTGTGGTTGTCTTGTTATTCTCGCTATTCTTTGTATAATAGGAATATTGTGCCACCTATTTTTGTATAAACACATATATATCATTTTAAAAATCTAATGTAATTATGCAGTTCATTGCAGCTATAGAGCCAACCAAAATATATGCTGACTGTGCATTAGGGTGCTGTCACTGGTAGGGCTATTGGTGGATAATGTGTTTTTATGATTGTATTTCAGTAGCAAACTAACTACCTAGCTACTAAATTAATCGATGGTACATTTGAGCTGCAACTGCAGTATGTTTCATCAGTAGCCTTTCATGCGTTTTCAACCATGTCCTGTAGAGGGCAGCGAAAGATGTATTTTTTCACAGCTGGGGTAGTAAGACTTCATGGTGGGATGAAGCAAGAGGGTGGAGAAGACTAATAAAGTGTTTTGTAATTATAGACACGTTTTATTTGGAGTGATGTAATAATATGTAACACTTCCCGTTGACTTTTTAATTAACAGATGGTAGGCTAAGGATGTACCTCAAAGGCTCTTATCGGTGAGCAAGTTCTTCATTTCAACACAGGATACAGCCTCGGGAGTGTTTGAAGACTGCTTTTACAGACAGACATGCCAGAGGGTGGTAAAACAGCGCCCAGTGATAGACAGGCAAATTACACATTCGTTTTTATACAGCACATGCACGGGAGGGTGAATTCAACATTGTGAACTGAGTAAACAATCAAATTAGCGACCACCCACAACGTTCTTTCTTGCGCTTTATTTTTCAAAAGTTCTGGAATGAGAACATTTCTTAAAAATGTTTTAATCCATGCGACTGGACGAACAGCCTCACCTCTTCCCTTAAGGTTAAAATATTTCACCTACCCCTCATGCCGCGCGATAAAAATCACCTTATCAGCTGCTTGAGAGGGAAAAGAAAAGCACGTCACTCAACTGCGGGGCGTACACAAACATGTTAGACACGTGTAGAGAATTCTCCAAGGGCCAGTTAGCTAAGGGGACGCATTTTTTCTGCCCAGTGCTGCTCAGCATAACCTGTGCTTGCACCGTGGACACTGGCTGCTGCGACTTGCGCACCATCTGACACCAGAAGCACACGCATAACCACTGGAGCCTCTCCGCGCACTGCACAGCCACGGTGTTTGAACCTCCGCTCTTTTCCGCTCTCCTGCCTCTGAAGTTTTTTTCCCCGATTTGCCCTTTCTGGATCTTAGATTTGCTGCCTGCTATGGCTGGTTGGACATTTTTCTGACGAGAACAATGCAATTCTTATGTTTGTCATTTTTTCGTTGTTTACTTTGGTTGTGCATTTGCAAGCCACATTACTTGGGGATTTGACAAAAATGGACGTTTTCTAGCCAACGTCGGAGACAGTGACGCAGGATCCTTAAGAGAGGTTATTTTTTTTTGTAAGTTTAAAATTTAAAAAACAAGTATTCATGATGCGTATAACGTGGACTACGGGTTTTGTGCTCGGATATGCCAGTTTGTTTGGTATTATGGTTAATACTGTAATGGGACAGATCCCTGAAAATCACCAGAGGACTCAATATGATGGGTCTACATCAAGCAGCAGAGTGCGCAGAAGAGGAAAACAAGATGCACTTACAGGGTAAGGCTTGGTGAAGTTTTTTAAGGTGAAGTTTCTTATTTGAGAGGATGCGATAAATCCGTTCATTTTCTTTCAACATAACACAGCATAATATTTATTATTATGATACAATGCGCGGGAGGCAAAAAAAAAGAGAAACCAACCAGTTACTGTTGTCCTGTGCTATAATGAGCATTTTCCAAGACTTATAGTGTGTCTGTAGGTGTCATTGCACTTATTGTACTGATAATACAGTATCTTTTGAACTGATGAGCAGCACCTGAGTGTGTGTAAACGAGGAAGGGTAGCCTACATGAGAAATCTGGAGTATTTGTACACGGCCGAATGTGGTTCCTGAATAGTGCTCTAGTATAGTACTGTAAAGTTTTCCGGAGATTGAATAATTAACACTGTTCGTATTATTTATTTACTACTGCTTGCCAGCATTCAGCAATGTAAGTAGAACTCGCCTTTTTCCTGTTGCACGGTTGTGTTTATTTTTATTGACTTAACATAAAAGACAACACATTAGATGCTGTCAGTAAATTGTGATCCGACTCTAAGGCTTACATTACTAGTTCATACAAACTCCGCGTATCCCAACTGTTTTACAGACCAAATGTGTGTGGATCTCGTTTCCATTCCTACTGCTGTCCGGGGTGGAAAACTCTGCCAGGGGGCAACCAGTGTATCGTGCGTAAGTAGTGCAGCAGATGTTGTCTACAGCAAACTATCTCTCCACGAGTTGGTCAGTGGGACATTGGCGTGCACAGCATGTCAGTGCCGAATTAGTGACATTCTTAGAACAGATCATGCTTGGCGGGTAAATACAACGCATATCGCCAGGTTTGAGCTCTCTGTTACATTGCACAGATACATGCGCATACATAGATGTAGGGTTATGTACACCATATGAATGTACACATACAGGGCTACTAGAAGTTTCTCAAAGTGTCTCTTAATATGCATGGAACAGCCAACACAAAAGTATAGTGCTATTGTATTGTGTTATTATAATTGATTCTAATGTAGTTGCCCAGGTGACCTGAAGAACTACAGTGCTTACACATGTTCTGTGTTTGATGCCCTTCTCTCTCTCCCCCCCCCCCCCCCCCCCCCCCCCCCCCCAGCCATATGCCGGAACAGCTGTGGGGATGGCTTCTGCTCCCGCCCCAACATGTGCACTTGTCCGAGCGGCCACATTGCCCCAACCTGTGCAGCCAAATCCCGTAAGTCCTCCTCTCCAAGTCAGCCGCCGCCACCACCACCACCACCCCCCACCACCACCACCCCATGGAAAGTCCTTTCCTCAGACCAAGCCACAAAGTCAGCTTATGACTTTCATCCCCTGGAATCATTTCACTGGAATCCCCTTACTTTGGGAATGGGAAATGAACACTGTTGACTCAACAGGACGACGTCCAGACACACACACACACAAAAAAAAAAAACCTGCTAAGCTTTGCTTTCTGTGGTGACGAGGACCATAGATTCTAAACGGCCCCCACCCCAGGTTAAAATGACTGTTAACCACAAACTGTATTTTCCCAATTTTTCATGTCTGCAACACATTGCATGGTTGCCTTTAATATTGCATGCACTGATTTGTTATGTGACTGACATCCTTGACTTTCTCTGCAGCCCAGCAGTGCAGCATCAGGTGCATGAATGGCGGAGCGTGCATGGAGGATCAGTGCCAGTGCCCAAAGGGCTACACCGGAGCCCACTGTGGACAGCGTAAGTACACAGCGGAAGCTGGAGTGTTAACATTTTTTAGAGTTAAACATTTGGGAGTTGATTTTAACTCCCAAAGTGTAATGTTTACATTTTTGGATTTAAACCAGGGTTATTTCACATTTTGAAAGTGTTAATTGAATTGGAGAGTGTGGCGCTATATAAACCCTCAAAAGTCTTAAAATCAACACTGTGGGAGTCAGTGCAACTCTGTTGTTTTTGCTGTGTAGCCTACAACAGCATCCTTCCATTCCCCCAACTTATACCACTTCCAAGACAGCAGAGGCACCCCTTGGGGGGTTGGGGGTATTAGATTAAGATCTTAGCTTTGACAAGGAGCCCTTTTGAGGGACACAATTTATGTTATGATTAAATACATTACGACTATATATATATATATATATTATGAGTGCATGTATTAGAATTATTTATGTTATTTTTAAGAGAGCCCAACATTTGTAGCTGTGCCTCTGATTACCTGCATTATAAGTATCTGTCGATGCATGTATCATTTGTGTTAGACATTTTTAACTCAGGTTGAACGCTACAGAAAACGACTAAATACTTCACATATTTTCCTCCATGTCATGATTCAGAAGATTCTCACATCTGGATTTCCATCCATCTGTTACGTACATGGTGTTCATTAATCCATTTTGACAGCATCTCACCTCCACACGGAAGCAGTTATATTTGTTTATTTACGTTCATTCAGTCCACACCGGTTTTTGCACTACATATTCAGTCCTGTTTTCCATTGTTCTAGTCAGGGCTTCCCTCCTCTGATGTTCCAATAGAACAGAGAAACCTTTTTCCGTAGCACCATAACCCCAATAGACCCCTGAGGCCCAGGTCACGACTCTTCAGTCCCTCACAGACAAAAAGGGCCCTTTCGCCTTCGTCAGGGGTCCTGGCCTGCCATAAAGCGTGGGGCCCGTAATTCCCAGCACCTCTGGACTCTAAGTGCCGCAGGGGCCGCGCCCAACCGGACCCTTCCCCTTCCCCTTCCCCTTTCCCGTTCCCTTCCCCATCTGATCTGAGCGCTCCGGCATCTGCGTGGTCACCTGGAACACTCTAATGACCCGCTGCACCAGGCGGTCCGCGGGGGCGTAAATCACCAGCCAGCCGCAGGTACCACCTGAGAGGACATGGCAGTGATGATACGTGGAAGAGAGAGTTTGGGGTGGGGTGGGGTGGGGGTTGGGGGTTGGGGTGGGTGTCGTTTTTCACTTGAGGGAGGGGGTAGGACATTGACATACAGACATTGAGAAGTGGGCGGTCAAGTGAAGATTCAACAACCGAAAATCTCTGGCTGTTCACTTAAAATCGCCACTCGGCAAGTGTCAAAGCCACAGAGTGGGGGAGTGTTTGATTTATCGTCTCAAAGCCTAAGCATCTTGGCGTTCGTTGCGTTCGACAGGAAGGTGTGTATAAGAGCACGAAACCGAGCCTATGCTTGACTGTTCCAGTCCGCCTGTTAAAGGAGCTTGCGGAGCTTTGGTTGAGTGAACGAGCCTGGACGTAATGGCCTTTCAATCACTTAAGCAGCTCAAGGATCGTCTGCCGTCCTGGCAGTGGATCATGACCCCATACGATGAGCTACTGTATGTTGTCCAAATGAGTTTAATGGAGATTGCAGGTTTCAATTAAAAAAGTCTTCCTTCTTTTTCGTACTCGTTACCAAAAGTGTGTTGGCCAGCAGTTTCAGAGAGTATTGTTTCACATCAGCGTCTGCTAAACATTTAAGGTCATGAAACATTTAGTCACGGATGGTGTGTGTTTGCTGCTGTTTCCCACCATTGCTAGATGCTAAATGTTAGTGATGGTGTGTTTGTCTTCAGTCTTCGCCGTGCGTCTTGTCCATGCGTGTGTGTGTGTGATTGGACGTTTTTCCATGCCAGACTAACGAGGGCCTGTGTGTGTGTGTGTGTGTGTGTGCGTGGGGCTTCTTGTGTTTCAGCTGTCTGCGAAAAACAGTGCCAGAATGGTGGGCGCTGCATTGGACCCAACCGGTGTGCCTGCGTCTACGGCTTCACCGGGCCACAGTGTGAGCGAGGTAAGGGAGAAGCCCCTGTGGAAAGTCTGTCTCACTGTTATGTCTGTGGGGGGGATAAAGTGTGTGTGGGGGGGGGGGGGGGAGAGAAAGAGAGAGAGGGAGGGAGACAGAGAGGGAGAGACAGAAAGGGGAGAGAGAGAGGAAGGTAGAGAGAGCAAGAGAGGGAGAAAGGGAGGAAGAGTGAGAGAGAAAGATAGAGAGAGAGAGATAGAGAGAGGGAGAGAGATATAGAGACAGAGAGAGGGAGGGAGAGAGAGAGAGAGAGAGGGAGAGAGAGACAAACAGAGAGGGACAGAGAGAAAGAGGGAGAGAGACAGAGAGGGAGAGAGAGAGAGAGAGAGGGAGGGAGGGGTGTATGTGGGGGGTCTGTATTCCTTCTGTTGTCGCCTGGCCCTTTTTCATGTGGGGCTGCCTGCCCCTTGCTCTATCTGCATGCAGGAAGTGGCTAACCCAGGATATACAAGGGGTGGGGTGGGGACAGGGATTTAGAAAATAAGAGGAAAAAGAAGGAAGAAAGAAAGAAAGAAAGAAAGAAAGAAAGAAAGAAAGAAAGAAAGAAAGAAGGAAAGAAAGAAGGAAAGAGAGAAGAGAAAAGATAGACTTAAAAAGGAAGGGAAGGGAAAGAGTGTGTCTTGGTGTGTGTGTTTGTGTGAGTGCTTGTGTGAGAGTGAGGGAGACAAACAGAGAGAGAGAGAATATGTACAGTATGTGTTTGACAGAGAGAGAGACACACACACACACAGACAGACAGACACAGACAGACAGAGCAGACAGACCAAGAGTATATATACTGTATATGCATTTGACAGAGAGAGATAGATAGAGAGAGAGAGAGAGAGAGACATTACATTATTACATTACATTACACTTAGCAGACTTACAAAAGGAGGACAAGAGAGAGAGACAGAGAGACAGAGAGAAAGAAACAGGGCCATGTGATTGCCTCTTCCATTTCCTTTTATTTCCAAAACATGTGCACTGGGCTCTTCCCGTCTGAACCTGCTCTAGTGCTGCCATGTAGCCATGCTGGGCCATCTCCACTGCTCGCTATACCTGCTCCAGTGCTCTGTGTAGCCATGCTGGGCCCTCCCCACTACCGGCTGGAGCCACAGATCTAAAGCAAATGTGTCTTTTTCCTGTTTTGAAAGAGAAAGAGAGAGAGACAGATAGAGAGAGAGAGACAGAGAGAGAGAGAGTGAGAGTGCAAAAGAGAGTGGGATAGAGAAAGAGAGAGAAGCAGAAAGACAGAGAAAGAGAGAGTGTGTGTGAGAGAGAGAGAGTGAAAGAGTGGGAGAGAGAAAGATAAAGACGCAGAAAGGGAGAATGAGAGAGTGAGAGAGAGAGAGTGAGCGGGAGAGAGAGAGAGAGTTCATTGAGTATGTCATTATTGTTGACAATTGCTGATTGTCCTCCAATCAGACATTATTTGGGCTGTGGACAAATCATACTGCTTTCTTGCTTGTTTGAATAGAAAATGCTGCTTTCATTTTTTGGCTCCCTTGGTTTACCACAATGTATTTGTCCTGTGGTCAATCGTTCAGTTGATTTCAACCACAGGCATTATCTGTGTGCTCTTGGACATGGTTAGTTAGAGAGTAGCAAGTTTATTAGATTGTTTTGACAGTCAAATTGCATAAAAATTAAACAATACTTGATTAGGTAATATTTGTTATTGTGTCAAGCACATGTACAAAGCTACAGTAAATCAATGTAGTTGTCATCTTCACAAAATTGCAAAATGTTGTAGTGCAGCTCCTCATAGGCAAAGTGATGCTACGTTACAATACCCACACAGTGACATATGATAAAAAATAGACAATATGCAAATATTAGACATGGCATTTTTTAAAATGCATATGTACAGATAAGTTGACTATTGGAGAATAGAGTGTTTACAGCTGCATGTACAGTGTAACCAGAATAATTGAACTGCAGTCAGTTATTAGCGTGCTGAATACACACAACATAGATTATTAGATGCACAGTTACAGTGAAGGTGTTGGAGATTACAATCAAGACATCAATTTCTTGTCTATAGTGCAAAAATGTACATAAAACACGATGTCAATGTACTTTAAAACAAATAAAACAAACAATAAAAAACAAGAAGTATAGCAGAATGTACATACTTTATGTTAGGTAAACCCCCAATAAAGGACACTAGGGTCCAGGTCAAATTAGGTTAGCATACGTGAAAAAAAAAACTTCTTAACCAACCAGGTTAAAAATGGACGGATGGACAGGTGCGGGGGTGGGGCAAGACAATAGTTTGCCCAGGGGCACCTGATTTGTAATTCCGTCCCTGCACATACACGGGCATATGCACAGAAGAGGAAGTTGTAAAAACACACACACACACACACAACACACACACAACACACACACACAACACACACACACACACACACACACACACACACACACACACACACACACACACACACACACACACACACAGACACACAGACACACACACATAGGATTTAAAAATGGACGGATGGACAGGTGCGGGGGTGGGGAAGGACGGGCATATGCACAGAAGTATAGGCAGCAGACTTATAGACATATTCAATCGTATCACTGGCCCTGCCTGGGTGGACAGACGCATGCACCAGTCCCAGGTTGAGGGGATTTCATTACACTTAGCTTATGCTCTTACCCAGAGCAACATTTTGCAGGGTTTCAGTTACAGTCCCTGGAGCAGTGTGGGGTTAGATGCCTTGCCCAAGGCCAAAGGGCATTTCAACCATGGGTAGGGCGGGATTCAAACCTGCGATTGTCCGACGCCAAGACCAACTCCCTAACCACTAGACCACAGCTGCCCCGGGTGGATGAGTGGATGAACACACGCACCAGTTCCAGGTGCTGCCTACTGCCTGCTGTTTGCGGCTTGCTGCCTGCTGCCTGCTGCTGCTGCTGGGCCTGGTGTCAGCTCCAGGAGCCCCAGAGCCCCAGCCTTAATTTATACCTCAGACACTCCTCCGGTGGCCCTGTGGGACACCTCTGGGAAAGATATCAGACAGCAGACACGCTAGGGGGAGACCGAATGGACCAAAAACAATAAGCGCTCACTTCCAAGTGAAGTGGGATGATTGGATGTGGGGGTGTGCGCGGGGTGATCTTGTTTCCCGCCGTTTGTCTTAAGTGTGTTAGGGTGAGATGAGAAGGCCTATGCACAATGCATAAAGCATACGTCTCGCTCGGTGCTCTGGCGTCGACATATTCTTGTAAAAAGATGCTTACAAGCTGTGTTGAGTCGGTTCGGTGTTGTCTTGGGTGGACATCTTGCTCTACAGTATGTGCTCATAGATGGTTAAAGCTCATGTTCTGTAAAATAATTTGTGAGGTCAGTCGAAGGGCCCTTACATAAAAACCACCTCCTTTACACCCCCGCCTGCAGTGTCACCTGTTCATTTGCGCAGTTCACTTTCCTTCTCCCTGGTGACTGTCTCCAGGCAGTGTGTGTTATGTGTTATACAGCTCTGTCATATGCCCGCTTTTTTAAATAGAGGGCCCCATTTGACAGCCTGATTTACAGGTCTTGAACAAGTAGTTTTGGAAAACGAGGGGAGAGAAAAAACCTGGACAGGCCTTGAAAAGTAAAGCTTCCCTCCAACTGTCACTGAAACCCCCTTTAATCAGAGGAGAGTGGGGAGGGGCAAGGAATGTGTTTCAAGTCCCTGTGTCCAGTCCATGAAATCACCTGTTTCAGAAGACCCCGCTTCTTGACTTCAGGTGCGACTACTGACAGCTGTGCGTCTTGACGTGTCACGGAGGATGCTTGAGTCGCTCCTGCAGCAGGAGAAGTGCTTTGTCACCACTTGTTAGAGGAGGTGCTGCTGACGTGGGTTATGCAGGAGAATGCATTAGGGCTTTGACAGGCTGTAATCTTTCCAAGGCAGTGTCTGGGTCCTATGTGCAGAAACCTGGGAGTTTTACTGTCAGGATGCTCTTTCCTGCTGTGCATTGGCATGGACACAAAAGAGAGTGTGAATGCTGAAACAGTTTTGCCACCCGCGAAAACAAACCTTACTGTGATTTTATGCTCTGGAATGTAATGCATCCAACACAGTTCTCTTGTAGTTCTTGTAGGTCCAGGACTTATTTCAAATCAGGAGATGGTTGACACATCTAGTATAGTCTGACACTCTAACATTTCAGTTTGAAATCATCAAGCATGTGTTGTCCAAGTTCAACTTCCATTGATGTTGAAGGGGAAACAGCATGTCCACAGCAGATCTTCAGGTAACCCTTTCTTGTACAGTATGTTAATTACAATGTATTTACCCAGTAACAACATGGTATATTTAAGCACATTTTATGGTACTTAGTGACGTGTTTGTAAATACAGGACAAATACACTCAAAATGCTAAGAAATACTTTAGTAACTAGCGATTAGTATTCGTATATTATTGGGTTATACTCCAGGAGATAAGAAGGTAGCTTTAGAGAACCTGCACTGCAAAAACCAAGGAAAAAGTCCAGAAATACTTCAAGACTTCAAGACTTTAATACTTAGGACACAGGACCTTTATTGTCACTTTTGTCAACAATTGTTTGTACGACAAAATTAGACAGCAAGGCCGCAAAAAGGTGCAAGCTAAAAGTGTCAAAGTGTAAGACAAACATGTTGTAGGTGTAATAGTGGTGATGCTTTTATGTATTTTTGTTAATATGAAGAAACTAGACAAATGGCAAATGGCAAAAGACAAAGGAGGCAATTTCCAGTCTAAACTCAGTCTGGCAAGTTATGCAGTTAGTGCCTTTTGGCTTTGTGGGGCAGAGTAGATGGCGGTTAGTGGAGACTCACAGGGGTGGGAGGTGGAGGACGAAGGATAAGGGATGGGAGGACTCACAGGGGTGGGAGGTGGTGGACGAAGGATAAGGGATGGGAGGAGAAGAAAGCGCTCTGGCCTTATGAGCGCATCACGAGCTGAAACACAAGGCCGGGCGGTAATGCGGAACACATGTGTAATGTGCCTGGTCGGGCGCCGTGAGACATGAGGACGAGAGCTGGGCCGAGTGGAGGAGAGGAGGATAGGGGAGGAGAGGAGAGGAGAGGACAGGAGGGGTGAGGACAGGCAGTGCTCGGGGTAGTAGGCCAGCACACGGACCTTAATTTCCTCCGCAGCCGTTGCCATCTCTGGGCTCTGTCTCTTCCTCTCTGTACGCATCTGTTTCATCGAGACTATATCCCATTTTGTATTGTATCATATCCTGCAGACACCATTACATTGGGCAAGATTTGCTGAGCGTTCTTTGTTTGACAACTCTGCCAATTGCTGTTTAGGTGTCTGATGACAGCTTTTTACTTATTCTCAACAGTTTATGGTGCTTTCTGCAATTACTATTTTCCATAGACAAGCATAGGAGGTATTTTCCAACAACGCACCAAATACGTAGCTGCATTTGTCAGTGCTGGATTGGTGTGTTTGGCTATTATGGGATGTCAGGGTGGACTGGCTCTTCTGTAAGTCACGGGAAATAATCAACTTACGTTCAGTGTTTCTCAGGACAAATGTTCCTTGTTCCACTGCTGTTTTCATGCTGGTACAGTATGATTGTGTGAGTTACTAATGTTCATATTTCAATACAGACTTAACAGCCTTGCGACATAGATAGTAGCAATTAACAGGACCAAAATAAGACATAGTAGGATTGAGATAAAATGTAAGTACAATGTAAATCAGTCCCAAAAGATGTGCTTTTAATTCATGCATTAACTACATTTTGCACAAACAAAAGGGACTCCAAAGCCTTGAGAGTGTTGAGGTATATATATAGCTGATGGAAATAGTGCAGAAATAGTGCTGTGTTTTCTTGATTGCTGCACAATTAATCTTAAATAGCACTTAAGTTCCAGCATACAGAGCCGTGACTCGCACTAAAGCCTGTGCTTCAAATGTCTCTTCGCATCAACAAACCATGAACCAAAGCTGGGTAATTAAGTACTGCAAAGAGCTCTGCAATGGAAGTCTTGTGTAGTGTTTACTCAAAGTGAATGGGGGAAATGCAGGGTTCTTTTATTGTTGAAATTATCCTTTGCTTTTGATGGTGTGGTTGCACGAGTCACTATAAAGAGCTTTGCATACTAATGCAATCCAACCTTAACTGTAGGGAATGTAGTTCCTCATCTTGCTCTCAGACCTCCAAATGGGCCATGTTGTCTAAAGGTCAGACCACAGCTGGATAATGATAACTGCTGGTGCTCGTGTGTCAGGATGGCTTTTCTCGGCCCTGCGTGATAGCGATGATGTAGGTCTTTCTCCTCTGGCTTCGACTATGTCAAAGATGCAGCAGCACTCCACCCAGACCTACAGTACGTTTAGACCCAGACTTTAAAACGCTCTTGTTCCTTTTAGTATGACTCATCTCATGCTTCTGGAATTACCATGTTTACACAAAGTCAAATTCATTTCGGCTTCAGCATCCACCATGTGAGGAACCCCCCGCCAGAAAAGATTTATGATTGCCTCCTGACTTCTCTTGTTTTAGGCAAGCAGCACTTCCCCATCACATCAGTCATTCCAGTATTAAAATGGAACATTTAGCCATTGTACATGAAGATTTCTATGACAGCAGGTCACATTTATGTACGGTTTTAAGTATGCTGTCTCTTTGTAAATACAGATATTGGCAGTGATGTTATTACCCAAGTGTTGATGTTGACATTATATATGTGTTATAACAATGTCAACACTGACTAAAGACCTAAGAGATGGTATTCACTATTCCCTTCTTAGAGATTTCATTGAGGCCTTTGTGGAGTTGCAGTTTTTTCTTCAAGATCACAGCAGTGGTTCCAATAACATTTTTGTAACATTAGCCATGGGTGACTGACAGTGTCATATTGGCCCTTGAAAGTACAAGCTTTTTCAGTGAAAAAGAAAATCTTGAGAGACGGAAAATGGAGGCGTTAAAAGCAAACATAACTTCATCGCGATGCTCACCTTTGTCCTCAAGTGGGTGGTTAGTTGATATAGTAAGCAATAATCAAACACCAGAAGCCAAATATTGATCCAAATCATCTGTATCTAGAGAAACATACCATCTTGGATGAGGTTTTGGTTTGAAAGCATATTCCACACATTCTTCTATGTGCGCTCACCTAGTGTTGTATGAAACAATATTGACAGTGGTCCTTTGATGGAAACGGACTGTACAATGTGGGCCACACAAGTTTGCCTCTGAGGGATGTAAATCCTCCCAGTGTTCAGTTTTCATCTAGAATATTCCTTTTTCCCATTAAAGGCACTTAAGTTCTTTAAGGCTAAACTCAGAGGTCTGGCTAGTTATAACGAACTGGGTTTCAGGCATATCCCAGGCACCCCTTTCTCTGTTATATTAGTGCAGAGTACTTTGCCAGGGGTATCATGGCATATTAGTTGTATGTTGTGTGTTTAGGATTGTCACTGAGGTCAAGGCCAAGGATAGGACTTGAGTACTGAGGCTATTTATGGCTACACACATGAGCCGTGGACAATGTGTTCTCTAGGACAGATGGATAACATTGGTGGGAATTGGTATGAATAAACTGAATTGCTGAACATTTTCTAATGCATTCCCTTAAGGTTTAAAGCTGAAAGATGTTGTCTTGTTGTGTGATGTTGTGTTAGTTAAAGACTGCTGGATTTTCTAAATGGGATGAATTAGAGTAGAGTGTATATTTTAACATTTGTTAAATTCTGGGACTCGCCATGCCTCTGTCAATACTGTTAGCCTGACCACAAACCCAACTGGATTTCCACTAATTCCACACGCTTATCTTTAGCCGTTCCTCCTCTGCATTTCTCTTAAGGGCTCACATCCTGTGTCGGCCAGACGTCATGTTGACACGTAGCACCAAACTCCTGTCTCTAAGCACCTTCTGTAAATGTTTATGCCCCAGTTTAAAAAGCGACCGCAAAAAAAAAGGACACAGTCAGAGCCGAGAGGCCGCACGCCGCCGCAGCTGTATTTACTGTTTGCATTGCAGTTTATGACTGTCACCGCAGATGTGCAGGGGATTTGATAGAGCTGACTGCTGCTGTTGGCGTTTATTTGGCAAGGCCGCAGGGATGATCCACTCAAGGAGCTGCGGCACGGTTCAGTTTAAGTGACGGGGGCAGGGGGGGAGGGGGGGGGGGGGATTTCAGTATCTAAGCAGGAGAGTAAGTCCAAAGGGGGGATTCCTGAGTCCAGGAATGGGGGGAATGATTTTTCAACTGCTGGCAATAACTCTCGTCACCACGCTAAATCCGACTGCTTACATGCTTATTTGGAGTTTCATGATATGTTTGTGGTACTTTTCCCAGAGAGCAGACAGAGACTTTTGAGCCAAATATTGATTCACTGAAGTGGATAGTCTGGGTTTGAAGGTCTCCTTTTGAGCGAGACGTGCATCTGAATGAAGTGTTTTGTTTGAAAATTGACTTCACATGTTGACATTTTTGTTGACTTTTGTTTGTGTAACCAAGATATAAAATTGGCTCGTAAATGCTATTCTTCCTGATTTTGCAGACAAAGTGACTCTGGTTTTGTTAGATTCTGACTCTGGTTTTTTGGTTCTGAAAAAGCAAAGTGCAGCTTTATTTAGTTGTTATAGATGCATTATTGCATTTGAGTAATTGAAATTGATTACATTTTGGCATTTTGTTTTCTTCACCAGATGATTGGCATCAGTTGAATGTGTTATAAATGGAACCCAATTTTCCCACCTTATTCTCCCAATTGTAGTACGAGATAGGTCCTTCCTCTCATGTTCCTAATTTGATAAAGTCCAGTTTTATAGATCTATAATTACTCAAATGTGGAAGTTGAATGCCCAGCAGAGGTGGATAATCTGTCTTCACAGAGTAAAAAGCCATAATAGATATTTGTTCCAATTTGTTCCAATTTTTTCAAAACCATTAGTAACTCCTCAGCCAAGTAGATAAGCTAAATACTGAAATCACATGTGTCATGTGCACAGGTAAACCAATACGTGGCAAGAATTTTACTCCATGACGCAGGGATTATCCACCTTCGATGTCCAATCCGAGCCTGTTGAACCTGTAATTGTTTATACTAATATAATAGTAATAATAATAATTTATTGCAGTCCAGTGGCGGCGGAGCGGACGAACGCAATAACACAATGATGCAATGACGCAAAGCCCTGTTTATGCAGGCTTTTGCGTGACATACTGTAATAATGCAATGTCACAACGACGCAATGCCCGTTTATGCAGGCTCTTGCGTGACGAAAAATGCAATGTCACAACGACGCAATGACGAATCGTTCAGTTTCGCTGACCTACAGCTTCTGCTTTGGTGTCGTCAGACTACAGGACCGGCCCCTGCTTCACCCAGGTGAACAACCAGATGTGCCAGGGACAAGTGAGCGGCATCGTGTGCACCAAGACGCTGTGCTGCGCCACGGTGGGGCGTGCCTGGGGCCACCCCTGTGAGATGTGCCCCGCCCAGCCACAGCCCTGCCGCCGAGGCTTCATCCCCAACATCCGCACCGGGGCCTGCCAGGGTAGGTGTCCCACGTGCTTGCACTCTTTTACATTACATTACAGTACACTTACAGTAGCAGACGCTTTCATGCCAGGGTAGGTGTCCCACGTGCTTGCAGTCTTTTACATTACATTACAGTACACTTACAGTAGCACACACTTTTATGCCAGGATAGGTGTCCCACGTGCTTGCACTCTTTTACATTACATTACAGTACATTTACAGTAGCAGACGCTTTTATGCCAGGGTAGGTGTCCCACGTGCTTGCACTCTTACATTACATTACAGTACACTTACAGTAGCAGACGCTTTCATGCTAGGGTAGGTGTTCCTTGTGTTTGCACTCTTTTACATTACATTACAGTACATTTACAGTAGCAGATGCTTTCATGCCAGGGTAGGTGTCCCACGTGCTTGCAGTCTTTTACATTACATTACAGTACACTTAACAGACGCTTTTATGCCAGGGTAGGTGTCCCATGTGCTTGCACTCTTTTACATTACATTACAGTACACTTAGCAGACACTTATATGCCAGGGGAGGTGTCCCAC
>CM050209.1:24932500-24937500 GCA_027475355.1 Coilia nasus | reverse complement strand
TTTGAACTGCATCTTGTATGTATGAATTGCTATACAAGTAAAGATTACTGAAAATAGGCATTTTGGTTAACACTATCTAACTTGTAAGTGTACAATTCAAGTCAAGGTATTTAAATAATTGCAATCCCAGCTATAAATCACTTTCATACCCAAACGGCCAGGCGTATTGGCTCTTTCCAACTCTGCCAACAGCATACCAAATTTAAAAAATATTTAAAGAAAAGACACTGGTACATTGCATAATGCAACACCAGACCTCACCTCTAAACAAAACCTTTCAAACAGTGTTATCTGGCTCAAACACAGTAAGGCATGACGGCCTACTGTTATCATGGTCGACTGACCAAACACTAATCTCCACTTAAAATGTGATACAGACCCTGCCCAGCACACCCCAATTACAGATATCAGCAGGCCTAGCTACATGGTGAGCACTGAACTCTCTGTGGTATGATGGGGATGAAAGGTGTTGAAAAGAGAGTATGATTCTAATCGTCCAAGTAGAATGACATCATAGAAGCCAAGTTTGAACAGGGAGGAAGGAGTTTTAAATACATGCACACCAAGTTTATAAGAGAGACAGCTGGGGAGTTACTGACAAAAATCCTTTCGGTTGTTTATCATTTCATGATTATTGTAAAAATGAGCCAGTTCTGAAGAATGTCAAACATCTTGGTTCTGCTGCTTTTTAGAGATTCTGAGTAAATACAATAAAACAAAACTGAAACAGTCTGAGAGTGAGGAAAAGCAAGACGGGGGTGGTGAAAGAGGCGGAGTGTGTGGGAGAGAAAAAGAGAGAGAGAAAGAGAGAGAGAGAGAAATAGAAAGAGATATTTCTGCTAAAACAGGGGCCAAATCATTTTTGTCTTTCCAGTGACCTCATCTCTCTCTCTCTCTCTCTCTCTCTCTCTCTCTCTCTCTCTCTCTCTCTGTAGTCCTCCAGGAAGATAGCAGGAGGGAGGGAGAGAGAAAGAGAGGTAGAAAGTGAGAGAAGAAGAGAGAGAGAGACAGAGGAGAGGAAGAGAGTGGCACAGTGCCTTATGGTTGTCAGGTCTGTGGAGTAAAGGCGAGTAAGAGGTAGCACCTACTTGTCCGTATGCACCCTCCCCTCCCTCTCTCTCTCTCTCTCTCTCTCTCTTTCTCTCTCTCTCTCTCTCTCTCTCTCTCTCTCTCTCCCTCTCTGGGGTTTGTGCTGTTAGCACAAGTGTTGCTCCTGTGCTGCGTCCCAGTGCATGTAGATGACCACGAATTCCAGATACTTCAGTCCACAAATAACCTGCCAGGAAAACAAGAGACCTTTCTTTGTTTCCCTCACAGGTTTGGAAAGATCAGATTCACATGCATTAAGCATGCCTTTTAATTTAACAGTGGTGTGTGTGCACACATTTCTACCACACACAAACACACTCTTTCTCTCTCTCTCTTACACACACACAAGCACACAAACACAGACTCGCGCACACACACACACACATACATATGCACACACGTGCACACCTCCCTGCCCCACTCTTTCTCTCTTTCTTACACACACACAAGCACACAAACACACACTCGCACGCATGCACACATGAACACACACACACACACACACACACACACACACAAATACATATGCACACCTCCCTGACCCACTCTTTTTTTTCTCTCTTGCTCTCTTGCTTCTTTTCTCTTTCTCTCTCCCCTGCGCTCTGTCTCTCCAGCACCCTCCTACAGTCTGTCACACAAGGGGCCCTTCTTCCCGCTGGGGTGTGGGCCGAGAGAGGATATATTAAAGCCCCGTGAATGCCGCTTCTGTCCACGAGTCATATTGTCACTGCTGCGCGTCGGCTCCCCGCTTAAAGCGCTCTTGCCGGGAAAAAATGCCTTCTTCAGGGATGGGGTGGGGGGGTGGGGGGGGCAGAGAGGTTTTGGGGGGCAACTGCCCCTATACCCAGAGGGAAACAGGAAGTCACGCAGCCTACGCGATCACACTCCGCACACAATGACACCATAGAGAAAGCCAGATGAGCACTCGAGATCCAGCAAAATTATAATGGGGTCTATTAGCAAGGCCACATACAATCAAAGGGGTATCATAACAGAATAGTGTAATAAGCTTCTGGATGAGTCGAGCGTCGAGGTCCAGGTGTTTGTGTGAAACAAAGCAGTGATTTGCTGGTTATGAGCGAACCGCCTCTGTTAAATTTAGCAGCTCTCAACTCCTGTTTTATGTGCTTGGCAGGGCGGCGAAGGAGAAGTAGAATTTTCCTACGCCGGGGCTATTAAAATCGCCAGCGCCACAGCGCAACGTAAGAGGGAATGTGCTGGAGGAAGCAAAACTTTTTGGATGATTTGTTTTAAAAGGCAAAACAGGCTCATTTACACCATCGGCGAAACAAATGTCACAGTCACTGTAGCCTTTTTGCCGTCCGTGTCTGTATTTATGTCACTTGGCAGAGCGGCAGCTGTGACATTAATGTGCTGCTGGCGGGAGTGTCCAGATGTTGTCGTGATTGTTTATACGTTCTTCTCTTTCTCTCTCTCTCTCTCTCTCTCTCCCTGAACGACCAGATGTTGACGAATGCCAGGCCATCCCGGGGCTGTGCCAAGGGGGCAACTGCATTAACACTGTGGGCTCGTACGAGTGCAAGTGCCCGGTCGGGCATCGTCAGAACGAGGCCAATCAGAAGTGTGAAGGTAAGGGAGTGACTTGAGCAGCTACAGCCCACCGTAATGACACTATGGAATCTACCTGAGACACAGGCCTACCCTAATGACACTATGGAATCTACCTGAGACACAGGCCTACCGTAATGACACTATGGAATCTACCTGAGACACAGGCCTACCCTAATGCAAACTGCTGTAAACATGCTTGTGCCATGTCAATTCATATATAGCCAAGTCAAGTTTATTTATTATATAAAAAAATACATTTAGCACAAAATGATTGAACCAAATTGCTCTAAAAATAATAAAATGATGAGAAACAGTAATAATTATTTAATTATAAAGATAATAATAATGATAACAATAAATAATAACAATTGCAACAAAGAACACCACCACTACCACTGACACCAATACTACCAACAACAACAGTAACATAGTTGTGCTATAATAATATAGAATTTGGGTTGTAAAAATGTATGATAACTCTGCCAAAGAAAGAGACCACAGTATTTGCAAAAGTCTACTCGCACCTATCATGAAGGACATGTCATGCAGCAGAAGTGCCACCACCTAATGAACAGATGGCCCAGATTCGATATTGCAAGTCCCAGTTAATAATAATAATAATAATAATAATAATTATTATTATTATTGTTATTATTATTATTATTAATAATAATAATAATAATAATAATAATAATAATAATAATAATAATAATAATAATAATAATAATAATAATAATAATAATAATAATAGTAATAGTAATAATAGTAATAATAATATTAATTATTATTAATAATAATAAGAGGGTAGGGCATGTTAGACAAAGTTAAAGTGTTCTTGAAACAGGCAAGTCAGTCCAGTCAAATCCATTTTGTTGGACACTGGCGCCAGTTAAATTCCACCAACTTCAACTTTGAACAGTGATAAACGTTATGTAGTAATGTATTCCTGTATTACTGTGTATATGTATATGTATGTATGTATATACAGTAATACGTGTTTTGATGTAGTCAGACCATGTCACATTTCCTGGCAGATGGCATACCGAAGGGCTAAACACAGATGGTTATGGTGATGTGGTCATTTTCCATTTTCCAGAGGATCTCCTGACTTGTTGATGCAATGGTAATGGACCATGGCAATGCTGGCGACAATGCTGGCGACACAATCAAGGTGCTGTTAAGACGAACGTAAACAAAGAGTAGGGGTAGCCGTGGACTGACGAGCTGTCAGTTTTGACAAGCTTTAAATCAAATTAGACCCGAACAAGCAGGTTGTCTTTCCCACGTTGCCAGGGCACAGCTGATGTTACCTGTGGGGAATGCACAGCTAGGATCTTTTTCAGGGGGCTGCGACTGAACTGGGGCCTTGAATGAGTACTTTGGTTACACACACACAGCTGTCTCTACGGGCAGTTAGGCGATGGGTGGGTGTTGAGGCTTGCTTTTTTTCGACTGTTATGAAAGGCATGGGGAAAAGCAGCTAAACACAGCAGAAAACACACACACACACACACACACACACACACACACACACACACACACACACACGCGCGCATATGGCATATAGCACAAGATCACAACAGTTTAGCCGAAACAAGAAAACAAAACTGATCTTTGTTGAAATTCGAACACAATTTTAGCTAAATAAAATTCAATTCAATTAATTAATATATTAATAGGATTAATACCCCTGTCCTGGTAAGAAAGCAAATGAATGGGAAGTGAGTGTCTAGCAACTGACAAGACAAATATGCCATTTCATTGCAACCAGAAGTTAGTTAAATTCACCTAATTTTACCCCAAAGAGGAGAGAGCATCGCTTGTTATGTTCAGACATTGACACGTCAGTGTCCCGAGTGAAACAGTTTAGCCACATTCCTCTTGGCAGCAGCCTGTCATTTCTACATTTTCTCTCACGGCAAACAGACAGCTCCACACCCAGATTTACTGTCCTCATCCAGGTCTGGAAACCCCTTGCACTGACTCGAAATAACCAGGTCTCACACCTTTCTCAAGCGTGTCTTCCTGCACACGTCTGTTTGTCCTGCTAATTGCTAACTGCCATAATGTCCTCTGCTAGCACCGGCATCCATGATTCAGCCCCAGTGTTTCCTTTCACTGGAATTTCACCCCTTCTTGCTCCAGGGTGCTAATTAGCCAGACCCCACAATCCACCTGAAAAACTGGGTAATTGTAAACAATTATCCCATTGTTCTTATCTCTGTGTGTGACTGGGTGGTTTGTCACATATGCTAATTACAACCAAACAACCGGCAGTTAGGGCTTGCTAGGGCTAATCAGGTGAGCGATCATAGCCTCCCCAGGCTATCTGTGAGTAT
>CM050209.1:24902500-24927500 GCA_027475355.1 Coilia nasus | reverse complement strand
CTCTTCAGCTCTCTACCCTACTGCACTGTATTTGAGTCTTTCTCTTTCTTTCTTTCTTTCTTTCTTTCTTTCTTTCTTTCGTTCATTTGTTTTTTCTTTCTTTCTTTCTTTCTTTCTTTCTTTCTTTCTTTCTTTCTTTCTTTCTTTCTTTCTTTCTTTCTTTCTTTCTTTCGTTATTTCTTTCTTTCTTTCGTTATTTCTTTCTTTCTTTCGTTCTTTCTTTCTTTTTTTTTGTTTTTCGTTCTTTCTTTCTTTCTTTCTTTCTTTCTTTATTTCTTTCTTTCCCTAATGTAAAGTGTGTAGTGTTGAGAGGGTGGTGGGGAGGGTCTAATAAAAGAGATGATCCAGTAGGAGAGACTGGAAGGAAGAGAAAGAGATGGGAAGAGGAAGAGATGGGAAGAGAAGGAGATGGGAAGAGAAAGAGATGGGAAGAGAAAGAGATGGGAAGAGAAAGAGATGGAAGAGAGGAGATGGGAAGAGAAGGAGATGGGAAGAGAAGGAGATGGGAAGAGAAAGAGATGGGAAGAGAAAGTGCGTAAAAAGTTCAGGTTAAGGTGAAATGTGTCACAGTGGGAGTGGCTGTGTTTGACAGTGTGTGTGTGTGTGTGTGTGTGTGTGTGCACGTGCATGTGCACGTGTATGTGATACAGAGACAAAAGGTTTGCATATGCATCTATTGACAAATGTAGATCTGTGTGTGTGTGTGGTATGTGTGTGCGTGTGCGTGTGCGTGTGTGTGTGTGTGTGTGTGTGTGTGTTTCTGAGAGAGAGAGAGCAAGAGAGAGAGAGAGAGAGAGACATGAGAGTGAATGAGTGAATGAGTGAGTGTGTGCATGGCATGCGTGTGTGTGTGTAGTATGTATGTGTGTGTGTGTGTGTGTGTTCTGAGAGAGAGAGAGAGAGAAAGACAGAGTGAATGAGTGAGTGAATGAATGAGTGTATGCATGGCATGCGTGTGTGTGTGTGTGTAGTATGTATGTGTGTGTGTGTATGGGTGTGTGTGTGTGTGTGTTCTGACCCAGGCCTATGCTGACCTCTGCCCTTCTGTGTCTCCGACAGAATCCTGTGAGATTTCACAGCTCTGTCCCGGCATGCACGCTCCTCTCGCGGTGCTGACGGCTAAACGCCGCTCTCTGTTTTCACAACAAATCTCAAAGGCCACACCGCCGCCACCCCTCCCCCTTACACACAGACCCTACACACACACTCACACACACACACACACACACACACACATACACACGCGTACACACTCCACCAGAGCGGGGTGACCAGGCTAAACCTGAGAGGGGAGAAATTACAAGAGGTCAAATCACTTGGTGGTGAACCGCAAATCTGGACTACAGAGTCTTTTACTACATTATTACATTACATTTCATTACACTCAGCAGCCGCTTTTATACAAAGTCACTTACAAAAGGAAGTCTGCTACAAACCAGTTTTTATTCAGCACAGTGAGGTTGTACAGTAGTGTAAAAGGTTGGAGTACCGTAATTTGGAGTTTTGACCATTATGATTCCCACGTGTCAGTTTGGTAACCTAACTGCTATTGCAGAAAATATTGCTAATATAAGTTGATATGAAAGATCATGTCCTCCGGCTGCCATCATTTCCCCTCTGCGTCTATTGTTTTAGAAATTTCTGACTTTGTGAGTGAGAAATAATCTTCCGATTATGTATTTGATTGATACCCTTACCCTAACCCTAGCCTTAACCTAAGACACGCAGCTATGATGACGCCGTACTTGGTCTCTACATGGTCGTCTGAGCATTTGGGCACACATGTACATGAATGTGCATTTGCATAAGAAATGTCTGTACATAATGTGTTAAGACTAAATATGTAATGCATCGAATGTATGTAATAATGAGCAGAGCACAGTGAAAAAGATTTACTGATGTTTTTGAGCAAGCAAGGTGTTTCACTATTAGCTTCATCAGGCTCCCTCTCCAAACTCAAATTACCCTGCTTAGGTCAAATAAACAGGTCCACATTTCATCACAGATAAGAGGCAAAATAAATAAGAAAAAGCTTTCCCAGTGTGCGCTGTTAATGCTTTTTGTGCTCCTGCAATCTGCACACACACGGCAAGAAGAAGACTTAATTGTGCAAAGCGATTGAGTCTTTAAGAGTATCTGATATTTGTATTGGAGCTTGCATAGAGCATATGGAGTGTATATGAAGAGTCCGTTTTCAGAAATATGCAAAGGTTGTTTTAATATTCATTTCAAAGTAATCTCTGTCAAACTGCAATTTAAATATTATTACAATATCAAGTAAAAACAAATCAAGCCAAAACAATCCAATTGGAGGTGGACTGATAATAGGGCCTATCAAAATTATAGCATTACACCAGAGCGACTTAGTTATTTACAGTGTTTCAGTTACAGTCCCTGGAGCAGTGTGGGGTTAGATGCCTTTCTTAAGGGCATTTCAGCCATGGGTAGAGCAGGATTTGAACCTGCAACTCTCTAATCCCAAGGCCACTAACCCTAACCACTAGACCACAGCTGCCCAACTTTATCAAAGCTGCCAAAACTATATAAATATATTTCTCGGAATTCATCGCAAATTGACTTAGAGGGTTATGCATCTGAACTCTTCATACTGTATGTGTAATGTATCTAATGTACCAATTTTATAAAAGCTGGCAAAATGATATAAACATATTTTTCTGAATTCATCGCAAATTGAGTTAGAGGGTTTTGCATCTGAACTCTTCATATGTGTAATGTATCTAATGTATGTGTTGATGTCCCCCACACAGACCAGCACTCTGGCCTGTGCTTTTCCGGCCTGCTGAACGGACGCTGCACCCAGGAGCTGCCAGGCCGCTTCAGCAAGGCGCAGTGCTGCTGCGACGCTGGCCGCTGCTGGGCCAGAGGGAACATTCCGGAACTCTGCCCTGTCCCTGGCTCCGGTGAGTCCCCTCTCTGTGCTTCCATATGAAAAAACACATAGATGAACTGTACAAAATGAATTTGTAAACATCTTATGTGAAACATGCAAGTAAAATATGACCGTAAACCACAGACATGATTATTAGTAAATTTCTACAACAGGAAACTTCTGTGTTTTAAAAGGTTATATCAATTCCTCTACTGTTGTTGTATGAAAAATATGTGAAAGTGGTCATAGTTATGTGTAAGTAATATATGAGGCAGTGAACACTCTTGTAAGGCTGTTCTACAGTATTTCCTTTTTATGGTCTCTCATGTGATACGTCCATAGTCACTTCATCCACTCATTCGGGGCTATTTTATACACACACTGGAATCCCTTCTCACATGTTTACATTTCACCACATTATATTACATTTGTTTATACATTTACTTTCATGTGTCTAATCATAAGACACTTTTACTGAAAGGAATTTACAGCCGAGCTATAGTTTAATAGCATGAAGTATACAAGTATACAGTGACATTAAATCAGCAATCTCAGTTGATTAGTATTTTAAGTGGGTTTTATGTAATGTAACATTAGTATGTTTATTGTTAAAAAATGTTGTTGACAATGTTATTAATTCTTCTGATAGTTTTGTTGTCTTTGTTATGACCAAAAGTAACTTTTTATGTAACTCTGGGATTCATCAGAAATTGTGTTTAAATGTATGGTCATTTTGAGCTAAATGAAAGCATAGTCCTGATCACACATGTGCTTGTCAGCTGCAAATGAGTGAAGGGGAGACCAAAACTGCCAAAATTACATGTTTTTTATATGATTCCTTGCAGAAATATTGTGGTAATAAGTACAAAACGCAGTTGCAAGATGTTGTTGAATTTGCAAGAATTTTTGCAAGGTGGCAAAATCCTGCAGGGAACTGCTCTACTGACTACTGGACGGGCTTCAAGAGAGCAGAGAGCAGGTTCACACTCAACGTGACAGATTTATTGGTGTTCAGCTGACTGAAGAATTCAAACCTCCCTCGCTCAGCATACTGTGTTTGAAGCTTATGGTTCTGTAAAAAAGGCTTCATGCATAAAAAAAAATCTTTTGGCTAAAAAAGAGCTTTCATCAAAGCTGAGAAGAATTTTGATACCTTTGCCGAAGAGCTGAAAATTGCTAGGGAAGGTACGGCCAAAGAGTTTTAATCTATAAATGGTCTTTCAAGAAGTGCTGCCAGGTAAAATCTGAAAGCTAAATTCTTGGAGAAGCTCTGTTTACCTGTAAAGGGTCTTTATGCTGTAAGTATATATCATGTGGTAAAATGTGAAGCAAGTAACACGATGAGAGAACCTTTTAGCAGTAATTCAAACTTTGTGCTGAGCATTTGCGCAAAAAGTTTATATAAGTCGTTTTTTGAAACGGTTTCTGGCTTAACAGCTAATCCCGGCAGCATTTTTGTCCTCAGCGCGGTAATTGACAAGGCCTTTTTGTTAACGCCACAGTAATGGAAGTAATGGAAACTCTCAGCAGCAGTTGCAGTAGTGCTGTGTGTCTGTTTCTGCGCAACGCTCTCCTCCATCCACACCTGGCCCCAGTGACCTCAGCTGCACCAGCCAGCTGCACAATCTCTCCTATAAATAGCCAGCGCTCTGCTCTGCTCTGCTCTGCTCTGCTCCGCTGTGCGCGGGTGCAGCAGACGCACGCCCCAGTGTTTTGTGGGCCATGTCAGGCTTGTTGTGAATGATGGCCTGCTCTCTTCTCCCTCTTCCCTCCTCTCCTCTCCCCTCCTCTCCCCTCCCTTCCTCTCCTCTTCTGTCCTCTCCTCTCCTCTCCTCTCCTCTCCTCTCCTCTCCTCTCTCTCCTCTCCTCTCCTCTCCTCTCCTCTCCTCTCCTCTCCTCTCCTGTCCCCTCCCCTTCTCTGCTCTCCTCTCCCCCTCCCCTTCTCTGCTCTCCTCTCCTCTCCTCTCCCCTTCTCTCCTCTGCTCTTCTCTCCCCTTCCATTCTCTCCTCTCCCCTCCCCTCCCCTCCCCTCCTCTCCTCTCCACTCCTCTTCTCCCTCCCCTCCCCTCCTTGCCTCTCCTCTCCTCTCCCCTCCCCTCCTCTCTTCCATCCCCTCCTCTCCCCCCCCCCCCCCTTTTCTCTCCCCGCCTTTCCTCTCCCCTCCTCTCTTCTCCCCTCCCCCTCCCCTCCTCTCTCCCCTACTCTGCCCTCCCCCACTCTCCTCTCCTCTCCTCTCCTTTCCTCTCCCCGCCTTTCCTCTCCCCTCCTCTCTTCTCCCCTCCCCTCCCTTCCTCTCTCCCCTACTCTCTCCTCCCCCACTCTCCTCTCCTCTCCTCTCCTCTCCTCTCCTCTCCTTTCCTCTCCTCTCCTTTCCTCTCCTCTCCTCTCCTCTCCTCTCCCCTCCTCCCCTCGCCTCTCCCCTCCCTGGCTCTGCTCTCCTGTCCACCCTGATCCTTGTCTTGGTTATGTCAGCCGCGCTGTGGCCGACTGACCAGCTGGCAGGCGGGCGATGGAGAAGAGGCTCTGGCACCTTACCCATTCCCCTTGCTGGCAAGCGCCCCAGAGCCCTGGGTAGAGGGGTCAGCTGGCCAACCAGCAGGCTACATATGTAGGGAGACAGGCAGACAGGCCACCCCTCCCTCTCGAAAGAGGATCTCCCCTCCAAGCCACATGCTCACCTTCCCTCTCCTCAGAGGCCTGACCTATTTTCCTTGTCCACTGTGCTCTCACCTACCATGATCTGATTGAGGAGCCAGTCATCACATAAACGTGCAACTGCTGTGCAACTCACAACTGACCCTGGATCAGGTCTGTCTTGGGTGATAGTGCAGGATAACGGGCTGGACTTTGAGGGCAGCATCGCCTGCATCATCCGTAGGAAATATGAACAACCAACAAGATATCAAAGTTTCCCTTGGCGTTCAAGGTTGATTGTCTGTGTATATTGTATGCTGATGCTTCTTCACATACTAAAAAAATAACCAGATTACCAAGCAAAAAGGTAAATATCTATCTACATACATTTCAGTAAGGTAATACAATTGTGAGTCAGATTTCTGTTAGTCAGATTCCATCTGATTAACAAATCATACATACTCAGTTAAGCTCAGTCCAGTCAATGATTTCTTAATTTAATTCATGTAAAGAATAGATTTTTCATTATATAATATACATTTAATTGTTTATTACACAGTTTTCATTGATTTCTGTTCAGTGGCATTTACACATACATCTAACATTACATTTGTTTAACAGGCACAAGTGCGCAAATGATACAGGCCAAGAGAGAATCAAAATGCCAAAATTACACGTTTTTTTACATGATTCCTTGCAGAAATATTGTGGTAATAAGTAAAGACGCAGTTGCAAGATTTTTTTTATTATATAACATACATTTAATTGTTTATTACACAGTTTCATTGATTTATTTTCAGTGGCATCTAACATTACATTTGTTTAACAGGCACAAGTGTGCAAATGATACAGGCCAAGAGAGAATCAAAATGCAGCACTGACTGACTGCATGCATGGTTTTTAAAGAAAAAGCATTCCCAGACTGTGACAGGCCCTTTTGTCACATCCTCTTCACAGAGGCTCACCAGAGACTGTGTCAGGAGGGAGCTCCGGTGCGGCCGTACCCAGAGGGGGATCCGGTTATCGTGGGCGCAGAGTGCCCTACCACCAGGGCCCTGCAGACTACGACCCCACGCTCAATGGACGCCGGGGTCAATGGAAACGGACACCATTACCCCCAGACCCCGTTCAATGGGATCGGCCACCGGGAGACACCCCACTATCAATGGCAATGGACACAAGATACCCCAACAGTACGACTATGGTGAGTTTGTGTGTGTGTGTGTGTGTGTGTGTGCGTGTGTGTGTGGTAAGTGTGTGTGTTGTGTGTGTATGGTAAGTGTGTGTGTGTGTGTGTGTGTGTGGGTGTGTGTGTGTGTATGGTGAGTGTGTGTGTGTGCATGGTGAGTGTGTGTGTTTGTATGGTAGGTGTGTGTGTATAGTGAATGTGTGTGTGTGTATGTGTGTATGGTGTGTGTGTGTGTGTGTATGGTGAGTGGGAGTGTGTGTATGGTAAATGTGTGTGTGTGTGTGTGTGTGTGTGTGTGTGTGTGTTGTGTGTGTGTGTGTGTGTGTGTGTGTGTGTATGGTAGGTGTGTGAGTGTGTGTGTGTGTGTAGGGTGAGTGTGTGTGTGTGTGTGTGTGTGTGTGTGTGTATGGTGAATGTGTGTGTATATGTGTTGTCAGGTATAGACAGCCCAGCTGCTTTTCCCACATAGAGCCTTCTGGTATCCATCTTTTTGTCCATTAAGCTAATAATAATAATATGTGTATACTATAATAAACAAAAATAA
The DNA here is from genome assembly GCA_027475355.1 of Coilia nasus. Lineage (NCBI taxonomy): Eukaryota > Metazoa > Chordata > Actinopteri > Clupeiformes > Engraulidae > Coilia > Coilia nasus. The sequence goes on along the minus strand of CM050209.1, from coordinate 24,920,243 downwards.
CATTTTACTTTTATGTTGTACTCTGTGGATAAAACATTTGCTATATAAATACTTAGTTACTTTTACTCTTACTTAATATAGTATATAGAAAATACTTAGCATTTTCTTGATGTGTTAGGGTAACTGTGCTGTGATGATTCAGTCCCACTGAGCCACCTGTGCTTTATCCCCCAGCCACGCTGAACCAGACAGTAGACTACTGCAGAGAGGTGCCCAACCTCTGCATCAATGGGCGCTGCATCCCTGTGGCGTCCAGCTACCGCTGCGACTGCAACAAGGGCTACATGCTGGATGTCAGAGGAGACTGTATAGGTATGTTCACTCACTCACTGGGTATTTCTTTATGTTTACACAGCAAATCATTGGAGTACACCCCTCCCTCCACTGCCTGTTATGATTCAGAAAAATGTTTGTAGGAGCTAAATGTTTGTTCTTAGCTTAGTTTTTTTACCCATATTTCCATCTTAGTCTGTTTTAGTTTGTCTTCATGATTTAGTTCTCTGATGTTAACAAGGCTAAAATGACTGAAATGAAGATGTAGACAGCCATGGCAATGAATTTTACTTCCTTGCACACCAGTTAACAGCAAAGCAAACCTAAGAGCTTTGCTCATATGTTGAGCAGACGTAGTAACTCTCGGCCTTTGAAGTGCATTTGTGGTGTAAGCAAACATCAGCACAGTGCATACACAGACTGACAGACAAACATGCACATACTCACACACACACACACACACACAGACACAGACACACACAGACACAGACACAGACACAGACACAGACACAGACACACACACACACACACACATACACACACAGACACAGACACACACACACACACACACACACACACACACACACACACACACACACACACACAGACACACACACACACACCCACACACACACACACACACACACACACACACACACACACACACAATGTTTCAGGGTGTTCAGTGTGTCTGCTTCCTGTTGCTTCCAGATTTTGACGAGTGTGCCTCAGACCCGTGCTCCAATGGGGACTGTGTCAACACGGCCGGCTCCTACTACTGCAAATGCCACGCCGGATTCCTCAGGACCCCCACCAAGCAAACCTGCATAGGTGACACAGAAACACTGCAAACCACCACCACAGAGAGCACATGGCCAATATGCTGCTGAGCAGGGATGGGAATTCATAACATTTTTACAATTCCGATTCCATTTTCGATTCTGCTTAACGATTCTGTTCTTTATTGATTCTGTTATCGATTTTCATTTGGAAAAAAAGCATCCCTCCCGACGACGTAATATCAACTTTGCAGTGACTGCAAGTTGCCCTGTTATCATTGGTTCTTGTGAAATGCAGCCAAACATTTGAGTGTTTAAACCACGTAGGTGCCATGTTTCCTGCTGACTAAACATGCTACGCATGTTGCATAACTTGCATAAGATACGTGACGTTAGTCATGCCCGCTGGAATCGATAAGGGAATCGTTTGCAAAACTGGCAAATGATTTCAAGGAATAGAAACACAGGGAAACGGTTCTCAACAATAATCCCATCCCTACTGCAGAGGGATGCTTAACAACATTCTGCAGCATTTAATAACACAAAAGAACTTTTGCCCTTTTTAATGTAGTTCAGAGCTCAGGGAACACATGCAATTTATTTTTCCTACTGTTGACATGAACTGTGTCAGTGCATGTCCTACTCTACCCAGTATGTCTATGCATGTGACAAATAAATATCCTTGTATCCTTGTATCCTTGTATCCTTGAACATGTTAAATGAGGATGCTAAATGTTAAGGAAATGATGCTGTTTTTTTAGCCAAGTTAGCCAAGTATTTTTGTTCATAATGTGGTGTTTTATAGTGTAATACATCATTTGAAAGAAAAACATCTGCTAAATACTATAACTGTAACTGAAGAACCTACATTTTGTTTCTAACACCTTGTAAAACTTAGTTTTAGCAGTCTGGCACTTGTTTTAGCAGTCTGAGAACAATATATTGTAATATCTCAAAGTTTTACTTATTCGCTATACCAGAGACGTTTACCTAAGTTTGCAGACCTTGTAACTAGAAACAAGTGTCTACCAGTTGGCATGACCCCTTTGTTCTTTTAATAGCTGAGGCTGCAGAGAGATTTTTACAGATATGATGTCATTTCCTCTGCAGACATCGATGAGTGCCTGCACAATGGGGTGCTGTGTAACAACGGGCGGTGTCTGAACACAGAGGGCAGCTTCCAGTGCATCTGTAACGCAGGCTTCCAGCTCACCCCCGACAGAAGGAACTGCGTGGGTAAGCACCTCCTTCACCAACCGCCACCACCCCCTCCAAACCCTCCAAAACCTACCCCACCCCACCCCCACCGCCTAACTCAGCCATTTCAATTGCCAGGCATGCGCAGGCAGATGGAGAAAGAAACGGCAATAAACTTCACGTCAGTGGCCGTAGCGCAAGGGTTTTGCGAGCAGGTGATTGCCGGCTGATTGTTAAAAAAAGAAGAAAACTGCTCCCAACGCATCTGTGCTACGTTTTAGGGCGGCCTACTTCCAAAGCAGCCCAAGTTGCCAAAGCGTTTAATCAAAGTATTAAGTCACTGTTGCACCTGCAAATTTAAGTAAGCCTGTCTGGAAACCGCACTGAGCCAGAGCCTCATGAAGGGAAACCACAGCGAAATAATGGGAGCTTTATTGCAGCACACCAGAATGGCCGATCTCCGTAATATCCCATAAAGGCTGCTTTAATCGAAATGATGTGTTGAGAAGTGGTATTTCGCTCACTCCTCTGTGACACTGTGGCACTGGCAATGAGCTAAGCATGGAACGTATTCAACGATAGCTGCTGTAATAAGAATGCTGTGCTACAAACCAGTTGTTCTACAACTGAGGCCTTTTTAATGGGTGATTTGAAGTCAGCTTCACTGCTGCCATTGATTCAGTGAGAGTGCATTGCAGAGGTATACAAATACACACATACAAAGGCATGCATATATTTAAAACACACTCATACACAGATCCAAAACAAAATACACTCATATGCACTTAGATACACACACACACATTCAACTTGTGTCTCACACACATATCTTGCTGTGTATGTGGGACTGTTCAAGAGGAGTGAATGAATTGTGTCATGATTTGTTTGTACACACATCTCCAGCTCCAAATGTGAAGTATAATTTAAAACAGACATGCTGTTCAGTAACTCTATACAAAGGCGGACATTAACACACTGGCCAAGCCTATGCTGTTATATACACAGTATTATGGATACTTAACTACAGTCCAATTGTTCCGCATCCCATACACTTTTAAAGCTACAGTAAGTAGTTTTCTTCTTTAGTCGCCCTACAGGTTGTAAGTGGAATTGTCTGTCATACAGAACTACAGAGAGACACTCTGCTCCTCCAAAGTTGCTTAGTGCAGTTATAGCCCACGGAGGGCGGCAAAGCGAATTCAGGAGTGACTTTCACCCTGTTACAAGTACATAAACCACTGAATACATTTTGGAAACATTATTTTCAGGTTGAAAAAACTACTTAGCGTTGCTTTAATAGGTGATGTGAAGATCTTATTCTCAAGGCTAAGTCATGGTCAATGGCAGACAGGTTTAACAGGACATTGGCAACTCTTTCCCCAGACCATGACGAATGTGCCACCACCAACATGTGCCTGAATGGCATGTGCATCAACGAGGACGGCAGCTTCAAGTGCATCTGCAAACCTGGATTCACGCTGGCCTCCAGTGGCCGTTACTGCATAGGTCAGTCCCCTCCTCTCCTCTCCTCTCCTCTCCTCTCCTCTCCTCTCCTCTCCTCTCCTCTCCTCTCCTCTCCTCTCCTCTCCTCTCCTCTCCTCTCTTCTCTTCTCCTGTCTTTTTCTTCTCTTCACTTCTACCCCTTCTCTCATCTTATCCTCTTCTTTTCTGTCCTCTTTTCCTCTTTTACTTCTGTCTTCTCTTCTCTCCTCTTCTCTCATCTTATCCTCTTCTTTTCTGTCCTCTTTTCCTCTTTTACTTCTGTCTTCTCTTCACTTCTCTCCTCTTCTCTTCCCGTCTATTCTCCGTTCCTGTCCTCTTTGCCTTTATTCTGTCCCTCTTCCCTCTCTTTCTCCTTTGATTTTACTCTCGCTTGCCTTTTTAGCTTTTTCCTCTCCTCTCTTCCTTCTCTTTCTTCCCTCCTCTCCTCTCCTCTCCTCCTCTCTTCCTCCTCTCCTCTCCTCTCCTCCTCTCCTCTCTTCCTTCTCTCCTCTCCTCTCCTCTCTTCCTTCTCTCCTCTCCTCTCCTCTCCTCCTCTCCTCTCCTCTCTTCCTTCTCTTTCTTCCCTCCTCTCCTCTCTTCCTTCTCTCCTCTCCTCTCTTCCTTCTCTCCTCTCCTCTCTTCCTTCTCTTTCTCTCCTCCTTTGTTCCTCTGTAATGTTTTTCCTTCTCTTCTCAGACAGCTAATTATAGCATAGAAAAGGTTACTGATTTGGTGCTGATTAACCTTACGTTCCCCCTCTCTCTGTCGCTCTTTCTCTCTCTCATTCTGTCTCTCATTCTGTCTCTCTCTCTCTCTCTCCCTCGCTCTCTCTCTTGCTCTCTCTCTCCCTCTGTCTTTCTCTCTGTCTCTCTGTCTCTCTCACCCTCGCTCTCTCTCTCCCGCTCCCGCTCTCTCTTTCCCTCTCTCTCTCTCTCTTTCTCTCTCCCGCTCTCTTTCCCACTCCCTCTCTCTCTTTCTCCCTTTCTGTCTCTCTCTCTCTTTCTCTCTCCCTCTCTCTCTCCCTCTGTCTCTCTGTCTCTCTCTTCCTCGCTCTCTCTCTTTCTCTCTCTCCCGCTCTCTCTTTCCCTCTCTCTCTCTCTCTCTCTCTCCCTCTCTCCCTCCCTCTCTCCCTCTCTCTCTCTCTCCTCTGTTGTAGATATTGACGAGTGTCAGACCCCTGGCATATGTATGAATGGCCGCTGTGTGAACACTGATGGCTCTTTCCGCTGTGAGTGCATGGCCGGGCTCGCCGTGAGCACAGATGGACGCTCCTGCGTAGGTAAGGCTAAAACACTGTAACGCGTGCGCACACCCACACACGACTGCACACATACACACACATACACACACACACACACACACACACACACACACACACACACACACACATACATACACCAACACATACACACACACACCCTCCCACACACACACACACACACACACACACATATGCACACAAGACTGCACACACATATGCACAAATGCACACACGAACACACACACACACACACACAGTATAAAACTGCACAAGCACACACACACACACACACACATACACATACACACAAGATTGCAGACACACACACACACACACACACACACACACACACACACAAAATACACATGCATATATTTACAATACACAATACACATACCCAACAGTAATGGCAAAGCACCCTCAGATGAACTGAAGTACACTCCCAAACATTCAGCTTGTATCCCAGATGCATATCTTGCAATGCATCTACAACTCCCAAACATTCAGCTTGTATCCCAGATGCATATCTTGCAATGCATCTACAACTCCCGAACATTCAGCATGTATCCCAGATGCATATCTTGCAATGCATCTACAACTCCCAAACATTCAGCTTATATCCCAGATGCATATCTTGCAATGCATCTACAACTCCCAAACATTCAGCTTGTATCCCAGATGCATATCTTGCAATGCATATCCAACTCCCAAAGAGTAGTGAATGAATCGTTTCATGATTTGTTTGTACACAAATCTCCAGCTCCAGTAGTCTAGCAAATGCATAGTATAAATTTGCCCAGCCATGCTCTTCAGCATTACTATACAAAAAGGGACATTAAATTAAATTAGTGATGGGAATCCCTATTTGGTCAGGCAACTAACTGGTATGTAATGTAGAGTTAGGCACATACTGACTACAAACACATTTAGTCCTCCCCACTTTAGCATTCCATGTGTGTTTTTCTCTCTTTTTCCCATCCCCCTCTTCTTTGCCCATGCTTTTTAGCCTTTTTTTATGCTTTCTCTCTCTGTCCCCCCATCTTTTCTCCCTCTGTTGTTGACACGCACATAAACAGTTACACAAACACTCACTCTCACACACACACACCCTCTCACACACACACACCCTCGAGTTCATTCCTCTATTCCCTGTTAGTCTGTGACACCACAAACCTGTTTTGAGTTTGTCTGTAAGGGCCAGGCAGTGGTGGTGCCAAACTCCAGGCTCCCTCTCACACACACACACACACACACACACATGCACATACGCACACACACACACATGCACGCACACATACACACACAACCAAACGCACACACAAACAAACACACAGTGACAATCATGCACACACACACACATGCACATACACATACACACACACAATGAAACGCACACAGAAACACCACACAGTGACAATCATGCACGCACACACACACACATGCACGCACATACAGTATTCACACACACAATCACAATCATACGCACACACACACACACACACAAACACACTCATATACACACACACTAACAAGCATGCACAGATACACATACACATGCAGGCACACACACAACCACAATCACATACACACACATACACATGTGCGCGTGCACACACACACACACGCACACAAGGCCATGCCCCAGAGTGACTGTGTGTGAGTCACATCGAGGGCGGCCCCTATAGTGCTCGTTCTCCAAGGAGGTTTGAGGAAAGTAATGTGTTCTGCTCCAGGAAATGATGGTGGGGGTCACAGTAAGGGGGTGACATACGCTCGTGTCTTATTTGAAACCCTGAGCTGTGAAATGGCTGTTAAAGTGACAACAGATGTTGCTGAGTAATTCCCCTTTGTTTCGGCGTACAATAAGTATTACGAAACACAGTCTGATGTAATTTGTCCTGACCTAATGAATGGTAATCTGTTTAATCTCACACTAATTTATCTATCCACTTTACAATTTGGTAAGGTCAAGCACTGTGTTGGGTGGCATGTTGTGTGGTGTGACTTATGATGATTAAAATGTAAAAAAAAGTGATGTTTTCTTCACTGAATATAAATGGACACATCAGACTATGATATCTATCAATTTTTCAGTTTAGATATGTAAAGCATTGTATTGGGTGGCGTAATGTTGAGTTATAAACAAAACCTTAAAAGCAATGTTAAGAAAATGTGAAGTGTTGCTTTCTTCACGGGATATAAATGGGCACATGAGCACCATCAGTACTTTATGCTTCAGACCCTCAGTGCATTTGCTCTGTGGGATCTGTGGATCTCCCCTCTCCTGTTTGTTTGGCTTGTTCCAACTGCTGCCCTCAGGAAGACACTACAGATCCCTGAGATGTGAAACAATGTGCCTTAACAACAGCCTATTCCCGTCTGCAGTCAGACTGCTCAACTCAAACTGATATGGACTTGCATTTTATTTTTTTGTGGACTGACCTGCGACACAAAATTACCACCAACTTTGTTGTTTGGCAATAAACTCATCTTGTATCTTGTATCCCCCCCATCATCCCCCCATCATCCACCCAGACACACACATGCGCAGCACCTGCTATGGAGCCATCAGGAAGGGGGTGTGCGTCCGGCCGTTCCAGGGGGCGGTCACCAAGTCCGAGTGCTGCTGTGCCAGCACCGATTACAGCTTCGGCGAGCCCTGCCAGCCCTGCCCGGCCAAGAATTCAGGTACACCACAAGCCAACCACCATCACCACTCCCCCAACCTCCGTTCCCCCTCCCTTCAACCAGCCAACCTCCACCACCCCTTCACCAACCCCCCAGCCCCCCCCCCGCCTTAACCCAGCCAAGCCCCTTAAAAACACCAAGCTCCTGTGCCATGGCAACCTGCGAGCCAAACCAAAGCTATTATAGGGCATTTACTCAATTAAGGAAGTATGCTTATGGTCCGCCTTTGCCCGAATTGTGTGATTTTTTTTGTTTTTCAAAGAAAATTGAGTATAATAGCGTAGTTTTCCCACATTGAATAAATCTGCGTTTTGTCATTCGCTGTCTGGAGAGACAGAAAAAAACTGAAAGAAAGAGCGAAAGACCAAAAGAAAGAAAGACAGAAAGAAAGAGAGAGAAAGAAAAAGAACAAACGAAAGAACAAACGAAAGAAAGAATGAAAGAACGAAAGAATGAACAAAAGAAAGTATGAAAAAAGAAAGAAAGAGGAATTAAAGGAATGAATGACAGAAGAAAACAAATGAGCACACTTGTGTACACTCCTGTAGCCCTCTGATAGATACTAGCTGAGCTATGGAAAACAGGTGTTTTGTAAGATTTATACTTAGCGGTCTGGCTAGCTGTCTGTCTGTTTGAGTGATCTTCCATGAATGCTATGTGTTTGCACGTTCAATGAGCTGTGAGGACAAGTGCTCACCTTCAGTACGGGCTCCACAGCTTGCTCTCGTTTCGCAGGTCAGTCATAGTGTGATCTTGTTTATCGTCCATGTAAGAGCTGGTGAGGGGAAGGTTATGAATCATTAACATAAGGTTTCAAATGAGCTCCTGAGTCATATCAATGGGTGTAGCATTAATAAATTGAAAATCACCATTGCCTTCTTTACCTACTTTCCAATATCTTTCAATGTTTGTGTGTATTTATGTTTTTACACTCTGTGTGTGTCTGTCTGTCTGTCTGTCTCTGTGTGTGTGTCTGTCTGTCTGCCTGCCTGCCTGTGTGTGTCTGTGTGTGTTTCTGTGTGTGTCTGTGTCAGGGATAATTTGTGTGTCATTGCCGCGTGTGTGTGCGTGTGTGTGTGTGTGTCTGTCTGTCTATCGCCTCTTCCCGCCCCTGAGGCCTTACTCTCTCAGGCTGATAGTTGAGGTGAGAAGAGGAAGCTGAGGGGATTTAGTCTGAATTCCAGGGGCGCTACATCACAAAGCTCTACCCCAGGAAGGAAGTCCTCTTAATTCCCCTATGGGATATGTGACCAGAGCAACTTCACTTCAGTTTAATAACTACAACCAAAAAGTTCTAAATTGGATGTCCACATGACTACACATACCACGCTTCACGTTTTCCTCAGAATTTAAAATTAAATCAATGTCCATGGAGATCGGTTGCTCTTCTTTTGAAGTTTAAGCTGTCATAAAATGGTTCCAAGTTATTAATTAACATTACACTTAGCTGACGCTCTTTTCCAGAGCAACTTACAGTTATTGACAGGGTTTCAGTTACAGTCCTTGAAGCAGTGTGGGGTTAGATGGCTTGCTCAAGGGCATTTCAGCCATGGATAGGCGGGATTCGAACGTGTGACTCTCCAATCCCAAGACCAACTCCCTAACCACTAGACTACAGCTGCACCCGAAGTTGGTGCTCTAAAATGGTGCCTAATGTATTTATGAGAGTTTTATCTTTTGTGTAAGGCTGATTTGTGGGCCTCAACAGTCATTTTGTCCAGGACGAATATGAAATCATACGTAGAGCAGGTTCTGAGGTGCTAATACATGGCTAAGAAGTTTAAATGAGCCTTTTGAGTTTCTTATAGTAGGCTGTTGTTATGTGTAGTACACTTCAAAACCCACTAATGACTGTTACCTGAATTTGTGACACTGAGGCTTGGTTTTTATAGACCTGTATAGGTTCTGACTGTTGTACATGTGTTCATCTCTGTTTCCATAGCTGAATTCCACGCTTTATGTGGGAGTGGCATTGGCTTCTCAGTAGATGGCACAGGTGAGCCTTTCTTCATCATCCTCATCATCAACATAAACATCTTTACTCATCTCTACACATGTCCTCTGCACGGGCAGTTGATTTGTTACCCCATTCCCATTGAAGGACCACTGAGCACTACCGGTGCACAATCCGTACTGTCTGCCTGGTCCGTACTGTGCATGTACATTATTGCATACCAGGAAAAGGAATGATTTGCTTGGCCTATCTGCACCAGACATATGGCACTGAAATGCTTGACAGCTAGGCAAATTATTATCAAAACAGCCTATTTCACAGAGCCTGTTTAATGCATTTATTTATTTACCACTACAGTATGTATTAATGCATGCTCAGAGTGGAATGGGCAGGTGGCACAGATCAGGTACCAACAAGCACACCATTCTACAAATAGCCTTGTTCGACAAATGCTGTTCTTTTCTTAAATGTCTCTCAGATTCATCCTGGTGTTTCTGTTCATCTGGCCCTATTTACAAGCACAGCTCTATTTGCAGCACCCATCCTATCTGTTATTGGTTTGCTATTTTAAGAGCTCAGCACTTCGCTATTACGGCTAGCACATACTTCTAGATGCTCTGTGGTACTTTAGCTTGAGTGGTGCTCCTCTTCACTTGTAAGTCACTTTATGTAAGAGCGTCTGCTAGGCACAATCGAATGTAATGTTTAATTGCTATTGTCTACTGAAGTGTGACTTGAAAAGTCACTCTTACTGTATGTCCCACATCAACCGGGATCTGGTTTTGACTGAGACCTGTGTGCCTGTGTTCCTGTCGGCCATGTTTGAGAGCAGACATCAACGAGTGTGCGCTGGACCCTGACATCTGTGCCAACGGCGTGTGCGAGAACCTGAGGGGAAGCTACCGCTGCATCTGCAACGTAGGCTACGAGGGTGACAACAGCGGCAGGAACTGCGTGGGTGAGTCTGTGCCAGCTTGTTGACAGCCGGAAAACAACAAAACAAAACAAAACAAAACCAAACACTGTACGCGGACGAGTGCTTCCCGTACATGGGTGTGTGTCACACTGACAAGTGTGTATTTGCTGACTTACTCCCACAGGAATGACTATGGCTAGATAAAAATGTGTAACCGGGAAGTATGGGTTACAATGCATTCGCTAAGACTAGAAATCACAGTTGTACTTCTGTTCAATTCAGATCCATTGCCAGTTAAGTGTAATCAGCTTTAAAAACTCCAGTATGGTTGTTAATGGAACAAAATGTCTCTGCGCATAGTGACAGATGACACACACTTATCCTGCACTGAAACATTGTGAAACTTGCATTTCACTCTATAACACCCCATAGAGAGTGCATCAGATCCAGCCCACCCCACAACCCCTCCAGCCAGACCCCTCCTGCCCTCCTCTCCTCCTCTCCTCCTCCCCTCTTCTCCTCCTCCCCTCCTCTTCCCCTCTCCTCCTCTCCTCCTCCCCTCCTCCCCTCCTCTCCTCTCCTCCTCTTCTCCTCCCCTCCTCTCCTCCTCTCCTCCTCCCCTACTTCCCTCCTCTCTGTTTAAACATTGAGAGGCCTCAGAGCGCAGGCATGGAGTTCAGTACCTCCAGTTTCCCTCCTGAGCTGAGCCAATGTCTATCTTTGCCCAGTCAAAACAATCTCATTTACCAGACAGACATGACACAGCCTCGCCAGGAGAGGGGCTGCAGAGAGAGGGGGGAGATAGAGAGATAGAGAGAGACAGAGAGAGAAAGTGAGGGAGAGAGAGAGACAGAGAGAAAGTGAGGGAGAAAGAGACAAACAGAGAGAGGGAGTGAGGGAGAGAGACAGAAAGAGAAAGAGAGAGAGAGAGTGAGGAGAAGAGAGAGAGAGAGAAAGAGAGAGAGTAAGGGAAAGAGAGAGAAACAGAGAGAGAGAGTGAGAGAGAGAGAGAGAGAGAGAGAGAGAGAGAGAATTGGCTTTTTATTTGGAGCACAGAGATGTCATGATGTCACTATTTGGGTATGTGTGTGTGAGAGAGTGTGTGTGTAGGAGAGACAGAGAATGAAAGAGAGAGAGAGTGAGTCTGTGTGCATGTATGTATGCATGTGCCAGTGTGTGAGATGCAAACACCATCATGAGTACCATACTCATGATGTCCCAGGCCACAACTACCAGAGACAGCAGCAGCACACTAAAAAGATCCATCAACCCCAAACCAGCCCAAGGTCTTTCAAATGTACCGGATGACAGTCTAGGAATAGAAATCATTGGGGATCTTTACAACATCACAACATTTGAGCAGGAAGAAAAACAAACATCAAGTAAAAAGATCACAGTATTATTGCCGGTCGTCTCACGCTGCGTCGTGCTGGTTCTCCCACCGTGCCTGGGAATTGTGGGATGCCTCCTAAACAGCCCGCTTGAAGCTTTTGAAAGAGCGCTGTAAATTCCTAGGGGCATTTTTCTGATTCTTGGTAATGGCTGCAGCTGCAGCAAGGGACTCCAGTTTCTCTTTATGCTCCATGAAAAGGTTTTTATGGGCTATTTTTCCCCAAGTGCAATTATATCTGACTTCCCCAAGCCGCTCGGTTTCTCTGTTTCACTGTGTGCGTTGGTGGTGTGGGATGCAAAATCTCCAAGAAGAGTTATTAACAACCAAATAAGACATGATGGTAAAATGGATACTCTCAGGGCAGATGAAGACGATTACGTTGTTTGCAGTGTTGTTTGCCTCTGCTAGGCATGTCCAAAATAGATGCTAAGCTGCTGTTGACGCTGTTGCTAATGTGTGCCTAAACAGCTGTTTTGCGTTGCTGTTTTACAATGAACACTAAGTACAAACACTTGAATGACTCACTGTCCCTAACTGACATAATTATTGCCCTCGTTCTTTTACCAGCGAAAAGCTAATGAGATAACCCATATTTGAGACAGACAACTGTAGATATTATGGTTAAAATTGTTGCCTGTTTGCTTTAAAGAGTCTGTGTCTAGGGTCACATTGGAGCACATCATTTTAAGCATACTGTAGATGGCAGATTTGACATATTTGACAAGCACTATAGTGTGTACCAGCTTGAGAAAGTAAAAGTCCTGCCATGTATTCCCTCTCTCTGTGCTCCTTAAACAGGTGACTTCCCTTATCAGCTCAGCTCCCTGGCTGAAGATGTGTGCTAATTAGAATCATCTGCTTCAGTGAATTGGCTGGAACAATTATGTGTCAGGACTTTTTACTTCCTGAACCTGGGATTTCCAGGCCAAGGCCTTGCACAACCTGTGGCCTGAAGTGAACACTAGACACTAACGCCCCTTAACTCCTATGACCTATGTTCACATAAGAGCCCGCATTAACAGACCATTGCATAGTTCTAGTGCCACTGGACTACAAAGCTTGCTGACTAGGGCCTACAAGGACTGTCCACCCGTGTACACGCAAGAGTCAGTTTACAACTGTATTCATCTGCTCCGGCGACTCTGGACTGCAAGAAATGTTGTCCTGTGACAACCCTGCTAAACTGTAAAGCACTTTGAGCTGCATCTTGCATGTATGAATTGTGCTATACAAGTAAAGTGTATTATTATTATTATTATTATTATTATTATTATTATTATTATTATTATTATTATTGTTATTATTATTATTATTAATAACTCGCCCCCACGTGTCCTCCTCTTGCGTCCGCAGACATCGACGAGTGCCTGGTGAACCGGCTGCTGTGCGACAACGGCCTCTGCCGCAACGTCCCAGGGAGCTACAGCTGCACCTGTCCAAGCGGCTATGTCTTCAGGCAGGACTCGGAGACCTGCGAAGGTGAGTGTGAGCGAGCGAGCAAGCAAGATATTTAAGTTTATTTACAACCCCAATTCCGATGAAGTTGGGACGTTGTGTTAAATGTAAATTAAAAATTAAATCATACAAGCAATATATGTGTTTGAGAATGGTCCAAGGACAACATATCAGTTATTGAAACTGGATTTTTTTGTTGTTGTATAGGATATTTATGGTCATTTTAAATTTTAGGCCAGCAACGTGTCTCAAAAAAGTTGGGGCAATGTCAGTAAAAGGCAGGAAATGTTGAGTAAGACTAAAAAATAAAACAACAGAGGACACTTCACATCAGAATTGGGGTTGTACTTTATTGATCCCTTGAGGGAAATTGGTTCTCTGCATTTGTCCCAATTCCTGGATTAGTGGATTAAACTGAAGCACACACTAACCCGGAGCAGTGGGCTGCCTGCCTGCAGCGGCGCAGGGGGAATGGTGTGGGGTTACAGTAGGTGCCTTGCCCAAGGGCACTTCAGCCAGTCGGGGATCAAACCCGCAACCAGATTCAAAGCCGTAGCCCTAACCAGTAGGCCACAGCTGCCCCAGCGCCTCAGATATGAGAGTGAACTGAGTGCAGTGACATGCTGGTGTACTGTAGAGGCAGAAACCAAAAGTGAAGTCTAGACTCGGTTGGGGCCCCAAGCCATAAACCCACCACTGTCATGGACCATTGCCATCGTTGTAGTTTAAAGGTGGTAATACACTGGGCTATATTCTGAGCAATATTGTCAGGCAACAACATAATAGGCTGCTGAAATTCTGATTCAATGACCATGACAAGTTCAGTGTTGATAATGTAAGTTAAAACAGGGGTAAAATAGGGGTTAAAGTTCTTAAGTAAACCCCTTTAAGGGGTTAAAGGGGCCTAAGTAAAAAATTGGAATGATAAAGTGTGGCCTAATGTTGGTAGGACAGTGCCCAAACACTATCTATCAGAAACGTAGTCCAGTCATCACCTTTAAGGCTGTTAGCCCTCTGAGGGCCCAAGCAGTTGCCTTTGTTTCCTGTTGGCTAGCTACACCTCTGCAGAGACCTGCCGGAAGCCAGGCATGCCCTGACAGACAGTGAGGGGAGTCTGCCTGAGAGGCAGGCGAATGTGGACAGTGCAGCTCTTTGGAAAACAGGTTTAGGAAATGTTGTGCATTTTTTTGACGGAGGAGGGGTTTTGAGACATGCAGCATGAAGTGAAAAAGAACTTGAAGAGTTCAGTTCAGTTCAGTTGAGCACAGTTTTATAACGTGTAGTCAGACAGGGGAGTTGGTTTGTATTAAGACAGGCAATGACAAATGTAATATAAAAACACACACACACACACATCAGGATGGAAAAAAACAGATTAATGAATACACATAGAAATTAAAAAGTACAATTTGTCCATGAACATTTTGTGTCTTTGTGGCTTATATGAGTGCTCACACATATTACTGTATCTCATAGCTACAGTGTGCAATGAGTATGAGCGTGCAATCAAAATGCAGCGGGCCTCTCCTGTGATAAATGTTTCACTGAAATCCATCTCCCAAGGGAATATAAGGCCTTTTGATCTTCCATACTCTGCTGCCACATGCACCCTTAAGATGATTTAACTCAGCTGATAAATCTCAGGCCTGCCTCCATCACACTTCTCCTTGTTGAGCCAAAGCCTCAGCCTGTGAACACCAGAACTGTGTGAAATCAGAAATGAATTGAGATCAACTGGGTATTTGGTCATACTTTTTTTGGATACTCGTATAGATTGTCCGATAGACTATCAGATGCTGATACTATTAATGAACCATCTGTTAAAACGTATGTGTCTTATTAGGGTTATGGATAGGCGTTGGGTTTGATTAAAGTGAATAGTAAGTGAACAGTAAATAATAATCAAAGTTCAACCGAATTTCAACAAACCATTTTTAAAGTCTGTGTGGATGGACTATCCAACAAAATTTTTACCGGGAATGTTAACGCAATTTGAGTGTTTTTTTTTAACTGAGGTGGAAACGAAGTGTAGCATTATTACAGTTTTGGATTTTGCCCAGCCCCTAATGGACAGAGGAACAGGATGACATCTTTCAGTGTCTGTAGGTGCTCATCTGGACCAGATGTTCCTTTCCAGTCACCCTGCAGGCAACAACATTCCCCGAGTTACTGACCCACATGTGAGCCTGCGCTCGCTCGTTTTCATCACAGACAGAGACCAATATGTCTGCACGTCAGCAACAGCACAGGCATGGTGCAGTGGGGGGGGGGGGGGGTGTAGGCGTGAGTCCTTCCCATCGTTCAGTGTTTCAGTTTGTGTTGTTTCCAGGCCGCCGTGCCCCTTCCCTTTAAACACACACTTTGCACCGAGCCACCACCCACTGCCCCCAAAATTGCCCGTGTGTCATGGGGAAAAATGTGTTTTTCGCTCACACTTTTGTCACCCTGGACATGTGCTGTCACCCCCACCCCACCACCATTTGATTGGTGGGTTCGTATACATTTTTAAACATGATGTCAGGGGCTTGAGAATGCAAGCCTAGATTTGTACATTGACTTTGTCTGCAGTAGTCATGGATGAGTAAACATGTTTATTTTTCTTTCTCTAAAAAAGGCAAAATCTTGTGTAGTAGCATTATCTGATTAACCGCCTATGATTACAGAGTACTTTCTTGCAGCACTGGATGTTCCTGTCCGGTGTTTGGAGAGTGCCACAAAAAAAATGTAGGCCCTTTGAAAGAATACAATTTTGGTTCCCCTAATTGTTATTATCAGACTGTAAAGCACTTTGAGCTAGCCTGGTAAACCAGCCCCTCGTACCTCATTTCATTTTTTAAGAATCTCTTCAGGGTCATTTAGTCGGCCCCAGCAAGACCGATCCAATCAGCGAACAGAGGCTTCGCTAGCCGTGACGTTGACCTTGTGTGCTACATTTGAATTGTAGTGCGTAGGTAGGCTAATTGCATACGTGACGACCAGGCGTTAGCGATTGGGTAAAGGCAGAGGCACTTGTTTTAAAACTTCAGCAGAGTCCACACCTCCAAGAAATCGTTTCTGACGGTGTGTGGTCCAGACCCTCTGTACAAAATGAAATGAAGTACGAGGGGCTGGTTTACCAGGCTACTTTGAGCTGCATCTTGTATAAGTTGTGCTATACAAGTAAAGATTATTATTAATATTATTAATAATAATAATGATAATAATATTGTCCATGGAGGGCACCTTGTCAATGCCCCCTTCCCAGGCTGTTATTAAAAGCTCATTCCTACAAAGGTGTACGGTATATTTATATATATTTATCTACTAAAAGTATGGTAAAAGCTCACAGTGTCCATTGAGTACATCTGTGTGTGTATGTGTTAGCTGTTCCGTATGAGGTTGGCTAACCCTCTCAGGTCCTAAGAAATTGCTACCTTGGAGGTCCTCTCTACTGGCAGAACATTCTGAGGGGAAATCCAGTAAAGGTTTTCAACAGGTTAATGGGTATGACCTGTATTCTAAGGAAACCCCTTGAAGGCTTACCAGTTCCATATGTTCAGTTGTGTGAGAAACACCTTTTTTTGCTCTGTCTTGGTTTACTGAATCTACAGCGGTGGGGGGAAGCGAACTAGCAATAGTTTAAAAAAAAAAAAAAAAAACGGTCTATTTTAAAAGTCTAACTGTAGTAAACACTATCACAACCACCCTGTCTGTTCGATCTTAGAAACAGTTACCATGGTGACAGTCACCCACAACACTCTTAGCTGTATTATGTTTGTGCTACTGTTGCTAGATTCTTAGCTGATCGCGGGAGTGCGGACCAAAAACGGAAGGACTGCGGTCCCCCTCGCGGGTCGTGCTGCTCTGTAGTTTTATAGGGCCGTAACTCGGCACTGGGCAAACGGTCACGGGAGAGCCCGAGCTCGACTCTGAGCAGCTGCGTGGAGGCCCACCAGAGAGGGTCTGGCCCAGCCCGTCCACTGATGTCCAACAGCTGGAGGCGGTCCCCAAATACCCCACCACACACCGCCACCAACAACACATGGACACACACACGCACATACTGTACACACACACACATACAGACAGACTCACACACATACAGACGGACACACACACACACACACATACATGTACACACACACACATACAGTACCTAAGGGGACCAGGGGATGCATAGAAAGCCTAGGCTAGGAGATGGACCACAAAGCTGACAACTTGACTTTAGTCCCAGTTTACACCATTGCA
Organism: Coilia nasus; assembly: GCA_027475355.1. Taxonomy (NCBI): domain Eukaryota; kingdom Metazoa; phylum Chordata; class Actinopteri; order Clupeiformes; family Engraulidae; genus Coilia; species Coilia nasus. Next base: position 24,902,618 of record CM050209.1, on the reverse strand, counting down.
CACTGACCCTCTGATGAGACAAGCCATGGTTCTCATTTACTGGACAGCACGACATTTACAGGAACGTTTTATATGGCTGGTGCTAAATCAGGTGAAGTTAAACATAGCTACCGCTAAG
>CM050209.1:24895000-24897500 GCA_027475355.1 Coilia nasus | reverse complement strand
TAATCACCGCTATTGATGCTTCATAGCAGATTTATCACTTGGCCAGCTTGATGTGTAAGGAACTAGATTTAGAATGGATAAAGCTTGTCATAACCCTGCCTCTATTAAACAATTTTTAGCACATCCTTGGGGCCCTAATATGGGTCTTACCTTTACTTTAGGAGACTCAGAAAGTTGTGCAGAGTTAGTCGAGCAGACCTCTCCACAGTCAAGGATTCCCCTTGAACTACTGGTCCATCTCCACTTATTTTATTGTTCATATTGTAGGAGATTAGTGTGTAATGAGAAAAAAACTCAACAAATCACGGTAACCCTTTTATTTACAGAGCACTATTTATCAGGTATTTACCTATTACATTATGGTACTTTTAAAGTTATTATAGGATACTTACCACAATAAATTTTCGGTAAGTACCAGGTACGTATAGACAAAATACGCCCACAATACTAAGAAATACTAAGCATTTCCTGGTAAATAGTGCACTGTAAAAGGAAGGGTTTTCCAATTCACTATATGGCATCTGGGATACTTGGATAGTTAAGAGTTGTACACCCCTGATGTTTCTTTCAAAAAACAAAAGTAGAAAAGAAAAAGTCCACTCAACCAAAATTTATGCTCCCAAGTTTAATTTAGTAAAATCCTTGACGTTTCGGGCTCTCACCCTTCCTCTGACGCCTTTCAAAAAACAAAAGTCTTTTATTTCCTCTGGTTTCGTAGATGTCAATGAGTGTCAGGTGTTCCCTGGTGTGTGCATTAACGGGCAGTGTGTGAACACCCATGGGTCCTTCAAGTGCCAGTGTCCCGAGGGCCTTACACTGGACTCCACGGGCCGCTTGTGTGTCGGTGAGCAAATACACAATCTGGGTTTTTTTGTTTATAATTCTACTCTTGGCTTGCACATTCATTGTGATAATGGTGATGATTTAATCATCAAGCTTTTGTCTGCTCTGGTTTTCTTTACACTGTGTTGGGAAATCAGATAGCTGCTGACGCAAACACTACGCATGTCTGGGTGTTTAAGGTGTGACATACTGCACCCTACATTAAACTGTGTAATCATACACCCATGACAAGTAATGTGCAACATCTGCTGGACAGTATATACAGGCTCATTCCTTAGCTTGATTGTAAGTCCCTTTGGATAAAAGTGTCTGCTTAGTGTAATGTAATATCATTTAATTGCTGCTGTGTGCTACATATGATTGTTTTCCGGTTGCTATTGTTTTGTTGCATATATTAGTTTATAAAATGTTCTTATGTCACATTTGTATTTTGCTTGCCTGTAACTATTGTCTTTAACATGTGTTAAAATCAGTCACTATCCACATATCCACAGTACACATGGCAAGGGAAGTTTATTTGTATAGCGCATTTCATACACAACAGCAATTTAATGTGCTTAACAAAAATAAAAGCAAAGGACAATATATAAGAGCATAAAAGATAAGTGTAAAAGCATAAAAGTAAAAATAAGTATGTGGTAAATAAAAGATATAAGAAAATAAAAACACATAAAATAAGTATGAAATTTGTAGAAATCATTAACAGAATGATGGATGGAACAGTTTATCTCTAAGCTCACAGGAGGCTTTTCTCTGAGTTCCTCCATGTTGCCTCTGTTGCGCCCCCTTGGCATCCTAGACATCCGCTCGGAGCACTGCTACCTCACCTATGACGAGGACACCTGCACCCAGCCGGTGTCGGGGAGGTTCCGCATGGACGCCTGCTGCTGCACGGTGGGGGCCGCCTGGGGGAAGGAGTGTGACGCGTGCCCGGAGCTCGGTAGCCGCGACTTCGACATCCTCTGTCCGCGGGGACCCGGCTTTGCCAACCGAGGCGACGTACTTACTGGTCGACCCTTCTACAAGGGTAAGTCCAAGGCTGATGGAGTACAGCAAAAGGCACACACTTCCCTGTCTAACGTCTGTGTGCTGGACCACGTTGCAGGCCTTTACAGTAAAGAAGATAGTCTACTTTACCCTTGTAGTCTACTTTGCAATGAAGATTATAGTCTACTTTACCCTTGAAGTCTACTTTACAATGAAGATTATAGCCTACTTTACCCTTGAAGTCTACTTTACAGTAAAGAAGATACCCTACTTTACCCTTGAAGTCTACTTTACAGTAAAGAAGATAGCCTACTTTACCCTTGAAGTCTACTTTACAATGAAGAAGATAGTCTACTTTACCCTTGAAGTCTACTTTACAATGAAGAAGATAGTCTACTTTACTATCTTTAGGGAGTTGATCTTGGGATCAGAGAGTCGCAGCTTCGAATCCCACCCTACCCATGGCTGAAATTGAGAAAGGCATCTAACCCCACACTGCTCCAGGGACTATAACTAAAACCCTGTAAATAACTGTAAGTCGCTCTGGATAAGAGCGTCAGCTAAGCGTAAAGTAATGTAATACTTTGCGAACTCCCGAAGCATAACTATTAAAAGATATGTGTTTACACCTCAATGTTTATGTAGGGTCTTGTGAAAACATGCCTCCGGG
>CM050209.1:24882500-24890000 GCA_027475355.1 Coilia nasus | reverse complement strand
GCATGCATATATTAATGAAAAAAATCTGTGGTTTAGCAGGACGGCTAAAGATGATATAACAGGGGATAACTGTATAACATCCATAGATGAATCATGCAGTTACTCATACAGTATATATTTGTGTGTGTGTGTGTTCGTGTGTGTGTGTGTGTGTGTGTGTTTCAGACATTGACGAGTGCTCCATAGAGAATGGAGGCTGTGATTCGCACTGCACTAACTCGGAGGGCAGCTATGAGTGCAGCTGTGGTGCAGGCTACGCCCTCATGCCCGACCAGAGGACCTGCGCTGGTACAGCATACATTCACACACTTTCACCCTCTCTCTTTTTTTCAACTGGGTAAATGGCACTAGGCAGACCCATAAGTGAAGTCCATCTCGCTATCTCGTCAAAGTCATTTTGTTAATTTAACACCAAGAGGAAAATCTCAAACATAAGCAAGGGTTATTTGTTTGCTCGCTGTCTATCAGAAAAACTTGGGGTTCACATACTAGCTCGCACTGATTTTCCGTTTCCGACATTCTTTTTGTTTAGATTCCATTCCATTCCGTTCCAATACAACCCCACACATCAGCATCAAACCAAGATGCAGACAGTGTGCTGACTATGATTGGATTTTATTTTTGTTAGTGCCACTGAAATGTATTGTTTATCATAATGGCTGTAAATGGAATCATATGATGTTTGCTGCACAGCTGGTGTGTGTGTGTGTGTGTGGAGGCATTTGACCAACTACATTTTCAGTCAAAATTGAGTTTAGACTGGAAATTGACTTCATAACACCTCCTTCGTCTTGTGACTAAATCTCTTGCTTCTTTTTATTAAGAAAGTACACAAAAGCGTCATCGGGCACGAACAGATCAGGCTTAGGTACATTACGTAATGTAATGTAATCATATATTGTTTACATACGAACAACTTGCTTTTACCACTCTCACAATGTATTCCCAGGTTAATTGATCGATTGTAGATACTCTATACTTTATGCGGTATGTCATACTTTACTCCACGCTTTCAGACCTATAGCTCGATTGCTTTGGTCCGCACTAGTCAGAAAAATGTTACAATGTAGCAAACAGACGTGGGTACGGTTTTATACACATAGTTCTAAACTAACCAAAATAAACCACGAAGACCATCGCCACCAGAACCAGACTAAAACGTGCCACTTTCGATAATAATAATGCACTAAACTCTACTGTTCCGTCCAATTTGGCTTGGTTGCTTTCACACCTGAGGAACCGTACCAAAGTAGGGCAGATAAAGCGGTCCGAGACCACCCTATTTTATCGGTCTCAGACCGGTTGATTTGGTGCACACCAAAGTACCGAGATTGCGTGCACACCAACGAAAACAAACCGAACTAAGAACTTTTGGTTTGAATGGGACGTTTGGTGCGCACCAAATGCTGTCAGTGTGAAAGCACCCTAAAAGCTACCAGTTGAAACGAAGGGCACCAAAACTGTGTGCAGAGCAGTTGAGACATATTTTGAAAAGAAGCAGGATTGCCCGGTTGCAAATTCCTCTCAGGTTTCAGCACTGACAGACAGAATATTTTATGGTTGGGCCGTTTAGGGCAAGAGCTAGCTGGTCTGCAGGCCCTGGTCTGCCCTCTCCACTTCAAACAGTAGGCTTGTCATGGAGGTGATTTTAATACCGCGGCGAAGGTCTGGACTCCAGCTGTTCTCTCTAACTCTCTTGTTCTCCCTTGTCTCTCTCTCTCTCTCTCTCCCTCCCTCTTTCCTGTACATGCCATTCCTCCTCTTATTTTCATTCTCCTCCTCCTCTCTCTCTCTCTCTCTTGATCTCAATCATCTTTTATGTCTGTCACATTTTTTGTTTTTTCCTCCCTTTCTTCCCCCCCCTCTCTCTCTCTCTCTCTCTCTCTCTCTCTCTCTCTCTCCCACTCACTCAATCTTTCTCTGTCCCTCCCTCCCTTATCTGTCTCTTTCTGCCTCTCTCTCTCTCTCTCTCTCTCACGTGCACATTCTCTGTCCCTCCCTCCTCTATGTTTCTCTTTCTTCCTCTCTTTCTCTCCCCCCTTTCTCTCTTTCACTATCTCTCTCTCTCTCTCTCTCTGTCTCAGATGTGGATGAGTGCGAGGAGGAGCCTGGTATCTGTGACGGAGGACAGTGCACCAACCTGCCTGGAGAGTACCACTGTCTGTGCTTCGACGGCTTCATGGCGTCTATCGACATGAAGAGCTGCATAGGTACGGCAGCTCCCCTCCACTCCACTCAGCTCTGCGCTCCGACTTTGTTTACTGACTGTGGGCTAGCCCTGCCCTAGCCCTAGCCCTGCCCCTAGCCCGGCCCCTAACCCTGGTCCTGCCCCTGGCCCTGGCCCTGGCCCTGGCCCTAGCCCTAGTCCTGCCCCTAGCCCTGGCCCTAGCCCTGCCCCTGGCCCTAGCCCTAGCCCTAGCCCTAGCCTTAGCCCTAGCCCTGCCCCTGGCACTGGTCTTACCCCTGCCCTTACCTCTGCCTCTGGCCCTGGCCCTGGCCCTGGCCCTGCCCCTGCCCCTGCCCCTGCCCCTGCCCCTGCCCCTGCCCCTGCCCCTGCCCCTGCCCTAGCCCTTGCCTCTGCCCCTAGCCCTGGTCCTGCCCCTAGCCCTGGTCCTGCCCCTAGCCCTGGTCCTGCCCCTAGCCCTGCCCCTAGCCTTAGCCCTAGCCCTGCCCCTGGCACTGGCCTTGCCCCTGCCCTTGCCCCTAGCCCTGGCCCTGCTCCTGCCCCCTGCCCTGGCCCTGCCCTTGCCTCTGCCCCTTGCCCTGGCCCTTGCCCTTGCCCTGCCCCTAACCCTGTCCCTGCCCCTGGCCCTAGCCTTAGCCCTAGCCCTAGCCCTTGCCTCTGCCTCTGCCTCTGCCTCTGGCCCTGGCCCTGCACCTGCCCCTGCACCTGCCCCTACCCGTGCCCCTGCCCCTGCCCCTGCCCCTGCCCCTGCTCCTGCCCTAGCCCTGGCTCTGCCCCTAGCCCTGCCCTGGCCCTGCTCCTGCCCCCTGCCCTGGCCCTGCTCCTGCCCCCTGCCCCCTGCCCTGGCCCTGCTCCTGCCCCCTGCCCCCTGCCCTGGCCCTGGCCCTGGCCCTGCCCTTGCCTCTGCCCCTAGCACTGGCTATGGCCCTGGCTGTCGGGGTAATCAGTGTTTACAAAGCACATTTCTCGTGTCAACTTTAGACCGACAATGTAATGAGCAATAACATTTTATCATGGCATGTTAATAATAACTTAGTGAAAGATTTGTATGTGTTTGTGTGTGTGTGTGTGTGTGTGTGTGTGTGTATGTGCGTGTGAGTGAGAGAGATGATATACTGGTGCTTAACATAACAAAGTCTGAGAGAAGAAAACACTCATAGAAAAAAAGGGAGAGCGAAGAGAATAAAACTTGTTTATGTCTGCCACAGTTGTGGATAATAGTGTGTGTATCAAGTGTGTGTGTGTGTGTGTGTGTGTGTGTGTGTGTGTGTGTGTGTGTGTGCTTGGGTGTGTGTGTGTGTGTGTGTGTGTGTGTGTGTGTGTATATGCGTGCGGATAATAGTGTGTGTATCAAGTGTGTGTGTGTGTGTGCACGTGCGCGTGTGTGCCTGTCTGTGTGTGTGTGTAATAGTCACACCCCTTCCGCCCCACATGGAAAAGTAGTCAGTAACCCCATGGGTCGTGAGATACAGCTTTCCCAGCACGTCAGTCTAGCCCCCGTCCATAACTCACACAGCCACTTCAATAGCCAGGCCTGAGCTACAACAATAAATACATAATTACAGACCTCCGAAGCAGTGGACCTGACAACCAAAGGCCTGGTGTGATATTCTGGTGATGCCGTTGAACAGGAGGCTGCTGTTGTGGACTTAAAAATATCTTCTCTTCAGGAAAACCTTTTTTTTAGGCTCACAGCGGCCTAATTTTAGGGTACATTCTGGGATAACTCATCTGTGTGCTGTTTTATTTTTCAACATGTGTGTGTGTGTGTGTGTTTTTGTGTGTGTGTGTACCTGTGTACATATGTGTATGTGTGTGTGTGCATATGTGCGTGTGTATATCTTACATCCTCAGATGTGAACGAGTGCGATCTGAATGCCAACCTGTGCATGGCGGGCGAGTGTGAGAACACCAAGGGCTCGTTCATCTGCCACTGCGACGTGGGCTACTCCGTCAAGATCGGCACGTCTGGCTGCACGGGTCAGTTCATCAGCGCAGTGATTCAGTCCGAGTTTGTTCTCACATGTTCAGTAATAAAAAAACACGTTTCCCTGCACAATTCTGTTGCTGTCCACGTAATAAAAAAAACATAAGACGTAAATACAATTAAAATTTTAAAAAGTGTCTGTGCAATGTGGAATGGTGTGTAGGTGCCATGTTTTTTTTTGTGCAGAAGTGCCATAGCAAATCAAAAGGGAAGAGTACGGTGAAGGAATTCCATGAGCCCTGTCAGCTGTTTAGGAGTCTGATGGTGCGGTTTAAAGAGAATTGATTAATGGACGTCATTACCCACGTTCGTCTGCCTAACCACTAACGGCGTGTTTTTTCAGGACAGGTTGTCATGTCGCAGGGCGGCCATAAGCCCCATCCAAAACAAGCAACATGTTCTTTACTTTGCCTGTAAAAGTACTTGTTAATGTCTATTTAATATATCACATCAGGATGACACAACGTGCCATGTCAGAGTTGGAAACATCGACATAATTATGATGACTATAAAGGCATTTACTTAAAATATCACTCACTGCCACACATTTAAACAGTGTGTCCATTTTCATTTGAGCCATCTGAGTGAATCGGTTTTTCATGGTGTGCTCAACCTTTACAGTCTGAGGTCATCTGGCTTGGCAAAAAAGTGTGACATTTGTCTTTGCTCTTGGTGTGTGTGTGTGTGTGTGTGTGTGTGTGTGTGTGTGTGTGTGTGTGTGTGTGTGTGTGTGTGTGCATGCATGCATGCATGGATCTGTGTCTGTGTGCACACAGATGTGGACGAGTGTGAGGTGGGTGCCCACAACTGCGATGCCCACGCCACCTGTGTCAACACGCCGGCGAGCTTCCGCTGCTCCTGTCGAGAGGGCTGGCTGGGCAACGGGGTGAATTGCGTGGGTAAGATGCTAACCCTGACCTCCACCCACACTGCAGCCTCACCACGCAGACACAGCCACGGAGAGGTTTTACACTGGTTTCATGGACGCATGCTGACAGTTTTGTGTTTTCTGTTTTCTTACCTTCTGTCAACTGCACTTCTGCAGGTGAAATGTATAAAGGTATAAAAACTAAATCTATCGGCCTGTACTGTACTTAATGAACCAATATAAATTATTGTACAGAATTGCTGGCTACAGTGCCCGTACCCTAAATGGTCAAGCGCCCATGGCGACAAGTCTGACCTGTGGCCATCTGCCAGTCCCTCCCTACCCCTCTCCAACATGGATAGATATAAGCCAAAACTATACATACTATTTAAAAAAACATGTAGGCAAATGAATTTGTTACAAATACACACACAGAAGGCTGTCTTTTACCTCTTTCTCACTGGCATAAGGCACTACTATCCACAGATTTCAGTGGTTAAACTCTGGCATAAATGCAGTCTATGGTGTTCTTGTGAATGGTCATATGTTTAACTTTTATTCGACTAAATGCAGTCTAGGAAAATGTTTCTGCATGGATGTGAGTGAAATTTCCATTTGACATAATGCAATCTAGGGTAAGTGGGCCCAAGTCTGTGTACACCAACAATGTTCTTAACGATCGAGTTCATGTGTAAGGGCCATGATAATACTAAAATTACCCTTTAAGACTCTAACTTCCACATTTTGGTTAATACCTTTGAAAGTCAAGTGTTGCCTTGACTGAACTGTAAACCCATGGGAAGGAAAAACATCTGCTGAACAACTTAATCAGTATGAGATCAGGTGACTGTATGGCTTTTAGAAGTTAGGGCCCAAAAATACACTTGGGTATCCTTGGATTACATCTGCGTGATTCCAAATTACTTTTGTCTCTGCGTGAAAGTTATTGAAACCACTTTTAAATTACTCTGTGGTCTCTGCTTCCTGCAAATGCAATTCAGTTTGGCCTTCGTTTCCAACCCATGGCTCACAATCACACATTAACCCGATTCAGTGACAAGACCTGTGGTGTTGGCAGTAACGAAATAGGAGGGTATTTTTAGAGGTGAGTGTGGTCTCACTGTGCCACAAGTGGTGTGTGTGTGTATGTGTGTGTGTGTGGGTGTGTGTGTGTGTGTACGTGTGTGTGTGTATGTCTGTGTCTGTGTGTGTCTGTGTGGGGTGTATCAGTTTGGTCTATGGTGCTGCTTACACCATTCTCTGGAAGCACTATTCTGGCGACTGTGTGCGTGTGTGTTTGTGAGAGAGAGGGAGAGTGGGGGTGCCACTTGAGATGAAGCATGAAGAAAAGGGGTACACTAAAGAAGGGTGAACTGACCTTTGGATATTAAAGCTGTAATAGGAAAGGGTGAGTTAACAGAAAATCAGGAGAGACAGACTTCAATAGCCTTTATTTACTATCAAAATATGACATAAGTAAAAAAAAAGTTGTTATAGTCATCTTTGGAGACATTAATTGTCACAAAGGCCCACCTCACAGCACCGCTTCACAAATTAAATGAGGAGACAGAATTGGATGGAGGCATTGAAGAAAAGAGCAAATGGAAAACATCCAGAGGGAGAGAAAACATCAAGAGGAGGGAGAGACGGAGAAAGAGAGGAAGAATGCATATATATATATATATATATATATATATATATATATACAGGTGTATATGTATATATATATATATATGTTTGTGTGTGTGCATGCGGGTGTCAGTGGGTTTGTGTCAGTGTGTGTGTATGTGTGTATGAGAGAGAGTGAGAAAGAGAGAAAAAAGTTTAGAACATCTAAAGAGGGGGAGAGAGAGCGAGAAAGAGTGTGTATATATGTGTTTTTGTGTGTGTCAATGCGTGTGTGTTTATGAGAGAAAGAGAGAGAGAGAGAAAAAAAGGTTTAAAGAAAGCGACTGTTCACAGTTGTCCGCTGCTGGTGATGTAAGTGCGCCATGGGTGAAATGCTGAAAGCAAGCCACACACCACTCTGCTGTCCATCATGGTGCATACTGTGACTTACTGTAACTCCCCCACCCTCCCCAAAGCCCAATTACTGCTCAGCTTTGTCTCCAGAGCATCCCAGGAGGATGGTTCCGCTGTAATGGATTATCTGCCGTTGCTGCATCGCCCCACGACTGCTCTTTGTGTGCGCGCCATAGACTGTATATATAACGCGCAAGCATCAGCCATCGGTCTCAGCCCCCCCACCCACCCACACACACACACACACACACACACACACACACACACACACACACACACACACAACGGGTTCAGTCAGAGCGAAGACAAAAAAAAAAAAAAAAAAAAAAAATATATATATATATATATATATATATATATATATATCATCCTTCCATGAACATCAGTCTCGGTTTTATGGGAGTCCGATCTGATCCCCCCACTCCCCACCCTGATGGA
>CM050209.1:24852500-24877500 GCA_027475355.1 Coilia nasus | reverse complement strand
CTGTGAATCACCCACAGCATTTTTAGTATGTTATGCATGTGACAGTGTTATAATGACCTAGACGGCTTACTCACGGTATATACTGTACACTTACTAAGTATATTAACAGTAGCGGAGGTCGAGGCTCTGCCTTTCCTGTTCTTCAGTTTTACGGTGTATATGCCGCCGTCTGTAGGCGCGGCATTGCGAATCCTGAGACTCAAGACCCTGCCGTTCCTGGTAATGCTGACTCTGTCGCCAGCATGGAGCTCACGCCCATTCTTCTCCCATGTCACCTGTAGGTCCTCTATATTTGCAGTACATTTCAACACAACCTGTTCTCCTACTGCCACTGTTGTTTCAGACAGTGGTATTTCAAAGGCTGTTGAAAAAAAAGAGAGTAAATATGTTGATGAGAGAATGTTGTAAGGTAGTGTAAAAATGTTTTCGGTAACACTTTCTATGAACTCGCTGTTCATAAGACGCTATAAACACATTCATAAAGCATTATAATGCATTAATAAGGCTTTATAATCATTGACACAAGTTGACATAATTATGTATACATACTCATAACTACACTCATAAGGCATTATAATACTTTGTTATAGGCATTTACAACTGAAAGTGACACAGTGTATTACAAAGCTTCTTTGTTCTCATGAGACCAGCAGTGTTGAGGTCAGTATTATAGCAGAATCCATGAATATTCCAATTGCTGCTTATGTGTACTTGTGTCAGAACTCCACGTCTTAGTTATATTTTCTGCAATGGTTATTTTACTGCTCATAAGCACTAATTAAGAGATACAAGTGTCCATTGCATAGGCTAGGTAAAGTGAGATTAACTCATAATTACTCATAAAATTTCATAGAAAAAAAAAAAACCATTGCAGAAAATATGACTAAGACAATGAATTCTGACACAAGTACACATAAGCAGCATTTGGTATATTCATGGATTCTGCTATGAACCCTTATAATACAGACCTCAACACTGCTGGTCTCATGAGGACAAAGAATCTTTGTAATACACTGTGTCACCTTCAGTTGTAAATGCCTATAACAAAGGATTATAATGCCTTATGAGTGTAGTTATGAGTATTTATACATAATTATGTCAGCTTATGTCAATAATTATAAAGCCTTATGAATGCATTATAATGCTTTATGAATGTGTTTATAGCATCTTATGAACAGCAAGTTCATAGAAAGTGTTACCATGTTTTCCTTGTGATAATTACATAGGTTTAAGAATGCATAGTTGTGTTGATAGATTTCATTTTAACATACCTGGACTTGGAGATGAGTCTGCAAAGACAGAAAGACACACACACACACACACACACACACACACACAGACACACACACACACACACACACACACACACACACACACACACACAATTCACCAAAACAATTACAACTACAATAATAACCTGTGAATCACCCACAGCATTTTTAGTATGTTATGCATGTGACAGTGTTATAATGACCTAGACGGCTTACTCACGGTATATACTGTACACTTACTAGGTATATTAACAGTAGCGGAGGTCGAGGCTCTGCCTTTCCTGTTCTTCAGTTTTACAGTGTATATGCCGCCGTCTGTAGGTGCGGCATTGCGAATCCTGAGATTCAAGACCCTGCCGTTCCTGGTAATGCTGACTCTGTCGCCAGCATGGAGCTCACGCCCATTCTTCTCCCATGTCACCTGTAGGTCCTCTATATTTGCAGTACATTTCAACACAACCTGTTCTCCTACTGCCACTGTTTTTTCAGACAGTGGTATTTCAAAGGCTGTTGAAAAAAAAAGAGAGTAAATATGTTGATGAGAGAATGTTGTAAGACAGTGTAAAATATTTTTTCCTTGTGATGATTACATAGGTTTAAGAATACATAGTTGTGTTGATAGAGTTCATTTTAACATACCTGGACTTCGAGATGAGTCTAGAAAAGACAGAAATGTAGTGATTATTTATTTGCAAAACCAGTATGTTTTGTCCATTTGCTGAGTCAAACCTCTACCAAAAAGTTGCAGAATAGACTCAATGCAAAAGATTTAAGGTAGCGACAGAGATAAAAATGTAGAACAGTAGAACAGAGAAATTAACTATTAATGAGGCCTTAGTGTGAAATATAACTCTGGACACAACCAGACCATGGCCTACATCAATTTCTGTCACAACCTTCTTTTCTTAAGAAACAGTTTTGGTCATAACATACCATCTCCAACACATCCTTGAACGGCTATGGCTGTCAAGATAAAAAAAAAAAGGTTTTTATCACTTGACTAGTTGACGCCTGTTATTTGGACAAAGAAATGCCATTTCACTTTTAAGAATAGAATCATTTAAACACATAAATCAGTTATAGCATATAGTGTCTACCTGTAGCTGATGAAGTGAGCACTGTTTGCCCACTCACGTTCACGGGAACAGGGGTGCCATCAGCCATTTCGTCAGTTATCACGTCTCCCATTGCACTGGCAAATGCTTTGCAGTTACCACATCTTTTGACAGTAACTGGACCCTTTGTTTTGTCGTAGCGCAGAGTGTAGGACTTTATCTCATTTGACCGTGCATCGGGCCTTTTCTTGTAAAGAGCATTGTAGGCTTGTTGTTCAGCGCAACTTCGTGGGCGTCTGTTTGGCACATCTTGCTTTGCACCTGGAACCCTTATCTGGAGTTCAGTGGGACCATCTGTCATATGATCATTATTTTTCAGAGTTTCACGAGCCTGCTTGTTGATCCCTGTGAAGGTGTCTTCAGTGACTTTGTCGATAGTGCGAGTTTTCACAAAAGGCTTATTTGGTTTAAGTTGTTTTGTAGTTTGTGTCATACTTTCACCATCTTTTATGATCTGTTCAGTTACATCTTCACCCATGACATCTATAAAATCACTCTTGTCAATTTCATACTGAATTTTTTTCCCTAAACCATTCCCAGCTGATAGACCTGCCAAACCGTCCATACAAAGGCTCCAGATCAAGTCTGCATATAAACCTACGTCTGTTGGGTTTTTGCTTATTTGTTCTCTTATCCTTAAGATCCCGCTGGGTTTGCCTTCTTCACTATTGTAGGAGTCAACGGCTAATCCTGCAGTATTTCCTCCTACAACAGCCCCCCCCGGGCCACCCACCAAAAAGCCAACCACACCACCGACCATGACGGAAGTGCTGCGACACGAGGCCTTAAAGGCATTCTTACTCCCATCAGTGTCGCCACATAGATAATGAACGGCTGCTTTTATCTGACCCAAACCAACTGTAGAATTGGCCATGCCATTCAGACACTGAACAAACTGTTTCTGTGTGTCCAAAGCGCCCGCTGTATCGCCCTTGAGGTACTGATATACAGAAACCCCCTGCGAACATATGGGGAAACCCTTCAGGAAATTCTCCTGGGTCTGTGCAGCTCCACCGCTGTCCCCACATATCAGCTGCAACAGCGACTTTGCCTGGGATATTCCTGGAACCATATCCATCATTGGACCCTGTGCAGTACAGAAGTGAATGTGGACATTTGTATGCACACATGTACAACGAAAAGTGGTACAGATCTACAGGGACCACTTTTGAAATGATTATATTGTCTTGCAGACAAACACAATCAAAATATATGCAAATGAATGCTCCTTCAGTTCTCTAAATGGTAATATAGTTTATGACTGCGCAAGCAATAGTATGACCACCATGGCCATTCAAAAAAAAATAACCCTAAAGAAAAAAGTTTCTTATTGATTTTGCCTTTTATAACCTGCTATTTTTGTTTTCTAGTTTTCAAATTTGCCTCATCACTGAACATTGGTAAAAAAAAAAAAAAGGCAAAAGAAGTTTATTTTAGTTTATCTCAAAAAATGGGTTAGGGGATGATCAAACAAAGAATGAACATCTGGCTAACTGGCGAAGTTCGACTACATGTGCAATTTGTTTAAAGGTCGCGAACATTATGAGGGATTATTGAATGACACTCCATAGTACAGTAACCAGCAGAATGACACTCCATAGTAATCGCAAGTTGTGGTTGCAATGTGCGTGCAGAGGTCACGCCTAACATTTTAATCATAGACAGTTTTCCTATATTTCACTAACTTTGACTTTGAAAGGTTTCAATTGACAGAATTCCACAACCACATCATCATTTTTAATGTAGGCCTGTAGGTTGAAAAGTTGTTGACTGCATTTTTGTGAAAAACTGATTAGCCAAATCTACCCATAGTCCGCATAACTTAACCTACGTTTCATAAACTGCTGTACATTAGTCATGCAACAAATACATTTGGTACTCTATGGCATCTTAATAATTCCAGATAGCATTTAACATGTCTTCATATATATATATATATATATATATATATATATATTGTTTTTAATACATTTCAAAAATGTATTATACAATTGGAATAGAATATTTATTTATTTATTTATTTATTTATACTTCAAAGGAAGTAGTACTGTTTTTTGAATGCTTTTAGATTAGACCACAGTACAGGCATTATGTACAGGTTAGTCAGCCTCATTTAGATTATTTATCAGAATGAAGAAAACTAACTAGACCGTTTCCTGACTAAGCAGGTTACATCAGTTTCTTTCTTACCTAGAAATGTAGAAATGTGAGTCTTCACAATCTTTTTTGTGTCTAACGCCTCCACAGTCCTACCAGGCAGAGCTTCTTTGGTTTTCCGATTGTGTGCGATTTATTTGTTGCCTCACTGATCCCTTACTGTATGTTTTTGCTGTCTGCTACTGAAATATATATATGCCAGCTCGGTGAAGTGACCATGGAGGGAAAAATGCTGACAGCCTGGAGTAGGAGTGGGGAACAGGGAGGAAGGAAGTCGGTGAATGGGGGGAAGCCAGGCATTTGTTAAATGTAAACGATGCGCACAAAACTGAAAGTACACAGTTGACCCAGTTGTGAACTGTGTAAATGCTGATCTGTCCAGTGGGATGTGCCCTAGAGACGTTTTCTTACTTTTATTTATCATTAATAAAATGAAAGACTTTAAGACTTTAAATAAGCTATTACAAAATTTGTAACCAATAGGTATTTAAAATGGCCAAAACGTTAGTGAGTCTTTTTTTCTCTTTGTAGACAACACTATGGGATGGAGATTCAGACCTAAAAAAAGTCTTTCTCTGCAATCTGGGCTTTAGTCAGGCCATAGTGAGGTGGGGTCATGGTGTGAGAAAGGTGTGCAGAATTATCAGAAAACATTTTGAACACAAACCTGTTGCTTTCTATGTTTGTGATAAACTTTCTCACAGTTCGGTTTTCTCACATTTCGGTATGTGTATGTGTATGCGTGTGTGTGTGTGTGTGTGTGTGTGTGTGTGTGTGTGTGTGTGTGTGTGTGTGTGTGTGTGTGTGTGTGTGTGTGTGTGTGTGCTACATACGTCCAGCAATTTCTCCAGATCTTTGCTTACCAAAGAAACAAATGTATCACTCTGTAAGAACATGTTTGCCATTTTGAATGGTCTGAAAACAATGCACGCAGACCATCTAAAAAGTCAGTGCTGGCAACCTCTTCTGGCTGTTCATTGCATCAAATTAACATTGATTCTCTGTTGCAGATATCGACGAGTGCACATTCCACAGCATCTGTGTGTTTGGCACCTGCAAGAACCTCCCTGGAATGTTCCGGTGTCTCTGCGATGAGGGCTATGAGCTGGACAGGTCTGGGGGAAACTGCACAGGTGACAGGAGACTCTTTATGGATCTGACTTTAACGTTGAAAATATTAGCGGCGGACCAGTAAGGGCATTTCGAGATTTCGAGTGTATTCCAGTGCAGAGGACACCCAGGCATGGCTGCCACTACTTTAGAGAAAACACAAGATACTTGTGCGCTTATGAAAAGTACTTTTGGGAAAAGAGATTTTAGCCTTCCTGACTACAAACCTTATTATAACTAACTATTGTTTGGGAGAACACATCACTTTTATTATTGTTTTATTGTTACTTTATCACTGTAATTCAATCGTCCTATTGTTGGATTTGCCCCAGAGAATACCCAGAGAACTTGTGTAGAACACAGTACTCAGAACTGGCCTTTATGCCAGTCAGTTAGGGCTGCACAATATTGGAAAAATACTTAAATATAGTTTTAACATATTTCAGCTTAGTCTTTACCGCTAGGCCATAGCCACTGTGCAGCCTATGGGGGTTGATATCAAGGACACTAGGACTCCATTTAATTCCCAAAATAGAGGACGGGCAGGTATCAGGATTACAGGTGTGTGGGCTTTTGAGAAGAAAGGATGTCAGACATCCAAACCTGCAGACACTCATTTCAGGGAGATCAACAACTCGTTCTTCTGTTAAAGTTAGCGTTAGGGGTTAGGTTTGATTAAGATAATAAGCCACTAAGCAATAAACAGAAGGAAACTGAATGTCAAAACAAGCCGCCTGTTATGGCTCTGTGGGCAGATGACCCAAATCAAGTCTTAGCATGTCCTCTAGTAATGCCATTGAGGACCCAAACTGTTGTGTGACGTGGCATGGATCTCCACTGAGGAGGCCTACTGTAATAATATGTGTGATACTGGATGTGTTTCTTGCAGATGTGGACGAGTGTCTGGATCCTATAAACTGTGTGAACGGGCTGTGTGTGAACATCCCCGGCTCCTACGAGTGCAACTGCCCGACTGACTTTGAGCTCAACCCCACTGGAGTGGGCTGTGTTGGTTAGTAGTTGGCTTCATTCATCTTAATCAGGATTATGGATTCAAGCTAGCCTGGTAAACCAGCCCCTCGTACTACACTGCATTTCGTGCAGAGGGTCTGGCTGTAGTTTCATTGACATTGTTGTCTCAGGCAGCATCTTGCCTGACCAATCAGCGAACAGAGTGAGTATTTGTTAGCAATGAGGTAGACTTTGTGTGCTACACTTGAATTGTAATGAATAGGCAGGTTTATAGCCAGGCTAATTGCATACATCATGACAAGACATTAGTGATTGGGTAAAGGCAGATCCAATTGTTTTAAACAAAAAAAAAAATGTTTGCTGATTGGTCAGGCAAGATGAACACAGGAAGGATATTACCTTCATTATAAAGACATGACAGCCTATGTACTGTAAAGCTGCAAATAATTCCCCAAATGTGTTGCTGGCCTGGGCCTCTATACGGGACAGGCGTATATTTGGGACTCAGCTATTATTTGAAACTTTACAGTAATTACTATGTAATTATGTAATCATCTGTCTTTGTTAGTTTGCAAAGTTATGGATGGATCTTGATGAAATTTTCAGGGTAGGTCAAAAATGGGCTAACTTAAAAGTGATTAGATTTTGGTAGTGATCTGAGCTGCCCTGCGCTCTCTGAGTGCTTTCCTAGTTGTATTTTGTCTTCTTGGGTCTCTCTCACAGACACGCGTGTGGGGAACTGCTACCGGGAGGCGAGTCCTCGGGGCCGAGGCAGCCTGTCCTGCAGCGTGGAGGTCGGGGTCGGGGTGAGCCGCTCCTCCTGCTGCTGCTCGCTGGGCCGAGCCTGGGGGAACCCCTGTGAACTCTGCCCCCCCATCAACTCCTGTGAGACCACCCCCCCCCCCCCCCCCCACCCCCATACTGTATATACATACAGAGCAAAGACACACACACACACACACACATATATACATACAGAGCAAAGACACACACACACACATATACAGACAGAGAGAAGGGAGAAGACACACACACACACACACATACATATACACATACAGAGCAAAGACACACACACACACACATATACAGACAGAGAGAAGGGAGAAGACAGACACACACACACACACACACACACAAAAACACACATGCACCACTCCACCTCAGTATTATTGAGCTAACATGCTCATCATGTTACTGCTACCACATTAACTGATCAGCTATGCTAATGGTTCTGTGCAGCCATGAAAGTAAGGCTTTAGTGTAACATGCCATGCTTCAGGCTCGTGTTGTACCTCTGCTCTGGCTTTATCCAGTGGTTTATTGGGTCTGCTTAACATGTTTTGTGTTGCTTGCAGCGGACTACAACACCTTGTGCCCAGGTGGAGAGGGCTTCAGACCAAACCCCATCACCATCATTCTGGAAGGTAAACTCCTGTCAGAAATAGGGGGAGCTCCGATTTTGTTGTGTTCTGGTAAATCTGGCATAGTGTTGCCACCTGTCCCGGTTTTGCATGATTGTCCCGGTTTTTAATGGTCTGTCCCGGAAAAAAAATATTCTCCTGGGACACTGACACCCAGGTCACTGCTTATAAGCAAAAAGGTTGATTGGGTTACCGAAATGTCCCATTTTTTGGTCAGACATTGGTGGCAACCTTAATCTAGCATGTTTCTAAAAGGTTTTTTTTTTGTGAGAGAATGAAAGCAATCAAAACAAGACTACACACATAGAACGGAGAGTTATGAACAGACCTGGGAATCCTGGCTTCAGAAAGTAAAAAACTTGCCACATATTTGCGAATCCCTAAGAGCACATAAATCATCAGATGGATAGATCAGCTAATTACTGAAATCACTTGTGCTAAGTGCACAGGCAGAAGGGCAGAAGGAATAATCGGCAGGGTTTTTCACTTCCCGAAGCTGGACTCTCCAGCTCAGGCAATGAAGAACTGAACGCAACAGCCCCACCAAAAGCAAGGAGAAGGAAGAGCCAAGTCAGGAAACAGGCCATGTAATTCAGGTGACCATTAGCCTTTTTCTCATTCGTAATCAAGTGTCCTTTTTTTTACTAACACAGACATCGACGAGTGCCAAGAACTGCCGGGCCTGTGCCAAGGGGGGAACTGTGTGAACACCTTTGGGAGTTTCCAGTGTGACTGTCCCCCTGGTTACTACCTCAATGTGGACAGCCGCATCTGTGAAGGTAAGACTCAGAGCTTGGCACTTTGCTCTTCACTACCCAAAGTCAACAGTCAAAGTCACTTTATTGTGTACTTTATTGTCAATTCACTATGTAACAGGCATCACACAGAGGACTGAAATTGCGTTTCACCAGACACCAAATGTGCAATTTAAACAAGAAACACACACACACACGCACAAACACATAGCTACACTCATTGACATGAAGTGTATACAGACATCAACAATAAATAGACATAAGACATACAGGTAAACCTATATGCTTCTAACAAGAAGGAAAGTTCAAGGAAGCTCTTCTTGGTAGCTGGTGTAGGTGAAAAAAAAACGAAATGTGCAATGTGTAAGGTGCAATAAGTGAAGGTGCAATTGGTAAAGTGCAAGAGTGTTGAAAGCAGCATGGACATCAGTGTGTGTAAAATTGTTTTTTGGATGTCAGTGAGCCAGGATGTAGGCTGAATGGAATGGGTTTGGAATAGCATGGCATGAAGTCATTCTATTGGGATGTACTGTAGGTGTGGACAGTAAAGTGTATCTCTTGTTTAAGTTTAAGTTTTTATTTACTTTATAAATTGATGGAAATTGGTTCTCTGCATTTATCCCAACTCCTGGATTAGTGAATTACACTGACCATACTAACCCAGAGCAGTGGCGCCCGGGAGGCACTGTGGGGCTAGGTGCCTTGCTCAATTGACTAAAGACTGCAAATAAATCATCATCCATGTCATAAAGTAGATTAGATTAGACGAGATGCCTTTATTGTCACTATACAAAAACAGTATAATATAGTACTTTTCAGGTGCACATTTAAAACATGTATATGAATGTGTGTGTAACAGTTGGGTTGGTGTGTTTGTTAATCTTTTGTTGCTTGCTTTTGTTGTTGTTGCATCCCTCAGACATTGATGAGTGTGTAGTCAACCCAGGCATCTGTGGACCTGGCACCTGCTACAACACCCTGGGCAACTACACCTGCGTGTGCCCACAAGAGTACATGCAAGTCAATGGAGGCAACAACTGCATGGGTGAGTGAGTCACTGGGCTGTAATGTTTGTTTCTAGTCATTCTAGTCGTGATTTAAACATTCAAAGAACATGTCCTGTGAATTCTTATGAATCTGATTGGCTGACAATGCATTTATAGTTCATAAAATCGCTCTGAAAGCGATCCCAATGATATCGTTTAGCCTGTGGTTGTTGTTATAGTTGGTATGTAAACGGCACCATTCACTAAAGTTAAAATGATTTTTACAAAGTTATAGTTATAATTATCTTTATAGTTATCGTTCTAAGTGTGAACGGCCCTTTACTTCCCTCTTTCAATCTTTCTCATTCTCTTTTCCCTTTCTCTTCAGCTTTCTGTCTCTCCTTTTTTAGATAGATGTACTTTATTGACCCCAAGCTGGGAAATTAAATTAAATTAAATTAAATTTTACTCCCAATTTTCTCTCCCAGACATGAGGAAGAGCCTTTGTTACAGGAACTACAACGGCACTGTGTGTGAGAACGAGCTGGCGTTCAACCTCACCCGCCGACTGTGCTGCTGCTCCTACAACGTGGGCAAGGCCTGGAACAAGCCGTGCGAGGCCTGTCCTACCCCCGCCACAGGTCAGACAACCAGGGTTGTGCATGAAACTATGTGGTCCTGAGTTTCGGAGTTTCAGTTGACCTCCAGAGCATAGGCATAGCCACAGATGGGCTGGGATGGGCCTGTCAATCAGACCCACCCAATCAGAAGGCTCTATAAGGTCAATTGACTTTTTTAATA
This sequence comes from Coilia nasus, assembly GCA_027475355.1. Taxonomy (NCBI): domain Eukaryota; kingdom Metazoa; phylum Chordata; class Actinopteri; order Clupeiformes; family Engraulidae; genus Coilia; species Coilia nasus. The sequence continues at coordinate 24,866,909 of CM050209.1, read as the reverse complement.
AAAATAACCTATGTGTTTTCGGCTATGCCCACCTAATCAGAAGGTGTTTTTTGTTTGGTTGACTCTTTTAGTAATAATAGTAACCTATGTGCTTTGGGGTAGGCCCACCTAATTGTTTTCTGGGACCACCTATTGTATAATTTCTGGCTACGCCTCTGCTCCAGTGCCTGGCCATCACTCGAAATACTTACAAGAAGACTGCCAAAGTGCAGTTTCCATAGCCTGGTAAACCAGCTCCTCGTACTTCATTTCATTTTGTACAGAGGGTCTAGAGTCGCTGAAATTCATGTATGAGGACCGAGGAACTCCTAGCCAGTCACAGACAGAGGAAGTGTTCGTGAGCCGTGACTTTGTGTGCTACATTTCAATTGTAGTGCGTAGGTAGGCTAATTGCATATGTGACGACCAGATGTTAGCAATTGGGTAAAGGCAGAGCCACCTGTTTTAAACTTCAGCAGAGTTCACACCTTCGGGAAGAAATCGTTTCTCAATGCAGCGACTCCAGACCCTCTGTACAAAATGAAATAAAGGGGCTGGTTTACCAGGCTACAGTTTCTGGTGTGGCCGGCCTACGTCACCCCTGTCACAAGTGATTTTGTTGGCATAAACACTCAACCTGCACATGCATGTTGATGGGCATCTAGGTGTTGTAAGTGCTGACTCTGGCGGTCATTGGAAACTACATAGAAACTGCCCTTTGTCTCTGTGAGATAACGGACGATGTCAGGTGTAATCTTTAAATTAAAAAGTTGAGAGTTCCTGTCTTCTCCTTTGTTAGTTAACAGACAGTGTCAGGTGCAGTCTCTAAAACAAACAAATACGTCAATAAATAACACAGTGTTGTGCCTTTCACCAGCAATAGGTAGTATGCTGTAATTACTGTACCTCCGCAAAGGAGGTTATGTTTTTGCTGGCGTTTATCTGTCTGTCAGTCTGTCTGTCTGTCTGTCTGTCTGTCTGTCTGTTTGTTTGTTTGTTAGCAAAATAACTCAAAAAGTCATGAACATATTGTTCTGAAATTTTTACAGTATGTCGGTATTGTCACTGCCTCGAGCTGATTCCTTTTTGGTAAAAATTGGTTCATTGATTGCCTCACAAAAAATATATATAATTAATTAACATAGGAAATTCCATTGAGAAAATAAAAAAATGGGGATATTGAACTGCTTGACAGAGATCTGCTAATTGTGGCATCCATGTCTTAAATGTTTCAGATGAGTACCGAGTCCTCTGCGGCAACATAGTGCCGGGGTTTAAACTGGATATCGAGACGGGTAAAGCCGTAGGTAAGCCTGAACATGTGACATTCAGCAGGTTTAGTTGAGTTCACACAAATGACCCATGTGATTCTAAACCAAGCAACTTTGTATGTGACACAGTATTAGGAGTTGTTGCAACAGTTGTATGATGTTTTACATCAAGATTACCAATGAATTGTCTGTGACTGCTCCTCCATTTCTCCGAACAGACATTGACGAGTGTCGGGAGATACCCGGTATCTGCGCCAATGGGGTGTGCATCAACCAGATTGGAAGCTTCCGCTGCGAATGCCCCACAGGGTTCAGCTACAACGATCTCCTGCTCGTGTGTGAAGGTCAGTTTCACAGCAGTTTGTGGGATCAGGGACAGTCAGTTACACAACGTACATTTCATTTTTTTTTTCTAAGTAGTTGGTAAAACCTTCTATGAAGCTTGTATTCATAAGACTTTATTTACACATATAACACTTATAACACATTAATAAAGTATGTAAAGTATTCATAACTATTTATACATATTCACAACTATACACCTCATTATAATGCTATGCCATAAGCTCTTTTCAAACTTTAAGTGACAGTTCATTCTTGGTTATACAGCTTTACCTGCCTATGTGTGCAGTCATGAGTATGTATAAATAGTAATGAATACTGATTTCAACCATTATTACGCATTATGAAGGCTTTATAACCCTTTATGAATGTGTTTATAGAATCTTATCAATACAAGCTTCATAGAAAGTGTTTCAAGTAGTTTAAGGATTTAGTCTTGTTATTATCGTGTCAGGGTAGTGAACAGCGACTTTTCACAAAAGTTAGAGGCCTGCACACGCTTTCATGAAGGTCTGACTGACTAAGACATCAGTTTTTCTTTTGTTTTGGTTTTCCAATCGAAAGGGGTTTGTCTGTCAAGTAAACAGTGTCGCGCTTTTTGTTTGTTCTATCCCAGGCTAGTGAAGAAAGACACAAAGTAAACAGAGTGATGATGAGGTGGAAATAATGAAATGATTGCAGGTCGAACTCGAACCTGGGTCTCTGTGGACACCTGGCCTTTTACAGTGCACTGGACACTGTAGCCAGCTACGACACAGCACTCCCCATACACACTTCTCTTCATTTGAAAACAACATGTACAGTACATGGAGCAGAAATGGTGTGCCAGTTAGTAGAAAGCAGAGCTGGACGAACTGAATTGTGAGAGTAAAAAATCCTGCCATATCTTCCTTCTGCCTGTGCTCCTAACACAGGTGATTTCACTAATTAGCTCATCTACCTGGCTGAAGAGTTGTGCTATTTGGGATTGGTTGTTTTAGTGAATTGGCTGGAACAAATATGTGGCAGGACTTTTACTCTCTGAAACTGGGATGTCTGCCTCTATTAAAAGGTAACCCCGCAACCCCCACCCTCATTACCCTCTGATAGCATCACTTTAGCTATGGCTAGTTCAGCTTGTGGCGGAACTTTCAGACTTTGTTTCAGACTTGTAAAAAAAACTGATGCTTTTGAGTTATCCGCACTTGTGAAATTCACAGTTGCCACACTGTTTTCCATCTAACTTATGTCACAACCTGCTGGCTCAGGCAAGAGGACATAAGGGAGACCACACGCAAAAATCAAAGTTTAAACAAGGTTTATTTAAGAATAAGAAAAACAGTGTAGTGCAAATCAGTAAAGTGTAAGGAGAAACAAACATGTAGTGTCAGTCAGCTCTGTACAACCCAAACGCAAAACCAAAGGGGCTGGGAGGAAGGGAGCACACCATCAAAGGAGGGAGGACTCCCTTTATCCCCGTGTTCCTAATGGGCCGGTAATTAGACCATCACCTGCACCTGCACAGCATGCACCTGCAGAAGACACCCTGCACAGCATGCACCTGCAGAAGACACCCTGCACAGCAAACAGAGTATAGGGACCTGGCAAGGTCGTAACATTCCCCCCCTCTTAAGACAGAACCCACCCACAGTGGGCTTCTGTTATACACTTTCCCCAACAAGATTCAAACTACAAAAAAGGAAGAGAATTTTTTTTTTATCAGAACAGTAAAAAAAAACTCCACCACCACTCTGGCACAATACAAAATCACACTGAACTAGATAATAGAAGTCAAGCCACAAACCCTCACACCACTCCCATCTCTGTCGTCCTCCATCCCTCAGCAAACCCCGGCGCCAGGGAAGCAAATTAAGAGAGACAAAAACATCTAGAGAGGAGAGCACTAGAAAGGACCTGGGCCATCACTATACATCACTCGGCGCACGCGACAACGCGTCTGCCAACACATTGTCTGCGCCTCGAATGTGGCGAACTTGTAGATGGTACGGTTGCAAAAACAATGCCCAGCGCATTAACCTCTGATTTGGATTCTGCAAAGAATGTAAGAAAGTAAGCGGGTTATGGTCAGAATAAACCACGACTGGATGAACACCGCCCCCCACATACACTTTAAAATGTTGCAAAGCCCAAACTAAAGCCAGAGCTTCTTTTTCAATGGTGGAATAATTATACTGGTAACTATTAAACTTTCGTGAAAAAAAACAAACTGGACGATCAACACCACCTTCATCCGTCTGCAAGAGCACAGCCCCAGCCCCTACCTGGCTTGCATCTACCTGGATCTTAAACGGTAGCTCAAGCTTAGGCGCAGCCAGGACTGGTGCTGTGCTCAACAGCAGCTTCGCGTTATCAAACGCTTCTTGACATTCCCGGGACCAAACAAACGGAACACTCGTTTTCAACAAATGGGTAAGCAGAGCAACAACAGAAGAAAAATTCAAACAAAAACTCCTATAATACCCAATCATGCCTAAAAAACGCATGAGCTCTTTTTTAGTTTTGGGCGGAGGAAAACCATCTATGGCCTGCACCTTAGCACGTACTGGGCGAACCTGCCCCTGTCCCACTACCTTCCCCAAATAGACCACGGTGGCCCGGGCAAACTCACATTTAGCCAAGTTTACTGTTAACTTGGCTCTGACCAGCCTCTGAAACAAGTCAGCTATCACCTGGAGGTGCTCCTCCCACGTCTCAGAATGGACAATTGCGTCATCCAGGTACACAGAACACCCATTTAGCCCTGAGATCACCTTACTCATCAAGCGCTGAAATGTAGCTGGACCATTCCGCAACCCAAAACTCATGACGCGATATGCATAAAGTCGAGATGGAATGACAAAGGCGGAGATCTCTTTAGCACGCTCCGTCAGAGGAATTTGATAATAGCCTTTGAGGAGGTCAAACTTACTAACATATTTCGCTGCCCCTACACGGTCCACACAATCATCAATACGGGGTAGTGGAAAGGAGTCAGGCTTCGTTACCTTGTTGACTTTTCGGTAATCGGTGCAGAACCTATATGTGCCATCTGGTTTCGGAACCAACAGGCACGGTGACGCCCAACTGGAAGTAGAAGGCTCCGCTAAACCACTATCAAGCAGGTACTGGACCTCTGCTTCCAGAAACTTTTGCTTGACGAGCGGGACTCTATAAAAACGTTGTTTGATCGGTGTCGGATTCACAAGTTCAATGTCATGGGTAAGCACATTAGTACACGAAGGTGTGTCTGAAAACAAATTCGGAAAAGACAAAATTAAAGATTTAAGTTCACTCTTTTGATTTACAGGCAGATGACTCAATAAAGTGTCCAGATTTTTTAACATTTCTGAGTTTTTAAGACGGGGTAACAACAGACAATCATCAGGGCCCGAATCCTCATCAGCTAACAGCTGATGAGAACATTGCACCCTGGTAGCAGTCAACGCAGCAGAACTGTTAGACTCGGAAGGAAAATATGGTTTTAACAGGTTGACATGACACAACTGAGATTTTCTCCTACGATCTGGTGTGGCTACCAAATAATCCACATCGGTGACCCGTCGGACCACAGAATAGGGACCAGCAAACTTCGCCTGAAAAGGCGAACCAATAATGGGCAACAAAGCCAACACCAGATCACCTGGACTAAAATACCGAGCCTCAGCTCACCGGTCAAACCACCTCTTCATTTTTCCCTGTGCTTTAGCAAGGTTTTTATTTGCCAACTTCCAAGCCAAAACAGAAAATTATATCAAAAAACTGAAAAAAAAATGCCACAGTTACCAGATGGCTTACACAATGCCCAGCGTGCAACTACAGTCAATCAGCTACAGGCAATCCCAGTTACATACAAACATATACACAGAGAAGAGCTGCCCCGCATCTATCTCAACACAAATTGCCCTAATTATTTCCACTGCTAGTCGTCAGTGCGCCCTCATGCAATTGAGTTACCAAAGTAACCCCAGCGCGTTCGACGCACCAAACACAACAAGCTAAAATAAAAAAGGCAAAAAAACAAACAGCGATAAGCGCTCTACACCTGCGCGGGGGTTCACTTATGCTCTGGTAGGTCTAACCTACCCCACAACCCCCACCTGCAACTGATTCACCTGTAGCACATGGCAAGCAACCCTCGCAGCCAGCCAAAACTGCGAAGGCTCAATGGAACTCCCTTCTCTCCACAGCAACAAAACATACAAAAAGAAACCAAATTTCAAATATCCAAAATCAAACCAAAAATCTAATTAAACGCGGGTCCCCCCCCCCAAAACTAAGTCTATCGCTGAATCAGGCGAGTTACACCCGACAGCAGCAATCAAACAATGCATATATCAATACAAAAAACGCCAAACTATCCCACAAACAATTTACAACAAAACAGCGTCTTACCAAACGGGATGAAATTGTAGGACGAGCCCCCATATGTCACAACCTGCTGGCTCAGGCAAGAGGACATAAGGGAGACCACACGCAAAAATCAAAGTTTAAACAAGGTTTATTTAAGAATAAGAAAAACAGTGTAGTGCAAATCAGTAAAGTGTAAGGAGAAACAAACATGTAGTGTCAGTCAGCTCTGTACAACCCAAACGCAAAACCAAAGGGGCTGGGAGGAAGGGAGCACCCCATCAAAGGAGGGAGGACTCCCTTTATCCCCGTGTTCCTAATGGGCCGGTAATTAGCACATCACCTGCACCTGCACAGCATGCACCTGCAGAAGACACCCTGCACAGCATGCACCTGCAGAAGACACCCTGCACAGCAAACAGAGTATAGGGACCTGGCAAGGTCGTAACACTTAGTTTTTAAGATGAAAGAAAATGGTGCACAGTGTAGTCATCTCTGTACCCTTTCGTGCTGCGATTAAGACTAAGACTACTGCCCTGATGAGACATATTGCCGACCCTGGTGGAGGTTGGACCTAGTTATGGCAGAACATAAAGGAGAAAAAAAACAGAAGCGAGACCTGCAGCCCCACAGCACTAGCCTGGTAAACCAGCCCCTCGTACTTCATTTCATTTTGTACAGAGGGTCTGGAACAGACACCGTCAGAACCGATTTGTTGGAGGTGTGGACTCTGCTTAAGTTTAGAAAAACTTCCTCTGCCTTTACCTAATCGCTAACGCCTGGTCGTCACATATGCAATTAGCCTACCTACGCGCTACAATTCAAATGTAGCACACAAGGTCGACGTCACGGCTAACGAACACACCCTCTGTTTGCTGATAGGCTCGGTCCTGCTGGGGCCGACAAAATGACCCTCAAGAGATTCCGGTCCAGACCCTCTGTACAAAATGAAATGAAGTACGAGGGGCTGGTTTACCAGGCTAATCCAGACCCTCTGTACAAAATGAAATGAAGCCACAGCACAGGAAACCATGGAGACGGGGGGCCAGAACATGTGTTGAGTTTCACCATGTGTGTGTGTCAGCCCGCTGTGTGCCCCTCCCCCACTTGCCCTTTTATCGTCTTTTTGCTTTAATTCATGTCTCCCTCGTTTCCCCCTTTCTTTCTCTTTCTCTTTTTCTTTGGTTTTCTTTTTCGTCCTGTCTTTCTTTTTCTCTTTCTCCCTCTATTTCTTTTTCGCTTTCTCTTTCTCTCTCTCTCTGTGTCTGCCTGTCTGTCTCTTTCTTTCTCTCTCTCTCTCTTTCTTTCTCTCTCTCTCTCTCTCTGTCTCTCTCTCCCTCTCTCTCTTTCTCTCTCCAAATATTAGTCGTCTGTCTGCCTGTGTTTCTTGTACTTTTCTCCCCACGGGTCCGTCTGTGCCGCCAGTCTCCATTAGAGGCTCGTTGTTCTAGAGGGCACCCCAAGGCCCCCCTCCACACCCCACACGGCCTGCTGACGCTTCATCCAACCATAATTTGCCCTCCCAACAGGCTGTGTGTGTGTGTGTGTGTTTGTATGTGTGTGTGTGTGTGTTTATGTGTGTGTGTGTGTGTGTGTGTGTGTGTGTGTGTGTGTGTGTGTGTGTGTATGTGTGTGTGTGTGTGTGTAACTGTCTGCACTTTCTCTCTACTAACTCTCAAACCAGCCATAGTTACCCTATTACCAAGTGTGTGTGTGTACGTGTGTGTTTATGTGTGTGTGAATGTGAGAGAGAGTTTGTGTGTGTGTGTGTGTGTGTGTGCGCGCGTGTGTGAGAGAAAAAGACAGAGAGAGGGGCAGTGAGCCTAGGGGGGCTGTAAGGCTGGTGACCTAAGTAGCAGTGTCTTTCAAGTGTAGCCCACACACACACACACACACACTCTCTCTCTCGCCCCATGGATGTGTGCCAGCAGAAGGGCACTGTTGCTGTGGGTGTCCCCGTGGCGAGCTTCCCCCCACCCCTCACCCCCCACCCCCCAGGAGGGCAGAGGTAATTAGTGGTTACTATGCTGGGGTTCACCGCGCTCTGCCAGCCGGACCACCACAATGAGGGGAAAATGTGACAGGCATAGGACACAGCAGCCCACTGTGGCAGAGTGATCACACCCACCCCACCGCTGCTGTTCCCAGGACTGACATAGTCGCGCTATTTTTAAAGTCAGAAAGATCTGTGTACAAAAAGCAGGAGGAAGGAGCCGACTGTTTTCCAGTTTTATAATATAAAACTCATATTTTGAAATATAAATACTTTTTAATAATCTTTATTTGAAAGAATTACAGTCGGATATTATTTTGAATAGTTATGCTAATCTTCTAATCTATGCAATCAAGTCAGCAAATGTTTTAGTATCATTATATATGGTCTACTTATACCTCTTGGTTATTTTGTGGATCATTACAGCTGTCTTTATTAAGGAAAGTTGCCAGGAATCTGTCAGAAGTCCACCATGTCACCATATACATTTGCACCTAATTGGGTTTATCCCTCCCCCGCTTTCAGTCCGTCTATAATAGGACTCAATCACATATCGCACACACATTCTGACATGAAACCAGAGCCTTTTGTTTTTACTTGCCCTGGATGTCAGGGCTGGTATCCTGTATTACCTCAGTGAGACGTTACGGCGGTGAGACAGATGTCTTTATTTCACGCCGACTCGCGCACAGTACATGTGGTTTGACAGGAAACTCTTAGCGGTGCCGTTCCGTTCTAGAAAAGACCTCCTCATTTCCTGTGAGGTCCAATAGAAATAGTTCTTGTGCTCATGTGGGTTTTTGGCAGCCTAGTAAAAAAGAAAAAGTACAAAACCATCCACGAAATGTTTCCACTTCCTCAAACTAAGAGTTTCTATTTTATTCACTAGGTGTCCATTTGTGGAAGTTAACAGTCAAAGCTTGATATGACATACCCTTCTCATAGGGTCAACAACTTTGAGTTTTTGTTCTTGAAATGCTGTCTTACAGGTGGGTGTTAGTCTAAGACAAGGTCAGATATGAAGTCATAAACATCAGCAGTAAGTTAGAGAGTAGATATTAGATGTGGTCTAAGTCTAACACATACTGTACTGTAAGAAGTAAAAACGTGCTTTCAGCAGGTTAAGCTTTATCTGGTTGTTAACGTTTTGAAACATTTTCTTCCACTGCTCTCTTTCCGTCTCTGTTATGTATTCAGTTCCTAATTTGCGAATTACATTTTGGCTTCATTATCCTCCTCTCACTCTCTCTCTCTCTCTGTCTCTCTCTCTGTCTATCTTTCGCTCCCTCCCTCCTTCCCTCCCTCTCTCTTTCCCCTCTCTGTGTACTGTATGTATGTGTGTGTGTCCTCACCTTGCCTCTCGTTCTGGCCCTCCTCAGACATCGACGAGTGTAGCAACGGTGAGAACCTGTGCCAGAGGAACGCCGACTGCATCAACAGCCCCGGTAGCTACCGCTGCGAGTGCTCCGAAGGCTTCAACCTCTCCCCTACCGGCGCCTGCATCGGTAAGCCAAGGCTTGGCCCAATGCAAGTTATGTGCCTGCATCGGTAAGCCAAGGGACAGCGTGCCCAATGCAAGTTATGCATCTGCAACGGTAAGGCAAGGGACAACATGCCCAATGCAAGTTTACGCACCTGCATTGGTAAGTCAAGAGACAACGTCCAGTGCAAATAATGCACCTGCATCAGTAAGGTAAGGGACAATGTGCCCAATGCAGGTTTACGCACCTGCATCAGTAAGCCAAGAGACAGTGTGCCCAGTGCAAGTTATGCGCCTGTATCGGTAAGGCAAGAGACAGTGTGCTCAATGCAAGTTATGCGCCTGTATCGGTAAGGCAAGAGACAGTGTGCCCAATGCAAATAATGCACCTGCATCAGTAAGCCAAGGGGCAACGTGTCCAGTGCAAGTTAACACACCTGCATTGGTAAGCCAAGGGACAATGTGCCCAGTGCAAGTTATGCGCTTCCATCGGTAAGCCAAGGGGCAACATACCCAATGCAAGTTATGCGCCTGCATCAGTAAGCCAAGGGACAACGTGCCCAATGCAAATAATGCACCTGCATCAGTAAACCAAGAGACAATGTGCCCAATGCAATTAATGCACCTGCATCAGTAAGCCAGGGGTCAACGTGCCCATTGCAAGTTATGCGCCTGCATCGGTAAAGCAAGGGACAGTGTGCCCAATGCAAGACATAATGGCATAATGGTTTAATGAAAGTGATTCCCATTTGTCATTCTGACCACACAGAACACCACAGCACACAGTGCAGACAATGAAATCCGACCTCTGCATTTAACCTCAAATCACAAATGTAAGCAGGTGGGTAATGGTAGTAGTACATGACTTTTTAATATATGTGTTAGTAAAACTTTCAGGCCTTTTCACCTTTAATGATAAGACAGTGTGAGAGAGAGACAGGAAAAGAGTTGGGAGAAAGAAAGTTGGGGAGGGATGGGAAAATGACCACCAGTCGGACTCGAACTCGGGATCCCAGAAATATGGTATGATGGACATCTCAGCCAAACGCACCACGTTGCACCCAGTTGTACTTGACTTTAAATGTTCGTGACAGGACGTTCATTGCCCCCTGACGCCCTAGGTGGCATAGCGGGGTATCCTGTTTCCCCTCGCCTGTCTGCCCGGTTCCCATGCGGTGTGGCGGCACGTCCAGCTGGAGCGCGGCATCATTCCAGCTCCGTGTTTTGCCACTGTCTCGTCACTGTGTTACTTGGCGCTCGCTTTTGCTGTGCCTGTTCATTGGGAGCTCTTTTGCCCACTCTTGTTTCTCTCTCCCTCTCTCTCTCTCTCTCTCTCTCTCTCTCTCTCTCTCTCTCTCTCTCTCTCTTTTGCTTTCACACTCGCTCTGTCTTCCTCTGTTTCTCTTGCCCTCTTTCTCTCTTGTCATCCTCACTAGATTGATCGTTTAATTGCACACAGATGTCTTGACTATTCCCACACCCCTCCCTGTCTCTCTCTCTCTCTCTCTCTCTCTCTCTCTCTCTCTCTCTCTCTCTCTCTCTCTCTCTCTCTCTCTCTCTCTCTCTCTCTCTCTCTTTCTCACTCTCTCTTTGTCTCTCTCTCTCAAGCACAACATGTTGAAGATTGGGTCATTTGTAGATGTTTTTTATGGCAATGGTGCAATGGTGGCTGGCCAGGTCAAGATTGACTATGCATATCATAAGTTGAGAAATCTTAATAAAGGTGCTCTTATGCTTTCTGGGGTGGGGGGTATGGGGCAGTTGGGCTACTGTGTTGGGTCACCAAGAAGGGTAACAGGGTTTCAGAGGTGTGAATCTTCAGAGATCTTTCCCTTCATGTGTTCAGTGGATATAGTGGATATAATAATAATAATAATAATAATAATAATAATAATAATAATAATAATAATGATTCAGATACAGCTGAAAGTGCTTCAACAGTTTGGCAAAAAACACAAGACAACATTTCTTGCAGTCCAGTGGCATCAGAATAAAAAAGTCCAGTCCGTGTAATTTTGTAAGAGCGATTTGTTTTAGCAGTGTTTTAATAATGCTAAATCTCTCTCTCTCTCTCTCTCTCTTTATCTTTCCCCCCACATACTGTATCAGACCGCAACGAGTGCCTGGAGATCCCCAACGTGTGCAGTCACGGCGAGTGTGTGGACATCCAGGGTGGCTATGAGTGTGTGTGCCACAATGGCTTTAGGGTGTCTGTCAACCGCAGGATGTGCTTGGGTAAGAGCGCCCTCTCCTCTTCCTCAGTGTTTTGCCTCAGTCCGCCTTTGTGTGTGTGCGCGTGTGTGCGTATGTGTGTGTGTGCGTGTGTGTCTGTGTGTACCACCTGTGATTACATATTTTTTGGGTGTCCGCACCTCTTTTCTTCTTTTATATAGACAGACAGCCAACAGACAGGCAGACAGAATATAAATATGTATACAGTGGTCCCTCGTTATTCGCGGGAGTTACGTTCTAAAAATAACCCGCGATGGGCGAAATCCGCGAAGTAGTCATCTTTATTTTTTTACAGTTATTATAGATGTTTTAAGTCTGTAAAACCCCTCACTACACTTATACACTTTTCTCAGACCGACAAAGTTCACACTTGCAAACATACAGCACTTCAGAGGCACACAGCTAGCGGTGGAAGATGTATGTAAATTTTACAAGCTGAGCGCATTCTGTACTGTACAGCAGATTGCATGCACTAAAAAAATCCGCGAAACAGCGAGGCCGCGAAAGGTAAACCGCAATACAGCGAAGGACCACTGTATACATGATTTATTGATGAGAAATAATGTGAAAATAATGGTTAATAAATTATGAATTAAGTGTTAATTAACAGTTAAAGAGTAATACATTATACATGGTTTATAGGGAATAGTTATTCTAAAGTGTTACCAATGTCCTCTGTGTAATCTGTGGAGATGAATGACTCTGTCCTGTGTCGGTATTCCTCTGCATGTCGTGGTGAAGACATTGATGAGTGCGTGCGACAGCCGTGTGGGAACGGCACGTGCAAGAACACCGTGGGGTCCTTCAACTGCCTCTGCCACCCCGGCTTTGAGATCACGCACAACAATGACTGCGCAGGTAAGGCCTGCCCTGTCTGCTGCCGGCTACTGGTGCTGGCTCACCGTGCTGGGTGGATGCAACGAGTGTAAAAGACACACTGTACACTTCAGCTGCATTAGTACAGTAACTTATCTTTTATTTCTATGTGTGTGTGTGGGAGGGGGTGGGGGTGGGGTTGTTTGGACATAAATAAAAGATACGTTACTATGGGAGCTTAAAGGAGAAATTTGGTGTAAAATGAACATTGTCATGTTAAAACATCATACCGAGTTGGTATGTTTGCTGAGGAGCAAAACTGAGTTAGCCTGTTGCTAACTGTGGTAGGTTTATTAAGAGGTGGTGAATTAATTACCAACCATTTATTTTTTGAAGTATATTACAATAACTTTATTACTTTGTTAACCGATATAAGTGTATGTAATGATTTGATCATACTTCCTTCCATGTAATATCTCATAATGTTTTTTTTAGTAAGTTAGCCAAATATTTTTTGGTTTATTATTAGAGTTTTATAGTGTTGTATGTCACTTTGAAGAAAAGTGTCTGCTAAATTCTGTAACTATAATTGCAACTTTAAATAGTATATGTAAAATGTCACGTGGGTGTCGGTGACACTGTCCTGTCTCTCTCGGTCGTGTGTTTGCTGACAGACATTGACGAGTGCACGACCTCGTATGGCCAGCTGTGCAGAAACGGCCGCTGCATCAACAGCGTGGGCTCCTTCCAGTGCCTGTGTGAGGAGGGCTACGAGCCCACCCTGGACGGCAAGAACTGCATCGGTGAGTGAGAGCAGAGCAGGGCCTCCTCCTCCTCTCCTCTCCTCCTCCTCCTCCTCTTCCTCCTCCTCCTCCTCCTCCTCTTCCTCCTCCTCCTCCTCCTCCTCCTCCTCCTCTTCCTTCTCCTCTTCCTCTCCTCTCCTCTCCTCTCCACCTCCTCCTCCTTTCCTCTACACCTCCTTCTCCTCTCCTCTCCACCTCCTCTCCTCTCCTCCTCCTCCTCCTCTTCCTTCTCCTCTTCCTCTCCTCTCCTCTCCTCTCCACCTCCTCCTCCTTTCCTCTACACCTCCTTCTCCTCTCCTCTCCACCTCATCCTCTTCCTCCTCTCCTCTACACCTGCTCCTCTTTCTCCTCCTCTTCCTCTTCCTCCTGTCTTCTACCTCCTCCTCTTCCTCCTTATCCTCTTCATCCTCCTCCACCACCTCCTCCACTTCCTCTTCCTTCTCTACCTCCTCCTTCTCTTCTTCCTTCTCCTCCTCTTCCTGCTGTTCCCCCTCCTTCTCCTCCTCCTCCTCCTCTTCCTCCTCTCCTCTCCACCTCCTCCCTCACCTCTTCCTTCTCCTCTTCCTCCTCCTCCTCCTCCTCATCTTCCTGCTGTTCCTCCTCCGTCTCCTCTTCCTCATCCTCCTCCCCCTCCTCTCCTCTCCACCTCCTCTTCCTTCTCTTCCTCCCCCTCCTCTTCCTTTTCTTCCTCCCTCTCATCTTCCTCTTCCTCTCACTCCTCCTCGTCCTTCCATCCTCCTCCTCCTCTCCCCTCCTCTTCCTCCTCCTCTCTTCCACCTCTTCCTCTTTCTCCACCTCCCCATGGGCTTCTTATGGAGATGCTGCTTTGCTTTATTTGGTGTAGGAAAAGTGGTGCGCAGTGCAGGATCCAAGTATTATTTCACCTCATATATCTTTCTTTTCTCTCTGCCTCTCTCTCTCTTTCTCCCTCTCCCTCTCTCCCCCTCTCTCCCCCCTTTCTCTCTCTCTCTCTCTAAAACATACACACAAACGCCCACGCACACAAACTTTGCCCTTTCTGTCTCTCACTCTCTCAATTTGCTTCCTGTCTGTCCTCACTATCTTTATTTATATCTTCTTGGTCCTCAACCATCCCTCTTTTCACTCTCTCTCTCTCTCTCTCTTTCTGTCCCTCTCTCTTTCTGTCCCTTCACCATGGCGACACAG
>CM050209.1:24837500-24847500 GCA_027475355.1 Coilia nasus | reverse complement strand
GGACTGACCAGGTATTGCAATGACCCTGTCCATCTGTGTGTGTGTGTGTGTGTGTGTGTGTGTGTGTGTGTGTGTGTGTGTGTGTGTGTGTGTGTGTGTGTGTGTGTGTGTGCGTGTGTGTGTGTGTGTGTGTGTGTGTCTGTGTGTGTGTGTGTCTGTGTGTGTCTTGATAATAATATTTAAATTGCAGGTTGATAGAGATTACTTGGAAATTACTATTAAAATAATTTAAACTTTGCATATTTCTGAAATGGACCTAGATGGTTTCGCATCTGAACTGTTCACATAACAACAACACAATGGATTTACTGTATGTCAGGTTCAAAGTCAAGTTTATTGTCATATGTACAGTTAGAAAACATGTTTTCCTGAAGTTATTTTTTTGCTGGTTGGGAATTGCCCACAATTGCTTTGGTTGGGAGATGCTCACAGCGACATCCATACCCAGCAATATTGATATTTCTCTCTCTCTCTCTCTCTCTCTCTCTCTCTCTCTCTCTCTCTCTCTCTCTTTCTCTTTCTCTCAGTGTCTTTTATTACATTACAATACATTACACTTAACAGATGCTTTTATCCACAGCGACTTACAGTTGATGAAAACAGTAAAGCTCAGGCAAACATAAGAAATTCTAGAGTAAGTGCCAGGTGAACAAGTTGAGTGCTCGTAGGTGTAGGCTACATGTTTAGTGAGTTAGAGTTGTTCGGAAAAGAAATGCTCTTGAGAAAAAAATGAATTTTCAAAAGGAACAACCCTGCTTTTGTAGCAAGTGGTGGCTTGTTCCACCAATGGGAAACCACAAAAAAGAATAGTTTTGACTGGGACTGTGACTAAGACTTTGTATGAGGAGAGGAGAGGAGAGGACAGGGCCAGCCAATGGTCTTGTGATAGAAGCAACATCTGGAACAGGACATAAGCCTTAACAATTTTCTTTTCTCTTAGAATAGAGCTCTCTTTCATTGCCTCTCTTTATGACACAGCCATTACAGAAAGTGGTTTTGAATACCATGACCTACAGCCATTATCTATTCAGTATGTCTTTTAACTTTAAGGTGTTTATACTGATTATTTGCAATATATTGACTATTGATCACAGTGAATTGCTTTTTTGTCAAATTTTAAATAGAGTCATGTAATTGGTTTTACTTTTAAATGGATGTTTCTCTTTCTCCATTAAAGCTGGCTTCAAGGATCTCTGTCCATTTGGCTTTGGAATAATTCCTGGCTTTGACGACTCGCGTATAGGTAAGGGTTCAGCTAAATCTCCTAAAGGTTTTACACATTTATGTCATCACGAGCTCCCATGGAATATGTATTGGTTGATATGGAAACGCAGCAAAACCTACAGCAGAGTCTAGACAGGAATCTCATCTGATTTTGTGATCATCTGTGTTCATATGTCTCTTTCTCCCACCCTCTTTCTTCTTTTTTTACCTTTTTCTCTCTCTACTCTCTCTCTCTCTCTCGCTCTCTCTCCCCCTTCTCTATCTATTCCACTCTCTCTCTTTACCTTTCCATTCTAATCCTGTCTCTCTCTTAATTTGTCCATCCTCTCTCTCCCTGTCTTCCTCATTCTCGCTCTTGTTTTCTGTCTCTCTCTCTCTCTCTCTTTGTATATATCCCTCTCTCTCTCTCTCATTCTCATTCTCTCTCTCTATCTATTTTTTATCACATTTTCTCTCTCTCTCTTTCTCTCTCTCTGTGTCTCTCTCTCTTTCTCTCCCCCTCTCTCTCTCTCTTTCTATCTCCCTCTTCATTGCCCCTTATTCCCTTTTGCTTTGTCTGTCTGTCTGTCTGTCAGATCTGAATGAATGCGTGGAGAATCCGGGCATCTGCTTCAATGGGCACTGCATCAACACGGACGGCTCCTTCCGCTGCGAGTGCCCCATGGGCTACCGGCTCAACTACACGGGCGTGCACTGCATCGGTAAGACAGAGAGACACCACTGCATTACATTACACTTACAGTTATTTAGGTATAGGGTTTCAGTTACAGTCCCTGGAGCAGTATGGGAACCTGCAACTACACAGGCGTACACTGCATCGGTAAGACAGAGAGACACCATTGCATTACATTACACTTAGCTGACGGGTTACATTACATTACACTTAGCTAACTAGCCATGGGTAGGGCGGGACTCGAACCTGCAACTACACGGGCGTGCACTGCATCAGTGAGACAGAGAGAGCCACCATTACATTACACTTAGCTTCAGTTACAGTCCCTGGAGCAGTATGGGGTTCGATGCCTTGCTCAAGGTCACTTTAGCCATGGGTAAGGTGGGACTCGAACCTGCAAATACACGGGTGTGCACTGCATCGGTGAGAAGGAGAGAGAGCTACCATTACATTACGTTACTGTACATTACACTTAGCTGACGGGTTACATTACATTACACTTAGCTAATTAGCCATGGGTAGGGCGGGACTCGAACCTGCAACTACACGGGCATGCACTGCATCAGTGAGACAGAGAGACACCATTACATTACACTTAGCTTCAGTTACAGTCCCTGGAGCAGTATGGGGTTAGATGCCTTGCTCAAGGTCATTTCACCACATCCACATTCACATCCACTCCCATTTACTTTTAATGGTGTTTAGTGTGGGACATGACTGTTGTCTGGAAGGCCAGTACATTAAAAGTTAACACAGTTACACGGGCGTGCACTGCCTCGGTGAGAGAGAGAGCTACCATTGCAATACATTACATTACACTTAGCTGACGCTCTTGTCCAGAGCGACTTACAGTTATTTAGGTACAGGGTTTGAGTTACAGTCCCTGGAGCAGTGTGGGGTTAGATGCCTTGCTCAAGGTCATTTCAGCCATGGGTAGGGTGGGACTCGAACCTGCAACTACATCAGTGAGACAGAGAGGGAGCCACCACATCCACATCCACAATCACATCCACTCCCATTCGCTTTTAATGGTGTTCAGTGTGGGACGTGACTGTTGCCTGGAAAGCCAATACATTGAAGGAAACATTTGGTGTGAATCTATCCATAGTCCTTGTTGTTTGAGGTGAAAGAGTGCTGTTGGTAGGAAAAAGAACTACAAAAATTCGATGCGAGTTTATATAGACCAAATAATAAACTGGTAGCTAACAGTGGGGCATAGGGAAATGAACATACGTGTGTATTGTCTAATCTCTTTCTCTCTTTCTCTTCGTGTGTGTATTGACTGTGTGTATGCATGTGTGTGCGTGTGTGTGTGTTTGTGTGTGTGTGTGTGTGTGTGTGTGTGTCTATGGCTGTGTGCACAGACATTGATGAGTGTTTGGTGGGGAACCCCTGTGGCAATGGCACATGCACTAATGTGATCGGGGGCTTCGAGTGCGCCTGTGAAGAGGGCTTTGAGCCGGGACCCATGATGACCTGCGAAGGTAAGGCCAATCTCTGTCTGACATGACACCAGTCAACTAGCAGCAGATCAGAGATCATGTGTGTATGTGTATGTGTGTGTGTATGACTGTGTGTGTGCATGTGAAGGTAGGCCAATCTCTGTCTGACATGACACCAGTCAACTAGCAGCAGATCTGAGATCATGTGTGTATGTGTATGTGTGTGTGTATGACTGTGTGTGTGCATGTGAAGGTAGGCCAATCTCTGTCTGACATGACACCAGTCAACTAGCAGCAGATCTGAGATCATGTGTGTATGTGTATGTGTGTGTGTATGACTGTGTGTGTGCATGTGAAGGTAGGCCAATCTCTGTCTGACATGACACCAGTCAACTAGCAGCAGATCTGAGATCATGTGTGTATGTGTATGTGTGTGTGTGTATGACTGTGTGTGTGCATGCGAAGGTAAGGCCAATCTGTGTGTGTGTGTATGACTGTGTGTGTGCATGTGAAGGTAGGCCAATGTCTGTCTGAGGTGATCTGTGAAAGCAGGCCAGTCTATGTCTGACATGACATGTCATTTAGTAGCAGATCAGAGATCGTGTGTGTGTGTACGACTCTGTGTGTGCATGTGAAGGTAGGCCAATGTCTGTCTGAGGTGACAGAGACACCAGTCAATTAGCAGCAAATACGAGAAATGATCTCAATGGTGGAACAGCCTACCAGTCACTACAAGAGCAGCGACATCCCTCTCGACCTTTAAAATGCTTGTGAAGAACCTTCTTTTCCGAGACTGCTTCCCCTCCTCACAAACTAATCTCTGCCAACCAACTCTTTACCTAGGTGCCTCGTGCTTGTATGTGTGTGTATGTAGGGGGTGTGTGTGTCTGAAGTGTCCCTGCTCTGGGAAACTTATACTTAAGGCACATCTATGTCCTTCAGTGTTCCCTCCTTGTGTGGACCCTAGGCTGCACCTACTTTGCCATGCCATTGTTTACTCTGTGTTCCTCTACACCTCTGTTAGCTTATTATGTCCTCCTTTAGTAAGTCGCTTTGGATAAAAGCGTCTGCTAAGTGTAATGTAATGTAATGTGACAGGGTTTACGTTTTATGATGTAAACCCTAGTGGAATGAGTTTAGAAACAAAATAGAACTCAGATATTGTTTCTGCCTTTACCGTTAAATGGGTGTATACATTATACAAGAATATCCTATTCATTCTCCTAAATGTATTCATTATGAATGGATGTTGGAGTGTTGATCAGCTTACACCACTTAGTTTCATGTCATCTTAGTTTCATGTGATCAGTTCATCTACCTGACAGCCTAGTTGCTGTGTACCAGCAGCCATGCCAGCTGGAGAAACACATTTCCACTTCTGATAAATGGCAGCAATATATCACATTTATGTTCATCGTGGAAAGTTCAATGTCAGTGCTGACATTTGTGTGCTAAGTAGCTGATGAAAAGCACAGATGTCAGTGTATAATATGAGGATATACCATATACAGTAGTGCTCCTTAGGCCACAAACCTGACATGACAATACTGCCACAGGTAAGGAAAAGATGTACGGGGAAATTTAATCATCCAGTTAATTGCAATGCAATAGACATTTAATGAAAGTTTTTAATTCAATCTGGACTGCCTATTACATATTTCCTCTGTTTGTTTTAATTTGACACATACACCTGCAGCAAAAATACACACCACTGCTGCACACAAAGGGATTTCTGTTTACATTCATTTACGCAATGATTTTGCATGGAAACCCAACCCAACCCAAGACAGCCGGGTCCCGGGCCCCAGGCCTGGTGCTGTTGGACTGTGACACCTTCCTCTGTGCTCACTAAGCCAGCCTGCGGTTGAGCAAGAGAGGCGGCTTTTGTGTCGGCCTCATAACCGGATTTTCAGTGTAGACCGTAGCTGAGAGCAGCAGCCATGCAAGACCTAATTTTTGAGCTGCCGCACCCGTGTCCCCCCTAGAGGGAAAATGTGACTCAGGGAGAGGAAGGAATGAGAGACAGATACTTTACTTACTTTTTTTTCTATTGCTGTTGTTCTCAAAAACAGCTCGCCCTGTTCTTAGCAATTAGATGTACTCATGTCAGGTCGCTGTTTCATAACTTAGTTAGAAAGAGGTAGGTTATACAACTTAGTTCTGCCGTCTAATGTTACAGCCTTTTTGTCTTGTCACTTTTTACACTCTTGTGGACAATAAACATTTATTGGTCACACTATATTTGAATAGTCCAACAGATGGTTGTATAGACTATCTATTGATGATGAAACTATTAATAAAATATCTGATGAAACTTTGCATCTTGCTATAAGGTTAAGATTAGGAGCTGGGTTTAATTACGATGATAATCAGTAAAAAAAAAAAAAATACGAAATGAAACAAACATGAAACAGTTTTAACAAACCATCTGTAAAGTCTCTGTGGGTGGACTATTCAAGTAAAGCATTGCCAATTTATACAGTTCTATTCCTGTGTGGTAAAAGTTTTGATGTGTTTGCCCTAATGTGTTCTTATCGTCACGTGTGTCTAGACGTAAACGAGTGTGGGCAGAACCCGCTGCTGTGTGCCTTCCGCTGCATCAACACGTACGGCAGCTACGAGTGCAGCTGTCCCGCGGGCTACACACTCCGAGAGGACGGCAGGATGTGCAAAGGTACGGAACGGAAGCTCAGCGCTGGGCTCTACGCTCGGCATGTCTTGGAGCTAAATTTTATTATTAGTTTTATTCATTTCACATGAAGCCAACCCTCTTATCCAAAGCTACCTACAGTAAATTAGATACAGGGACAGTTCCCCTGGAACACTATGGGGTTACATGTCTTGAATGGCACTTCAGCCATGCTGCCCTACAAAGCCAAAAAGCAGTAGCTACATATTTTGTCAAAACTGACTTTATACTGGAAATGGACTTTAGAACACCTCTGTTGTCTTGTGACTAAATCTCTTGCTTCTTCCTATTAAGAAAGTACATAAAAGCATCATTATTATACCTACAACCTGTTTGACTGGGCAGTGTGACAACTTTGAAGGTATTTTTCTCAGTTTCAATGTTCGCATAGTTACTGCACTTTGCCTTTGTAGGGCAGAGGAGTCTTGGAGATAAATTTAATTCTGAATTTTATATTAAGCCAACGCTCTTATCCAGAGCTACTTACAGTAAATTAGGTACAGGAACAGTCCCAATGGAACTCCCTGGGGTTAGATGCCTTGAATGGGACTTCAGCCATGGATGGGTTGTGGCCAAATTTCCACCGCGAATGTGTGTGAACTTTTTGATATCCCTTACTTAATATTTTATTAATTAAACTATTCCAATATTTGCACTGGAAACCAAGATATTTTCCTAACCCAGTGTACTTTAAAGCCTTAGCAACTTCCATCTTTACCCATGCCATTAATAATAATGAAATAATTAAAGAATACCTGCCTGTCGCTCTCTTTCTCTTTGGCTCTCTCTTTCTCACTCTGCGTCTGTCTGTCTCTCTCTCTCTCTCTCTCTGTCTTTCTCTCTCTCTCTGTCTCAGACCTGGATGAGTGTGCTGAGGGCCTACATGACTGTGACTCTCGGGGGATGGCCTGTAAGAATCTCATCGGCACCTTCATGTGCGTGTGCCCGCCAGGCATGACGCGACGCCTGGACGATGACCTCTGTCAAGGTGAGTGGAGTGGGAGGGGTAGCCCTGAGTGAACACGTTCTCACTGGGCAGAAAGGGTAACGTCACTGGCGTCTCTGACTGTTGACTTTGAAAAAACAAGCAATTTAACATTTCAATTAGAGTCTGGATGCCGTTCTTCCTGGCAGTATAAGAATTTAATGGGAGGTTTCCAGCGTGTTTTTTTACTGTATGAAGTAACTCTTTCCCTCTCCATTCATTTCTGTTTCTCCCTCTCCCTTGGTGTCCCACCTTCCCTCACTTATTTCTCTCTCTCTCTCTCTCTCTCTCTCTCTCTCTCTCTCTCTCTCTCTCTCTCTCTCTCTGTCTCCCTCTCTCACAGATGAGAATGAGTGCCGCACTAAGCCGGGTATATGTGAGAATGGTCGCTGTGTGAACACCATTGGCAGCTACATGTGCGAGTGTGGGGAGGGCTTCCAGCCGGACTCCACCCGCACGCAGTGCTTAGGTGAGCTCAACATATAGACAACATATAGACAACATAAAGGCAACATATAGGCATATAGGCATATTTTCCTTCTTTAACCCTTTAAGACGCACCCCCTATTATAACTTTGTTGTTGCCAGAATGGCAATGACCAAGTTGTTATGTATTCCTAAACACTTTTTGTAATGTCATAGTAATGTTGTAATGTTGTAGTTACGTTTTTTAAGTCACAGCGAGTCATAGTGCCGCACTCTCCCCTATGAATCTTTAGTGGGTGCAAACCCAACAACCTATGCCCAAAAACTATATTCAGAGGTCTTATTTAATGCATTTACTGAAGTAACTATAGTGGCAGGGATGACAAACAGGAGGCTGTAAGGCTGAAACGAGGTGAGATTTCTCAATTTAGGTTTTGGCCTCAATCAATATTGCCATTTGAAGGTGCAGTCTGCAAGTCGTTTCTAGTGCTTTTTTTTTTCCTTCAGCGAATTGCTCCTTGAGGCCTGCTATCTCCCTTTCGTTCTGTGTGCACACTCAAAAACGAAACCTTGTGTAATAAAGCCTAGTTCTGGCTCTAAAAATGAGAAACTAGCGGAGTGGCTGAGCCAAACCATGCACTATTCCTGCCATCGCCTCCGGAGCGTGGAAAGAGGAGTTGCTGTTAGATTCTCCTAGATTGGCTGTTGCACTCAAATTAACTTTTGTCACAATTGTAATTACTGCTTTTTGCATATGTACACACAAACAAGGAGCTACCAGCCTTTATTCATGGTAAAAAAAAGTGTTTTTACATACATACGTCAGTTATTTCAGTTATATCTATGAAACACAGTGTGTGTGTGTGTATGTGTGTGTGTGTGTATGTGTGTGTGTGTGTGTATGGGTGTGTGTGTGTGTGTGTGTATGTGTCTGTGTGTGTGTGTATGTGTGTGTGTGTGTCTATCTTTGTGTGTGTGTGTGTGTGTGTGTGTGTGTGTCTGTGTGTATCTGTGTGTGTGTGTGTGTGTGTGTGTGTCTATCTATGTGTGTGTGTGTGTGTGTGTGTGTGCGTGTGCCTGTATGTGTGTGTATGTGTGTCTGTCTGCGCGCGCGCGCGTGTGTGTGTGTGTGTGTGTAGATTACCGGGAGGGCTTCTGCTTCACGGAGGTGCTGCAGACCATGTGCCAGATGTCGTCCAGCAGCAGGACCCCCTCCACCAAGTCTCAGTGCTGCTGCGACGGGGGCCGCGGCTGGGGCAACCAGTGTGAGCTGTGCCCGCTGCCTGGCACTGCCAAGTACAAGAAGCTGTGCCCACACGGCCATGGCTACTCCACCGACGGCAGAGGTTAGACACAGCCCTCTGTGCCTCCATTTGTGCTATGTAGCACACTATAATATTAAATAATACGTAATAAATTAATATGTATTAATATAACACATAAAATAGTGTTATAATATAATTACATTATAACATCATTATCATTTATTCTAATTCATTAAATACATTACTAAATTATAATATTATCCTAATATAGTAAACTATGAAATGATGAATAATGCATTAAAGGTGTACTTGCATCGTGTTTTCATTAATTTTGCGGTGGTCTCTAGTATTAATGAATGCCCTGTGAGCCAGTTTTGGTGAAAAAAATGCTTTAGTGCTTCTGTTTTATGCTGTTCTAGTTTTGTGGAGGAGATGGAGCAGGGAGAATGACAGGTTCTCAGCTATGCTAGTCACAGGCTATAGTCATTGAAAGCCCATTTGGTCATAGCGAACCAAATACAATATTTAAACGTTCTAAATAAACACACATACTTAACTATACTTCGCGAAGTGAATGTGTACTGCAACGAGACTTCACAACTGTGGCATAGCTTTTTCTAATTAACAAACTTCTGTCATTTTGTTGGCCATTTTCTTATTCACTTGTTTTTCTGTCTGCTTTCTTTCATTGACTAATGGAGGCAATCGGGATAGAAGAACATTTTCACATGCAGCATGCATATGCAACTCGGGGTGACCTGTCGGTTTTCAAAAGAGCAAGTACTAAACGGTTTCTGGTGGAAGTACTCTTTTAAATAATACATCATAAATGTATGTATTAATATAACACATAAAATAGTATTATAATATAATTATATTATAATATCATAACCATTTATTCTAATTCATTAAATACATTACTAAATTATAATATTATAATAAACTATGAAATGATGAATAGTGCATTAATGTTTAATAATATCAGTAGTGATCACAATCACATAAACAATTTAATTGTTTATAGTTTTAATATCAATAGTAGTTTTTTAATTAAGTAAAATAGTTAATGCTTTATGTTTTATTATATATACATTTATAGTTTACTTATAAAATTATCTTTTATTATAATTTACATGCTATACATGTTTATGTATGCATAGTGATGTTCAATTATGCATGCAATATTACAATATAATACTAATTTTAACAATGCTTTATCACATGTTCAGTGTGCTATTATTGGCTACATGTACAGATAGTTGTAGTCAGTTAAAACTACGTTCAAGGCTTATTAAC
>CM050209.1:24825000-24827500 GCA_027475355.1 Coilia nasus | reverse complement strand
ATAGTTGTCTAAAGACAGCATGGGCACAGTACACACACACACACACACACACACACTTAAACAAACACTTATACACACACAATCAAACACAAACAACCCTAAAAAAAACTCTTACACACACACACACACACACACACACACACACACACACACACACACACACACACACACACACACACACACACACACACCTCCTCCTAAGTATCACAGTTTTGGCCATGTCTAGCATTCTTGGTAATTGGCAGAAGGGCAGTATGCTGGACCTTCCACAGGCAGGCCTTATGACCTCTGAGGTGGTCAGTGTTACAAAGACAGAGACAGACTGAATTTCAGACCACGTCCTATACTGCCATCTAGTGCATGATTGGCTTAGTTACATCTTTGCTACTTGAACAGAATGAAATGCAAGTCTTGTCACTGCTGTGGTAGATGAAAATACACAGAAATAAAAAGGTCAAAATGGAAAAAGCATGTAATTTGAAGCTCCTTTTTTCCTTAAATAAAGAAGATTAATGTTGTAGTGTAAGCTTGCACCACTTCCTTGTCTGATTATTTGCAGCTTGGGATCAATAAGGTAATCAATCAATCAGTCAATCAATCAATCAGTCAATCAGTCAGTCAATCAATCTATCAATCTATCAATCTATCTATCCATCCATCCATCCATCCGTCCATCCATTCCTTTTTTCTCCCTCCGCCATCCCTCCATCCCTCCATCCCTCCATCTATCCCTCCCTCCCTCTCTCAGACGAGAACGAGTGCTCCAACCCCAGCAGCTGTGGCTCTGCCTCCTGCTACAACACGCTGGGCAGCTTCAAGTGCGCCTGCCCCTCGGGCTACGCCTTCGACCAGTTCAGCAGCAGCTGCCACGACGTGGATGAGTGCGTCTCCCGCAAGAACCCCTGCAACTACGGCTGCTCCAACACCGAGGGCGGATACCTGTGTGGCTGCCCACCCGGCTACTTCAGAGTGGGACAAGGGTGAGGAGATTCGCCCCGCTTCCTTTGTCACACACACACACATGCATACACACATATATAGAGACACACACGGACACACACACATGCATACACATACACACAGGGGCGCTGCTAGAAATAGTGGGGCCCCTGAAAAAAAAATATTTTGGGCTCCCATTCCAACCATATCATAGCCCTCTGTGGGCTCCTGTGAAGCTCTGGCCCCCTGAATCATGCTGATCTACACCCCCTTAGCGGCGCCCCTGCATACACATACACACACACATGCACACACACACACACACACACACGATATGACAGTCACACATGCTGCTCCAACACTGAGGGCGGATACCTGTGTGGCTGCCCACCCGGCTACTTTAGAGTGGGCCAAGGGTGAGGAGATTCGCCCCTGTTCCTTTGTCACACATACACACACACACACATTGAGACACACATACACACACACACACACATAGAGACACACATACACACACACACACACATGCACACACAAATACAGTAACGCAGGCTGAGACCCATGTCCGCCTCACCCTCCTTTCTCATACACACACACATGCATACAGACACACATAGAGACACACACACACACACACACACACACACACACACACACCCAACTCCACACCGCTCCAACACTGAGGGCGGATACCTGTGTGGCTGCCCGCCCCGTTGTGAAATAATCATTAGGGCCTATTTTGGAAGGAGACAGCTACTGGAAGGCTTCATTTTGTAGTTTTACTGTGCAAAAAGTTTATGGCAGTCATTGGAGAATGAACTGCTGGTTCTTGTGTAGGAGTTGGACGAAAAGTAACATTAAAAGAGAAGTTGGATTGAATAAGGAGTTTATATATATATATATATATATAGAATAGTAGAGATATTGCTCTGAGCCTTGTAGACTATTTAAAGCACTAGATCATTACTTTAACCTTCTCTGTCATCAACATAATGTGGGTGTGTTGCAGTCACTGTGTCTGTCATTGACATTGTGTGTGTGTATTTGTGTGTGTGTGTGTGTGTGTGTATCTGTGTGTGTGTGTGTGTGTGTGTGTGTGTGTGTGTGTGTGTGTGTGTGTGTGTGTGTGTGTGTGTGTGTGTGTGTGTGTGTGTGTGTGTGTGTGTGGTATGTATGAATGTGAGTGTGTGTGTGTGAGTGTGTGTGTATGTGTATTTGTATGTATGTGTGTGTGTGTGTGTGTGTGTGTGTGTGTGTGTGTGTGTGTGTGTGTTGCAGTCACTGTGTGTCTGGGGCTGGCTTTGGGAAAGGGCTGTACAGAGGTCCTGGCGGAGGGGAGCGTGTGGAGGAGGACAATGCCCTCTCCCCTGAGGCCTGCTACGAGTGCAAGATCAACGGCCACGCCAAGAGAGCCACACGCAGCAGGAGGGACGCCAATCACACCCTGCTACCAGAGGTGGGACACACACACACACACACATACAAATACACATACACAAATACACACACACGCACACACACAAATACACATACACATACAAATAGACACACACATACAAAT
>CM050209.1:24812500-24820000 GCA_027475355.1 Coilia nasus | reverse complement strand
TCTTATTTTTTGCCCATGGTAGTATGTGTTGTTTTTGAATAGACTAATTTTGAGATACTCAGAGACAAAAACACCCACTGTCCATAGAAAATAAAAACGGTTTACAGTCACAGTATTTGATTAGACCACTTAGTTGAAGCGTAGTAATGTTGACTTCCTGCATGAAACTACTAACAAGCATGACTAGACTATCATGATTTCGGGTATATCATTTCTGATATCCACTCATGCAATAAGCGATAACTATAAACAGTTAGCTTTTAAAAGCAAATATCCTACACAACGAACATAGAGACAGGTCTGTCTGTGGCTTGTGTCACTATTAAATTGCATTTAAACACCACATACCTTTGGGTACTGAGGAACTGAGTAAGCTGATTTCTGATTCATTGGTGCTCTCTTTTTTTGCTTAAACCAAATACTGTACAACACACAGGTACTGTACCATACACTTACTGAAAAGTCAACTCTGTGATCACAAGGGGTCATTAAGTATCATAAATGCAAAAACAAGTAACTGACTTGTGCTCAATGTGTGTATAAGCTGTGCCTTAAAGAGTGTTTTTGGCAAATTGACTCTTAATTTGTCTTACATTTCTGCAAATTGACTTATAAATTGTCTTCTTTTGTAGATCGAGTTCATTCTCCGCAGATTCATGTGTGTAGGCCTATGTACGGATATGCTCTTGTAGTGTAACAACTCTGTTACTGCCATTCATACCATTTGGGACCATTGGGTGTGGAATTTAACAGCGTAACTTCCTGGCGTCAGAGAGTGGTGGCTGTACATGTTCCCTGTGTTGAAACGTGCATTTCATCAAAATAAATAAATGTCTACAGTGTAACTAACACCTGTTATTAATGTCAGTGCTCAACAGCCTTTGACCAAGATGACCTTGCCTTTAAAGGTGCAGTCCACATCTAGGTGTGGACTAATGTTATACCTGCTAGTTACTGTAAAAATGTAGCCTATGTTCTATTATACCATGCAGTCTACTCCACCCCGCAGCAATCTATTATGTGTTTTATGTTAAGTGTTACAGCTATAATGTTTGGCCATGGGGTGGCAGTGTAGCAGATCGAACTATTGGGTTGTGTAGGTTAGTTTGGGAAGAAGAAATGCATGTCACTCAATGCAGGCGCTGTGTTACGGTAAAGAAGCAATAAACAGTATATTGTCCATTATACCTCTGGTTTGACCGCAGAAGTTCATCTGACCAGTGTACCACTTATCTTTTGTCTCTACAGAGACGTTAAAGATGGATTGTTGAACTTCTACTTCAGTTTACTAATCATTTCCTGAACCCAACCTCTGACCTTATCCTTAACCGAACAAACAGTTTAAACACCAATTTAAACTGTTTATTTATAATCCAATCATTTAGTCTATAAGGGACCAAGTAAAGTTTGACTCGATTAGATTTCGGTTTCACAAAAGTTTGACATTCCCACTCAGCAGCCAATGAAAATACAACCCCTGCTTTCATGCTTAAAAGGCACTGTGTCCATCCTTCGATTGTTTAATGCGTCATTTCGTCTTTAATAAAAGGGAAAGTGGTTCACGGCCGTGTTTCAGTACAGGGTAAACACAGCTGCTGACTGACACTTGAAAGAAGTTTACTTGTTGTGCCCATGGCCACCACAAGGTGGCACTGTTGTTAAATGGCAGGATGAGATATTGGGCCAACACCCATATGCTGCAGTCTGCAGTACAGCGGTCACGATGACGATCTGTCATCCGACAATGTGAGTATCTGCATGGGTATCTAAACCAGGTAGGATTAAAGTCTTTGACATTTGACTTTGAGAGCATGAAGAATCCTGACAATGAGAATAGTGTATGGGTGTGACTGACAGAGTAGTTTCTGGGGTTCGACCTCTGCCTGAGCCCTGCTAGGTCACAGTTTAATTCGATCCTGGCACTGCTCTGTCTGTCCGGTCCTCCCTGCAGGGCTGAAATAGCAAACAGCCCAGGGCAAGGGGGCCCAGAGGACAGGGGGGGGGGGGGGTCAGGACAGTGGCCCTAACAGTAAAACCATGGATACTGCCGAGCAAAGCCAAAAGACTGTAACTTTAATTTCAGGTGAAAATTTGTTCTTATCATTTTTGGAACAATATCATTTTTATCATGTGACCAAATATCTTGAGTCAATTATGTTGTTTTTTTTTTGGGGGGGGGGGGGGGGAGGGGGGGGGAGGGGGGGAATAAGATGTAATTTTTCTTGTAGTATAAATATTGCCCTGATGAAAACATCCATGGCTTAAAGACATTGGCATTATGTAGTAGCCAAACATGAATTTAAGGCCTTTTAGTTGCATCCTTCTTGAGTGCCTTGGGTTTCTTGATATATTTATCTATCTGGTATCCCTGGACTGAAGAGCACCAGAGGAAATGTACACCTCTGTAACACCCCATACAAATTGTTTGTTTGTTTGGCAAAAGATGAGCAGTATTTTCTCTATTATGCATTAAATCAAATTACACAGCTTTATGCAATTCTGCAGCTTTGTCCTTGTGCGATGTTGACCTGGCCTCTGGCAGGGCTGGCACATGTGAGGAGTCCTCAGGAGAAACGGGCATAGTCACAAAATCACAATATATATAAATATATATATATATATATATATATATATATATATATATATATATATATATATATATATATATATATATATATATATATATATATTTAAGTTACTCCCCCTATCGATAGTTGCACTGAAACCCCAGCTTTTTCAAAAGTAGTCCTGTGAATAAACGAGCATAGTCTCAATTTGTAAGCATTTTAAAATAGCATTTACTTATAAAATCAAATGTATAAATCACATCTTCTCAAGTTCTGCATTTTGTGACCTTGCCCCTTTGTCCTGTATGGCGTTGCGTATGGTTGGAATCCTTAATACTGAAGGCAGTGAGAACAGTGAAAGCAGTGAGTGGGTGAAACAGGTCTGTGTTCTTCCACTATCTGAAAAGCACCTAGCTTGGCTCTCTCACACACACACACTCTCACAGAAGACAGCCCTGTAGTCCAGACTGCACAGTGTTTGAGCTCGTCTGTGGAGCCACAGGGTAATGAGATCTATTAAGAGTTAAGCACGCACGCACACAGAGAGAGGGAGAGAGAGAGAGAGAGAGAGAAAGAGAGAGAGAGAGAGAGAAGAGATAGAGAGAGGAGAGAGACAGAGGGACAGACAGAGAGAGGAGAGAGAGACGTAGAGAGAGAGACAGAGAGAGAGACAGATACAGACCCTCTTTCATACCGTAAGGTAAGGCAAGGAGCTCCAAGTCACACACTCCATACTCTAGGACCTTTAAGTTTAAACCTGTGTGCGCGTGTAACCAAATCAAAGTTCCTCTGCACAGCCAAATCATGTTGTTCGCTCAATTAAATAGAGAGGGAGAGACCCTCTTTTATATGTTAAGGTAAGGCAAGGACTTCCAAGTTACACTCTCTAGTCTAGGACCTTTAAGTTTAAACCTGTGTGTGCGTGTAACCAAATCAAAGTTCCTCTGCACAGCCAAATCATGTTGTTCACTCAATTAAATAAAAAGATCAGTGAAACCTTTTCCAGTGTGCGGTGGTGACTATTTATTCTCTAACTTTATGAGTGTTTGTGTGTGTGTGTGGTTATGAGAGGGAAAAGGTGTTGAGTCTGAGTACAGTTAGCTTGAAAAGGTCAGCTAGGGACAGCATGTCAGCATCGGATGCAAGTTCTCCATGAACTGTCAAAAAAAAAATTGTTGTGAACACAATTAACAGAAAACAAGAAGCAACTTCTGACTATCCAAGCTGGGTAAGAAAACACAGAGGAAACAGTTAATAGGTTAGGGAAGCAGTCACTGTATGGAAGGACAAACACCCAACAAGACAGGAAAGAATTAATTCATTTCGTTTGATTCTTTATTTATTGCAATAAAGACGTACAAAGTATTGGGAACTTTAAATGTTAAAATGTTAGAAAAAGCATATCTGTGACGGTTAACAGTACAGTATATCAAAAAAAATGACTGTCCCAGCTTGATAGATTGTATCCATCCGTATGGTTGAGCAGGAGGAAACATTGTGTTTAACCGTTTGTCTACATAGATTTCTTTCAAAGGCATATAAAAGATAGAAATATACAGGGATGAGAGAGAGAGAAAGAAATCAAAAACGAAAAATCAACATGCAATTTATTTTGAACAGAGAGAAAACATAAAAGAGAAAAAAATAATATAATTATAATAAAAACTTGGAGAAGTCCTAACTAAAATAAATATCTTCTTTCTCCATATTAATTTGTCATTAAGCAATTCCACTCCCTTAATTTACTCTGGTTAGACTAAAGTTATTTACAAGTTAGATAAGAGCTGAGAGAACTCGAGGTGGGGGAGGTTGAGGTCAGGTCGTCGGGGTGGGGGTGGAGAGAGGTGAAGGCAGGTGCAAGTTCAAAAGGATCATGAGGTTACCCATTGCTTATTTCACTTAACATCACCACCATTTCCCAGTCTTTGTCAAGGCTGGGCACAGACCGGGATGGCTTTGGAAAGGATGGGAGGGGGGGTGGGTGTAGAGATGGTGGGGTGGGGAGTTGCTTTGGCTAGTTTGGAAGTTTAAAGGGGGGGTGGGGTGGGGGGGACACAGGTCTGAGGAGTGAATGAATGGGGTTAAGGGGCAAACTGGCAGAGCGTCACAAGGTAACTGGACATCACCTGTTTCCTCTTCCCTACGCCCCATTCCTGCCCCTCTGCCCAAACAAGACAAGCAGACACACACACACACACATAGCCCCCATCACACACACACACACACACACACCACTCCCTCCTCTCCGCCTGCCTCTCTTAAGTGTATTTACACATCTATGAAGTATGCACACGTACGCACATACATACACACACACGTAGTATTTGGTTGGGGCATTTAACATAGCATGTTTATTCGACATCTCCAAAAAAGAAAAGAAAAATCTCTCCCAATTGTCTTTTTTATGTATATACCAATGTATATACATAATAGTTCAATTATTTAAATAGGTTACGCTTGCTTATTCTGTTGCTATTTCGTGAGGCGGGTGTTCTTGAGTGCTATATAGCCACACATGGAAAATTTTTGATTGTACCATCAGGAATTGGGAAAAAAAATCTTTACAGTCCCCATACACTATTTATATATATATGAATATAAAAGACAGAAGGTAACTACATGCTTGTGCACATACTTCAAAGTACGTCTTTATTTGAAACACTAGAATATATAGTGACTATAAATATGACTATACTCATTCAGACACTAGTTTTAAAAATCACATGGCATATTTGTATTTCGTTTCATTAGCTAATGAACATGATGGGGTGAAACTGTGTTAGTTACCCATACAGACACAGAGCCTGGACAACATCAACAACAAAAAGAAAGAATTGTAACGGTAACACGCAATTGCACTGCACTGAGGTTGCCAAGTGACTGGAATTCTCATTTGAAAGGGGAAGGAGGAAGTAGCCTCTCTGCAAGGAGGTAAGACAAAAACAAAATGGAGGCCTAGCGAAAACTAGCACAGCGCGTAGCTACCAACTCAGTGCCATTGCTGTTTTCTTTTTTATATTTTTTTTATTTTCTTTTGATTATTAAATATTTTTTGTGGTTATGGAGTGTTTACATTCAAAAGACTGACCTTTCTTTACAGTAACACACAGACATTCTTAACTGTTGTGAGGAAACGACAGAGATGGAGAGGGAGAGATAGAGAGGGGAGAGATAGAGAGGGGAGAGAGAGAGAGAGAGAGAGAGAGAGAGAGAGAGAGAGAAACGGTTCCTCAACTTTGACCTGGGCAACCGGTACAGCATAAAACCCTCCAACCGGAGGTAACCACTCCCTGCCTACAGATAGCATACAGCACTGGGGCAACGAAGAGTCACGGAGCCCCTTCTTCAGGGACACAGAACACAAGATGGGAGTTTGGCTAAGATAACACTAAGACAGAGGCGACCGTATCGTCTTTTGAGCGGGTTTTCCACCAGCTCAGCGCCATACCAACCAGACAGCTCCGAGGTAAAAAAATAAAACTTTTTTTGAGAACCTTCCTGGAAAGACAGATTACAGCTTTTCTGGTACACCGTGACGTGCAGACAGAAAAAAATAAGCCATGTTAAAGGACATACCCACAGAGTGGGCGTAGGAGCTCCGAAGTTAAAAAAATATCAAGGTGAGCGGAGCTGAAATATTAATAATAATAATAATAATAATAATTATATTAGTAATAATAGAAAAAAACTACTTCAAGCGCCAGCCAACAGGTCCCCTGCATAGAGGTAATGTATCCATTGGATTCAGAGCCCACTCACTGTGTGCAACATTCATTATGTTAGCTTTCGACCAACATCGCTACGTCCTGCTCCGCGACATCACATCTTGAAATCTGCAAATATGACATGTAACAAAAAAAAAGAGCATCCCCATCCAAAAACCTTTAACCAAAAAATAAAAAGGCTAGCGGTTGCTCAAAAGCCTGGAGTTTTACCCCGAGAAAGGAAACATTTTTACTATTCCGCAAAACACAAAACACTGGAAAGGGCT
Source organism: Coilia nasus (assembly GCA_027475355.1). Lineage (NCBI taxonomy): Eukaryota > Metazoa > Chordata > Actinopteri > Clupeiformes > Engraulidae > Coilia > Coilia nasus. The sequence continues at coordinate 24,813,442 of CM050209.1, read as the reverse complement.
GTTCTGACTTGGACGAACAACCTCCAGCTGTGTGGTTATGAGGTCTAGCTAAAGTGTATGCCACTGCAGCCAAACTGCACTTTCACTGAATAGAAATGCTCTTTATTGGACAATGGGCGAGATCTAAAAATGTAGTATGCAAGTTCAGAGTTAACAGTATATTTACATTTTTTTTCAAGGGAAGAGGTGGAGATATACAAAGACATTACATCCAACCTATGCATCTAACTGCACTAGCTACGACTTGCGTTTCACCTGCTATTCATTGAGCCAGTATGGCTTATATGCTTTCATATGAGTGGAAAGAAGCTACACAAACAATCATTACTTCTATTTGTTAAGGCAAAGTCATGTTTGTTTGCTAGTAAACCTGTTTGTTCTTGAGTTGTGTGTCGACCCAGAGGCCACAGACAAGGAGGCGTCAGACTTTGCTTTCTTTCTTTCTTTCTCTTTCTTTCTTTTTTCCACTCTTTTTCTTGTTGTTGTGGTCATAGTTTTTGGAAACTCCACTCATAATGCTAGCAGCTTCGATGGCCCTACAGCAATCCATTCTTTCAGCAAACAAAGAGTAGCTCTTCTCAACAGACTGCAATGAAAAGAATAAATGTCCAAACAAAATAAACAAACAAACAAACAAACAGAAGAAAAGCATTGCTCTTCAAACTGCCTTTAGGCCCCACAGTACACTCAAAAACAGTCCAAGAGTATGCTTAGGTAATTCTACAGTATGGACACTGACCAATGCCCTTACAGCAGGACAGGAAGAAAGATGGTATTGGTCATCCGAGTGCTAACAGCCTCCATTTCGGGGTGTCACTGAAGGAGCAAGAGGGCACTGTACAGTGAAGGTAATCTCGTTCCCATCACAGCTTGAAAAAGGAAGACCCAAAGTACATGGAGAACAGAGAAAAACTAAATTAAATAAAATAACAAACAGAAGAA
>CM050209.1:24802500-24807500 GCA_027475355.1 Coilia nasus | reverse complement strand
ACAGACAGACAGGCAGACAGACAGACAGATAGGTAGACAGACAGGCCGACAAGCAGACAGACAGACAGACAGACAGATAAGCAGACAGACAGATAAGGCAGACAGACTGACAGATAAGCAGACAGACAGATAAGGCAGACAGACAGACAGATAATGCAGACAGACAGGCAGACAGACAGACAGACAGACAAACAGATAAGCAGACAGACAGACAGAGCGGCGTTAGGTGAGGTGTAGTGTGGTGTGGCGTAAGGGACACCGACCTTGGCCTTGTAGAGCTCCAGCTCGTTGTCGGTGATCCTCCAGGGCTCTTCGGCCTTCAGCTTCTCCGCCGCCTCCTGCTCCATATCATCCTCCTTCAGTCGGTACGGCTCGATCATGTGCGTAAAGGCAGCCACACTACACACACACACACACACACTTAATTAACCTGTGTTTTACTTCAAGTGCTGGGGTCCTATAATCCAACAGCTTAGCACAGTTTTAACACTAATGGTCATGTAAAGATTCAATGTGCATCCTGTCTGGGCTAAACCTTGCACTGAATAAAGCTATTTGGACATGTACTATTGTGTAAACATGTAAAAATATATACGTGGAAACTTTGAAACCAATTCTGAATTGTATTCACTCAGACAAGCATCCGGACAAACTTTTTTTTTTTTCCCGCAGATCCTCTAGGTATGGATTTCAACACAAAGCCCAGAGCATTAGAGTTCTAATTAAGACCTCAGACTCGCATGAAATATTCATCGGAGCCAGTGGACCAGTACCACAAGCTCTTTGACAATGCATGACTAATGCCAATTAAGAAAAACAGAAAAATAACGAGGAATTGCCATTTTCACCACGACAAAAAGTCTTGAGTCTGTTGTTCATTAAGGCCCATTATCACCGAGCATTAGAGGGGCTAAGTGCTTGACCGACGATTCTCAGAGGTAACATTCTGCGGCCCCTCCGGTGACTTGACGTAAGCGGCAGCCGAACTTCAAAAGGCCACGGTGAGGAGAGGAACAAAGGCTTTCAGCAACCCGAGGGCGGGCAAACGAGGCAGGATTAAGTATGTGTGTATGTTTGTGTGTATGTGTGTGTGTGTGTGTGTAAGTATGTTTGTGTTTGTAATTTTTATGATGGGGCTGACAGTGTGTGTGGGGTGTGTGTGTGTGTGCGGTAAATGTGTGTGTGTTTTAGGTGTTATGACAGAAGTTACAGTGTGCGTGTGTGTGTAAGTATGTGTGTGTGTTTTTAGTTTTTATGATGGGGTGTTACAGTGGTGTGTGGAGTGAGAGTGTGTGTGTGTGTGTGTGTGAGGTGTGTGTGTGCTGGGGGGCGTGTAGGTGGGTTTGACGTCAGCCGGCTGGCTCACTCAACCAAATCGACTCACCTCTCCGACTTGGGCTTAGTGTTGATGTCCCCGAGCACGGTGATGTCAGAGAAGTCTATCCTGAACTTGCTCAGCAGTGTGGCCATCCTGTAAGGGGTGGGGCGGGAAGTGGTGGGAAACCAGAAAAAAAAGGGAACAGGGACATTACACATGTGTATGTATACAAAAGGCACTGTGTGTGTGTGTAGGTGTGTGTGTGTGTGTGTGTGTGCGCGCATCTGTGTGTGTTTAAGAGAGACTTTGTTCCTTGGCAATGCAAAAACACACACGCAAAGTGCAATATCTCATATATTATGTGCTTTCAGTTGGGATTGTGTCTTTGTGTCTTTGTGTGTGTGTGTGTGTGTGTGTGTGTGTGTGTGTGTGTGTGTGTGTGTGTGTGTGTGTGTGTGTGTGTGTGTGTGTGTGTGTGTGTGTGTGCGAAAAAGAGAGAGAGAGAGAAAGAGAGAGAGAGAGAGAGAAAGAGAGAGAGAGAGAGAGAGAGAGAGGGGAAAAAAGGCAGCCATAAAACAGCTCTGTTGGCAGAACAAACAGCTGTTGTGTGGCTGCCTGAATGCTGTCTTTCTAAAGCTAGCTTATGAAGAAGCTTTTGAGTTTTTGTCTTTCATCAGTTTTCAGGAAGCAGGTGAATCCCATGAGGCACAGGAGATTTGGAATCCATTACCAGCGAAACAAATAACTTCGGCTACAACTAGAGTGTATGAGTTTGACTGTTTTCCTGTGTGTATGTGTGCACCTGTGTGTGTTTGTGTGTGACAGGAGGGAGAGAGAGAGAGAGAGAGAGAGAGAGAGAGAGAGAGAGAGAGAGAGAGAGAGAGAGAGAGAGAGAGAGGTAAAGAAAGAGAGAGAGAGGGAAATTGAGATGGAAACATGCAGACTGATAAAAAGGTAATTTCCCTGTGCAACAACAACAGCTTTGGCAACAGCTGTGTGTGTCAGAACCTTGTTCCAACGCCACAGAAGGGAAAATGAAAGATAGATAGAGATGTATAGAGAGGAAGAGAGAGAGAGAGAGAGAGAGAGAGAGAGAGAGAGAGAGAGAGAGAGAGAAAGAGAGAGGGAGGGAGGGAGGGAGAGAGAGAGAGAGAGAGAGAGAGAGAGAGAGAGAGAGAGAGGGAGGGAGGGAGGGAGAGAGAGAGAGAGAGAGAGAGAGAGAGGGAGGGAGAGAGAGATAAAGAGAGAGATGCCACTCCTTCAACCAGGACCGAGGAGGAGAGTGGATTAAGGTTACAGATCACGTCAATCTTCCTGGTGACGCAGGGCCCTCTGGCACAAACGACACGGGACAGATTGTTTCATCACTCACACACGGACACATGTCTGAAGAAACAATGGCAGTACACACTGTGCAGAACTGGCCTGAGATCTGAGATTTGCCATTTTTAAAGGGTGTATCATGACACCTGTGTGACGAGAAGGTTGGGAGGATGTAACGTTCTAAAGAACATCGAGGTTCATAAGAGTGTCGTGAAATTTCCAAATCTTACTTTGTTGTAGAACGCATTTTCCTTAACATCACTATGTATAGAAAACATTCACCCTCAAAAGTGGAGAAAACCGGAGTTGCAGTTTTACAATAGCGTATAGAAGAGCTCAGCTAAGGCCTCCTCAGATACTGCAACAGTGGGTTTTTTCCACTGTAAATAGGGTAGCAATAGTGTGATATGTGGCTGAGCCTGAGAGCTACTGGGGGGCTAAATTTAGCCACAAAAGCGAGCGAGCGAGCCAGTAAGCGCGCGAGGAAGGAGGCGGGCAGGCGGGCGGTCAAGCTGGCAGCTGCGGAGGACAATGGCAGACGTTTGTGTCGGACAATAGCGGCCACGTGGTGCCGGGCTTCACACGCGCGTGTGTGGCAGGGTTGAGGAGGAGGAGAAGAAGGTTGTGTGTGTGTGTGTGTGTGTGTGTGTGTGTGTGTGTGACACTGACACCAGCGAGCAGATTGCAGTGACGGATGAAGCGTGTATGTTGTGGAAATAAATAAATAAATAAATAAATAAATAACGGATGATGTAAGGATGATATTAATACAGTGCCCCGGGGCGCTGGAGCGGATTAAATCCCGCCCAGGCTGGCTGCAGCCTTGACTAAGCACTTATTATGAGAGAAAGACAAAAGACAGGGAGAGAGAGACAGAGAGAAAGAGAGACTGAGTGATTGAGTGAGTGAGTGTGTGTGTGTGTGTGTTTGGGGGGGGGGGGGGTTGTTATACAGGCATACATATCTCAAAATTCTTTCCATTTCATTTGTATTCAGCAGCCAACAGTAGCCCAAACCGATTTTAATTGCAGGCAGGCAGACAGGAGAAGGAGAGAGAGAGAGACTGAGTGATTGAGTGAGTGAGTGTGTGTGTGTGTGTGTGTGTTTGTTGTAAATTGCAGGCAGGCAGACAGGAGAAGGAGAGAGAGAGAGAGAGAGAGAGAGAGAGAGAGAGAGAGAGAGAGGAGAGAGAGAGAGAGAGAGAGAGAGAGAGAGAGAGAGAGAGAGAGACAAACTCCACTTTCCTAGAGATCAAGAGACAGACAGGGAGCAAATGCACCGAGAAAGGGAGGAGGGGAAAAAGGGAGGAGGGGAAAAAGAGGAGAAAGGAGAAACAGAGGGGTGAGGGAGAGAAAGGGAGGAGGGGAAAAAGAGGAGAAAGGAGAAACAGAGGGGTGAGGGAGAGAAAGGGAGGAGGGGAAAAAGAGGAGGAAGGAGAAACAGAGGGGTGAGGGAGAGAAAGGGAGGAGGGGAAAAAGAGGAGGAAGGAGAAACAGAGGGGTGAGGGAGAGAAAGGGAGGAGGGGAAAAAGAGGAGGAAAGAGAAACAGAGGGGTGAGGGAGAGAATGTGAGAAGTAAACGGAGAGATAGCGGCGGAGCGAGTGAAGGAGAAGGGAAGGGAAGGAAGAATAGTAACAAGTGAAGGAGACTCAATTCCTCTTTTCCTGTTTCCTGTCTGAGGGACTCACTGCATTTCTTATTATCTTATAAGATGCCACAGGGTGTGGAAAAAACAGATAGAGAGTATAGGATAGAAAGTAGCCTGGTAAACCAGCCCCTCGTACTTCCTTTCATTTTGTACAGAGGGCCTGGCCTTGCTGCCGCTGACATTCATGTATTCGGACCAAGGAAACTTGAGCCAATCAGTGACCACAGGGAGTGTTTGTGAGTGATGATGTTGACTTTGTGTGCTACATTTGAACTGTACTGCATAGGTAGGCTAACTGCATACGTGACAACCAGACATTAGCGATTGGGTAAAGGCAGAGCCAGTTCTGTTAAACTTCAGCCTCCACACCTCAGTCCACACCTCCAGGATAAAAATCGTTTCTCAATGCAGAAAGGCTAGACCTTCTGTACAAAATGAAAAAGTACGAGGGGCTGGTTCACTAGGCTAATATCAAAGTAAAAAGAAAAAAAAGCAATATTAGAAAAGAAATGAAGTCCATACTGCCCTATAAAGGCTAAGTGCCATAAAGCTATGGGAACTCTGAAACTGACTAAAATGCCTTCAAGGTTGTCATAATACCCAGCCAAACATGTTGTAAATATAATAGTGGTGATGCTTTTATGTGCTTTCTTAATGTGAAGAAGCATGAGATTTGGTCCTAAGACAAAGGAGATGTTATAAAGTCCAGTC
>CM050209.1:24635000-24797500 GCA_027475355.1 Coilia nasus | reverse complement strand
TCACACTGTTTTGTAAATCTTTTATATCCAGCTTTGCATTGTTTCATGGGAAATGTATGTGGAAGCACGTGGTGTAGAGGACAGTTTTTGAGTCACTGACTTCCTAGAAAGACTACAATGGTGTATAGTAGTAGTGACAAAGGAATAACCTACCACGCGTCACCACTAAGCCACTAAACTCTCATACACTTCTGTTTTAAATACATAAAAGAGAGACAGAAAGAGAGGGAGGGAGAGAAGCACAGATGGCTAAAAAACTATGAAACTACTTTTCAGGGGGCTCGACTTTAAACGTGCTGCACCATGTTACTCACACTCCCACCCACTTCCGCCAAAAACGACAGATTCCTGTATTAACGGCCGATTATGCCTAAGAGGATTAGCCCGAAAACAATAATCCTCGAAATGTGTTGTTCCCTTCATTTGGCAATGGCTGCCTCCAGCCCCGACAGAAAGTAATATAGAATCTAACACACACACACACAGCGCATTAGCACTCTTAACACGGAGACGCTAAGGCTATACCAAACTCCATAGAGCTATCGAACGTCAGATGGACTTTATTAGCTGCTTTCACTGGACCCGTGAGAAGGGCCTTCTGGTATCTCGCAAGGGAGACATTTAGGGTTGCCCCCCCTTCCCCCCCCTCTGTGCAAACGTTGGGAGCAGTTTAACTCGTAGTTTCGGGGTGAGGGGGTGGTGTTGGGTGGGAGATGTTTTTGACGGAAGGCGAAGTTGGGTCACAGGCGTGCAGTTTGAGGACCTTTAGGCCCGGGAGCACTGTCACATTTCCTCCCAGAGTGTGGGAACCGGAGTGCTGTGTGCGTGTGTGTGCTCCTTTTCCCTTCTCACTGACCCAGCACACAAACACAAACACACACACAAACACACACACATCTAGATGCCTAATCTCTAGTAAGGCCACGTGTAACGGTTTGTGTACGCTTGTCTGTCTGTGCGTGTGTGTGTGTGTGTGTGTGTGTGTGTGTGCGCGTGTGTGTGAGTGTGTGCACATCACTTGGTGTGTGCGCACTCTCGGTCATGTGTCCCAGTGTGAGCAGATGTTTGTGTGTTTGTGTGTTTGTTTATATGTGTGTGTTTGCATGTCCATGTGTGAGGGGGGGGGGAAGAGAAGGGGAAGTGGTTTGTGACGAAGCTATCGGACCCTGGGGGGGTTCTTTGGCAATCGCAAGGTCACCGGCACTAACTTCCTCTCTAAGCTCCTTGGGGGTGCCTTAGATGTGAGTTTTGGATAAAACAGGGCGGCCTTGGGGGAAAAAAAGTATTTCCGCCAACCTGTTACACTTTCACACACTGTTACGCCGGTCTTTCGCAAAATCTGGCAGCTTAAAGAGGCTCTCAGCCTCTTACTTCATTTACACTTTGGTCTGCTGACCTACTAAGAACATACGCGCACAGATGTTCTCACTAGAGCGCTCACTCTTCCACCGTAACTTAAAATCAACTTAAAAACACACATCACGCAGCCAAACACACGTCAGACACATTAGGTCATTGCCTGGATGCCTGCTGTAGTTACACTCTTTAAGGGGGCAGGGATACATCACTGTGAAGGTTTAGGAAAGCTGCAAACCTTTCTGCACGGCTGGGCTGTTCTGGAGACTGGTGGCTTTGGAGGAGGGCTTGGAGGAGTCCCCATCGGAGTCTTTGCTGGTGTCAATGGACACAACCACGTCCTTCATCCCTGACGTGTCATCTAAGAGACGAAACAAAAAAGGGGGAATAACAACTGCGATAGCGCTTCTTTTCCCCAGACGCCTGCGTTTATGTCCGGAACAAACAATCTATTTATGTCATAAACAAAAGCCATTCAAAGCCATTTCCAGTCATTTAAGGCATCTGTGCTGGAGTCAACAAACAAGAGGCCATTTGCGTTTGAAGAACACTGCAGAATCACATGACAGTCACATGACAATCACATGCCAACTCGTCTCACCTAAACACAGCTGTGAGCCAGAGTCTGAAAGGAATGAAGGAAACATTTAGCCGTTGTTAAAGGCCATCCTCTGTTCACTTCCAACTCTCTTTAGCCACTTAGGGCTGCCTTGGGTGAAATCCTCTGTGTGGACCTTTCGATTGGTGTGATACTGTCTGGACTCTTTAGCCACTTAGGGCTGCCTTGGGTAAAATCCTCTGTGTGGACCTTTAGATTGGTGTGATACAACCTGCTCTCTGCCACAGAAAACCCACTGGGGGGAACGAGCTGACCACCTCTTAATGCTAAACGCTGAACGCTAATGACTGCGTTGAAACGAGAGTAATCACTTCTCCCCAGCAGCACCCAGCTCAATTTATGAGCTAAATAGACTCCCTTTCAGGAGTTATAAAACGGACCAGGGCAGGAAACTAAAGCGGCATATAAAATGGTTGAGGCTTTGCAAAGTTTCACACTAGTCGGTTATAAAAGTTGCAAAGTTTCACACTAGTCGGTTATAATGGTGGCAAAATTTCACACTAGTCGTTTATAAAAGTTGCTGACTGACGACAAGATTTCGCAGCTCTTGCCTTGTGCCCGATCGAGTTTCCTTAAAAACCTGCACCTAAGTCACAATAGGTATACTGACACAAGACATATCTTCAGCTCATGTGATTTGAGAAAAACTTGTAACATGGAGGAAATCCTGTTTTCACCGGCTAAAACTAGAGGGAGGAGGTGGGGCGCCTTGACCCGTACTCCATATGTATGGGGAACCCAGGTTCGAATGCGCCCCAAGGTCATTTCTCCATACTTTTCAATCCCTCTCCCCACTCATTTCCTGTCTAATCTTCGCTGTCCTAAATAAAGGCTAAAAAAGACAACAACAAAAAAAGACTTAAAAAATAAGGCTCGAAGGAGGGGAAGTACCTTGTCCTTGGATGTGGGAGATGTCGAGGCCTTCTCTGAGCCTGAGGATGACGGCGCCGTACTGCAAGTCGAAGGCATCGCTAGAAAAAAAAAAAAAAAACACAAAAGAGAGAGCAACAGTCACTTTCCTGCACAGAGGCACCTTGGCGAGCCAGCGGAAGCCTCACCGACAGGCCATCGCACGCCGCAATAAACCTGGACCTTCCCCCACCCACCCGCCTGCCCACGTCAAATACGCAGAATGTTCCGGTAAACGAGCCGAACTGTAAACAGCCAAACAAACAAACAGATGCTTACACACAGACCACGCCACATGTGGCTGGTCCACAACAAAGAGGGCCACGCCAGACGATCGCAATTTGCATTATATGACCCCAGGCCTTCTGTCCAGTGTCCACTAGCTAAACGTCCGGCCTGAAAAGTCTTGAAAAAGTAATCTTGTGGCCAGTTGTGAGGTGTTTTTATAAAGCCATCTCATTTTTGTGACTCAATGATTCAAGATGCATACTCATTACCAGTACATTCTCAGACTTGGGATACCCTGCTGACATGGATGAAAATAATAAGGACAAAATTTTGCCCTGAACAAAAAGGTATTTAGTAGGTGAAAATTACATCTAATTGAAATACATTCCAGAGTAAGCAAAACTCGTTTCCATATTTAGAAGGAAATGATATTACATTACACTTAGCTGACGCTCTCATCCAGAACGACTTACAGATATTTACAGGATTTCAGTTACAGTCCCTGGAGCAGGGTGGGGTTAGATGCCTTGCTCAAGGGTAGGACGGGATTCGAACCGGCAACCTTCCGATTGTAAGACCAACTCCCTAACCACTAGGCCACAGCCACCTATGCACACTGTAGTTACTACAGCATGATATTCAATTTCCGTAGTAGGCATTGCAGTGCCAAAAGAATCAATATTGTGGTATTTTGCCAAACTCCAAATTTGCAGGCTCCAGCTATTCTTCCTCTGTTATTTCATAATCAGCTTTTTTTACAGATGTACTATAAATAAACCGCTGGGGCTGATGAGGCAGGAAAACAGCCCAGTTTGACGCCAGACACGCAGATGGGAATCTTCATTATTCATCTGCAGCATGACTGAGTGCGTGATGTGAAACTTAATCTCAGTAAAAGGAGCATTTATTTTGACACCTCACCACAAAATGTTTTCTTTTTTTCGTATGCGACATCATTTTTCAGTGTGAACTTTACGTCTGTTTTTAACACATAAGAAACCCTCATCGTGTCATGTCAAAACCTGCCCACTGGACCCAGAAGGACTAGTAATACCAGTAATGTTAGATGTGACTGCATTGCAGGCTCCCGTCATTAAATGAAAGGCGTACAGACCACAGGGGCGGACATATTTCCTTATGGTAATGGGGACTGAAGCCCTGATCTTTGGCTTGTTCTAGTTAAGTACATCCGCAATATCTAGGCCAGATAGGTTGCGTTTATTCAAGAGCGTAGAGGCACAGACAGGTGGCCATGTGACAAACCACACCCTTTAAAAACGTGTATAGTAATCTTAAAGCTACGCTAATCCTAAACATGGACTAATACATTTATTTATTTGATTATTTATTCTGTCACACAGCTTCAAACCTAGGTAAACCTACGACAGTTTTCTATCCCTTTTATGATGGTCAATACAGTTTTTCAAATCTTAAATCTCACATGGAGAACAGTGACAGTTTGCATGAGAATATCTTCAGCGTCAAGTGCTGCCGACACACTATAAGCAAAAAAAAAAAAAAAACTCTAGCTCAAACGCGAGTTACTTAACATGACAATCAATACAATTCCTCGGTCTGTGGGAGCTGATTTAAAATTGCAGAGGGCTGAAACGTATTCCCGACTACAAAGCCTGTTGCGGAAGAGCCCCAGGAACAGCGCGCCAATAAAAAAGGGCTCACATGATTCATGTTGTGAGTCAGAGAGGAAGCAAGAAAGGGCTTTAAGGAGATGAAGGAGGTGAGTGGAGTTGCTTTAATGACAGAGATTACACACACGCGTGTGCTATGCACTTCCAGGAAGGCGTCTTAAAGGCCAGCGCAGTCAGGTGGAGAGTGTGTGTGCGTGTCAGGGCCCGGTGTGCCAAAAGGGTCTCTGGAGGTGGCCAGCTTGATTGGTGGCTGCAGTGGCAAAGGTTTAATGAGCCTGACACAGTGAAAGGATCTGTGTGTGTGTGTGTGTGTGAATAGATCTGTGTGTGAATAGATCTGTGTGTGGGTGTGTGTGTGTAACTTATGTGTGTGTGTTCACTTGTACGTGTGTATGTGTGTGCCAATGTGTGTGTGAATGTACCTATATCTGTGTGTGTGTGTGTGTGTGTGTGTGTGTGTGTGTGTGTGTGTGTGTGTACAGTACTTACTGAATGAGGTTGATGTATCTCTCCACATCGTTCAGGTCTCCATCCTTCCAGTTGTTCTTGTAGCCGAGCACCAGCGTATTGGGCTTCAGCCGGCCCAGGCCAACCGCCTGACAAACACACACACACACACACACACACACACACACACACACACACACTTATAAATGTATTACTGGAGATTTCCAGAATATAGTCTAAGCAACAAGTCAAAACTTCAAAGTTTGCCAATACACACACAGACAAGAAAAGACTCTCGCACACAGTTACACAAAGACAATTACACACAAAGACTCACACACAGTGAGTCACACAGAGACAAAGACACACACACACACCAACCTGCAGCAGGTACTATGTGCCCTGCCTCAGGTCACACAGAGGTGCACACACACACACACACACACACACACACACACACACACACACACACACACACAGTCAGTGCATCAGTCACACACCTGCAGCAGTCACATAAAGGTGCACACAAACACACAAGCACAGACACACACACACACACACACCTGCAGCAGGTACTAAGTGCATACAAACACACACACACAGTCAGTCAGAGAGTCACACACCTGCAGCAGGTACTGTGTGCCCTGTCGGAGGTCCTCGGCCAGCACACACACACACACTCACACACACACAGTCAGTCAGAGAGTCACACACCTGCAGCAGGTACTGTGTGCCCTGTCTCAGGTCCTCGGCCAGCACACAAACACACACACACACACACACACACACACACACACACACAGTCAGTCAGAGAGTCACACACCTGCAGCAGGTACTGTGTGCCCTGTCTCAGGTCCTCGGCCAGCACACAAACACACACACACACACACACACACACACACACACACACACGCAGTCAGTCAGAGAGTCACACACCAGCAGCAGGTACTGTGTGCCCTGTCTCAGGTCCTCGGCCAGCACACAAACACACACACACACACACACACACACACACACACACACACACACACACACACACACAGTCAGTCAGAGTCACACACCTGCAGCAGGTACTGTGTGCCCTGTCGGAGGTCCTCGGCCAGCACAGGTGTGTAGAAGGCTTTGGAGTTGTTGTTGAGGAGCCAGCGCTGGTACCGCACCAGGTCATTGTTCAGCTCTTTGAAGTTGGGCTTGCGGTTGCTCTATAGGATTTATACAAAAACAAAATTACACACACGCTCACACACACACACACACACACAACACACACACACACACACACAGCAGAAAGCAATCACAGATGATGAGGCAGGCCTGTTCATGATTATGTGCCACACTCATGTAATCTCTATCCAGCCAACACTAAACCACAGGAAAATGAAGGGAAGGGGGGAAAAAGACAGTTTGCCAGTCCGCCAGGAAAACTAATCTCTTTCTCCGTCAGTTATTCCCCTTTTCCCCTCTTTCTCTTCTCTTCTCCTCCATCCCCTCACAATTTCCTTTACTTAATCTCTTTCTGTCTCTCTCTCTCTGTCTGTCTCTCTCTCTCTCTCCCTCTGTCTCTGTGTCAGTAATGGAACATACATATTTGTGGTTAAACTCCAGCGGCCCCAGTGGGCAGAGGGTGGGCCTATCAGAAGCCAGGCCCAGGCCCAGACCCAGACCAGCCATTGTGGGTCTGATCACTGAGAGCCTTCCTGCGGTTTGTCTAAAAGCGTGTGTGTATGTGTGTGTAAGGGTGTGTCTGTGCATGTGTGTGTGTAGGTAGGTGTGTGTGTGTGTGTGTGTGTGTCTGTGTGTATTGTGGGTGATGAGAGACATCATAAAACACTGTATTTTATTTATAATGCGACACCAGAGAGTGCGTATGAGCAATGACATCATCCCCCTGGGCCCTGCACCCCCAATAATGGACTGGGTGATTTTACGATTCCAAGTAAAGGGGGGGGGGGAGGGGTGGCGGTCCGCTCACAGTTATTTTATTTCATTTGCCACTAATAGAGGAGCCATTGTTTGGATGCAAACCGCAAACTGGGCTCGCAGAAACACCAGCCTGACCAAGCTGGGCTGAGGCGGTGAGTGAGAAGAGCACAAAACGACTCCCGGATGGTCAACGGTCAAGCCTGCGTTAATGGATTTTTATCGCCGCAGTCAGTCAAGTGTGGGTGGCACGGCGAATGAAATGTGGTCCCTGGACGCAGGACTGTGGCGACTCCACAGTATACTCACAGAAGAGAACTACTTTTTCATGTGGAAGCTGATTTAGGTTTGACAGCAGTGAAAAGCAAAGCGAGTGGGTTAGTGACGCGGAGGGATCCGTAGGGGGTACTTACGATGCGCACGTGCCCGCACACCATCAGGCCGAACGTTCTTGGTGAAGGCGTGGACCAGGTTCAGCAGGGCTGGACGAGCATTAGGAGCACCAGTCATCACCAAACACTGCGGCCTGAGAGAGAGAGAGGGAGAGAGAGAGAGACAGAGAGAGGGCGAGACAAAGAGAGTGTGGGGGGGGGGGGGGGGGGGGCGAAGGAGGGGGGTAAAAAGAAAGAGGGGGGAAGAGAGACAGAAAGACAGAGAGAAGCAATAGACATTTAGTTTGCCGTCATACAAAAGTTCTGCTCTGACTTCTTTCAAGTGCTTCATGGGCTAACTGAAGCTTAAAATCAAACGTCTATTTCTGACAGGCCATCCTCACAAAAACCAAACACACGCGCACACACAAACACTCCCCAAGAACTCAAGGTCTACATCTAAAACAGAAAGATGCTGCGTGATGCTTGCCGTCTCATTCCTGACCTTGGGAACTCGCCTCCTGACCTTGTCTGAGCTCTAGATCGGGTCTCCCGCTCCCAGAGGAGTCATGTGGGGGGTTGGGGGGTGGGGGGGGGGCAGAGTGGCGCACATCAAAGCAGCTATGCTAAGCGCAGAGGGGGGGATTACAGGCGGCCGAGAGGACAGTAGTGCAGTTCCGAAGACAGCGGCGTTGAACCTTCCCTAATCCCACTGGGTTTGTTGCCATGGCAACGCTTCACGGGGCACGACGTGGTCAAACTTTTTTTTTTTCTCCCGTTCTTTTTTTTTTTTTTTTTTTTTTCAGTCTGCGCCGACTATGAACAATTTCACACACTTCTGCTGTTATGGAAACTGAGGAGAAGGGGAGGGTGTACAAAGAAACTTAATGAGATTACTTTAGTTTCTCAGCAAGCTGCTTTGGTAAGAATTTAAAAAAAAAAAGGAAGGGAAAAAAAAAACACACATTGCTACCCTGGAAGTCTACTGAGTGTGTAAGAGTCACAGGTCACACAGAGGGAAAGGTGCTCCATTCCATCAGGTCATGGGCAACACACACACACACACACACACGTCGTTAATTTCTTAGCTTCTAGCATAGATAATAACATTTGTTTTATCAGTCTCTCTCTCTTACATTTGCTGTTTGCTGCTTTTTAGTTGTTCTGAATAATAAAACCTTTCTACAGCTAAATTTATAACTGTTCAGTGACAGAGAGCGAGCCAGACTAAGAGAGAAAGCAGGAGAAGTAGAAGGTAAGAGTGCCTTTGCTGTGGCTGATGGGATATGAGCGCTGTGGTCCCTGTTGTTTTGTTATGCAATGCGCTATGTGAGCTGTCAAGCTATGAGGACTGTCTTTCTCAGCTCAACTTCACAGTCAGCCTACTCTCCTCCTCCTCCTCTCTCCTTCCTCCTCCTCCCCCTCCTCCTCCTCCTCCCCCACTCCTCCAACCATTGCTGGGAGCTGCAGCAACCTTACCTCCACCTGACTGCCAATCAACCCTCGAGCAGCATTCCCACCGCCCCCACCGCTCCAACCATTGCTGGGAGCTGCAGCAACCTTACCTCCACCTGACTGCCAATCAACCCTCGAGCAGCATTCCCACCGCCCCCACCGCTCCAACCATTGCTGTGAGCTGCAGCAACCTTACCTCCACCTGACTGCCAATCAACCCTCGAGCAGCATTCCCACCGCCCCCACCGCTCCAACCATTGCTGTGAGCTGCAGCAACCTTACCTCCACCTGACTGCCAATCAACCCTCGAGCAGCATTCGTTACATGAAATCTGACTCGACCTGTTCTCAAGCTGTACAAAACGCCACAGCGGCCGGAAACAGCATGCGGCACACACATTCTAAATAAATAAACAAATAAATAAATAAATCTGCCAGCTAATAACCTCACGAAGACCCGAGAGACATTGTGAAGGTCACAACGCCTGTTCGCGAGCCGCAAATTAGTCCACAAATTCCCCATTAATACACCAATCAACGACCACCGCTGAATAGCTCCAGCCTTCAATGAGCAGCCTGTCCTCAGATAAACAGCAGGGATAGACAGGAAGAAATGACAGTTATATTTCACCCTTGATTTAGGAGCCAGGCAGCCCTGATTACTGAGTCTCTGAGCCAGCACGTCATATATCTGAATGCTATTTTCATTTCTGAACGCCATTAACATCATAAAGGGCACAAAGACCCTCTACCACAAGTGACGAAGACAAGACAGGAGAGCCTGAATGTTCCAAGTCAACAAGTGAACATCCAGTTTGACGCAGGAGTAAACTGGATAAAGACATGAGCTGAACAGTGGGCCTTAAAGCAACACAGAGTAGTTTTTCCAACCTTAATGTTTCCAAAATCATTTCAGTGGTTCATCAACTTATAACACGGTGAAAGGCACTTCTCAATTTGCTTTGCCTCCCACCATGGGCTATAACCGCACTAAGTTTGGAGGAGCCGAGCGTCTCTCTGTAGTTTGAATAGGAGACAATTCTGCTTCCAACCTGTAGGGCTACCGAAGACGAAAACTACTTAGTGTGGCTTTAAAGCACTTGAGTGGGGTACAATATGCAGCAGCAGGGATGGGTCAGAGAGGGCAGAGACCCAGACCTGCTACAGAATAAGCCGAATTCGCTCAGGGAAGTTGGGATTAAGTGGTGGGGCCCACTGGAGATACTTCTCTTTTCAATTCCACCTAACTTGTAGGGGGAATTAAAAAAGTCAGTGGCTACGGGTTCAGAATTTCGTACCAGCAGATGTAAGAATATTGGTTCGGAACCTATTCTCCGGAACTATATTTGTCCATATTCTTCCGGACCAATATATGTAAAGTTATATGCCCGGAATTTGACATCTGTATCATACTCAGGCAAGGTTCCCACAGATTTCTGAAATAAAAATCCCCTACTAACCCTAACCTCAAACCTAACCCTAACCCTAAATTACAAAAACACCTTATTGTGACTACTGAGCACTTCAATAGCCTGACTGGTCCTCTCGACACACGGAGAATGACAGGCATAAGGAGCCTGCAACCCAGTGACCTCCTTCTGGACTACAAAAGCTGATACAGCCAAGACAAGGCCTGGAGAGACACTAGACTCAAAGAGCACTCTCATTATTTTCTTTGTACAGTTACAATATGGTTTTGTTTAGCTGTCCACATTATAATCATATAAACAAAACCATATTGTAAGAGTACTCCAGAGACTAAGAAAATAATACAACAAAAGATATAATTAGTAGAGAACAACTGCCAGTTGTAATACTTAGAATACTTAACAGAGCCCCTTAGCTGACAGGAGATAGCAGGTGCTGGACAGTCCCCAGCTGTGTATTGCCCCTCTCTGACAAAGAGGGCTTGTCATGCAAGTGATAACATTGGCTGGAGAACAGCACACAGATGTGCATGAAATATCAGGTGACTGGCAATCCATTTGGCTCAGTAGGAGGTTGTTAAACAATAACAAATCCCAGTACCAACTCACTGAGAAATAACTGACTGGCTCTTCCACATACAGCATATTCAATCATGTCCACTGCTATGGACAACGAAAGGAGTGATCAGACAGACAGAGCTGTATTCATTGTTGTTCAGTGATTTTATTTCACCATCACAAGTCAATATTAAACTTGTCAGCTGAAGCAGAGACTATATTCTCCTCTCCTCTCCTCTCCTCTCCTCTCCTCTCCTCTCCTCTCCTCTCCTCTCCTCTCCTCTCCTCTCCTCTCCTCTCCTCTCCTCTCCTCTCCTCTCCTCTCCTCTCCTCTCCTCTCTTCCCTGCCTGCCCAGCTTAGCTGTGGTGAGATATGCAAGCAATGCTAAGTATTTGTAAAAGCAGCACATCTTATTACACTCGTCTGCTCTGTTTGAAATGGTGTGTGTGTGTGTTTGTGTGTGTCTGTGTGTGTGTGTGTGTGTGTGTGTGTGTAAGGAGGCGTCCTTGGAGCATCTCCTGACAGAACTGGATTAAGCCCTTAGAAGCAAGGCCCTTGGCACAGACAGCCGCACACATCACGGATGCCCGGAGACTACCAGAACACCAGCCACTGACAGAAAGTAGGTCTGTTGTTTGGACATGTTGTTTAATGTCTCTGTATAGAATTGTCTGTTATAATACTGCACGTACCTGTATGAAGATGAACACCACCAACACAGTGCTCACTGGTAATTAACCATAACCCATTCCCATGGTGCTCATTCAGAAGAGACTTAAATTAGCTTTGGTGGTACAGTGTTGGACAGCTCAGGTTTCAGAGGCTGTGTACTACCCATGTTTTGGTTCTCTGTGTGCACTTAAATGTGCTGAGGCAGTTAACAGACCAGGCCGTGCCGGGGCAGGGTTAACTAAGGTGCCTAAACCATAAACCCTTGGACCCAGGTTCGATCCCAGACTCATGGATGCGACTTGTCACAGGACACAAAAAAGCAGGACAATATACGGAGCACATAGCGGCCATCAGACACTAACAGTGACCCGCAATATGCAAATATGTTAGCACTAACAGTGACCCGCAATATGCAAATATGTTAGCGTACAAGCATTCCTTAATTTGCGTGATTTTCAAGGGATGTATTTTAAGGAAAAAATAAATAAATCAGGATTTCTTGATTAATGCAAAAAAATCACATGCATGCAGACTGGGGTTATTTCTTAATCTGTTCCAAATCTATCACTCCCACCCATTTCCTGTATTCTCCCTACAGTCCTATCTGATTAAAGGCAATAAAATCCCCCCCCAAAACTTTTAAACAAATAAACATGTCTTCTCTCCCTGGCTCATCTACCCTTCTGAAAAGTTGTGCTGTTTAGAATCATTGGCAAATAGCTGAAACAAGTATATGGTCGGGACTTCTGGCCTCTATAGCCAGATTCCCCAACACCATCAATAAGTAATCTACAGATTTACACACACACTAAGACTCCAGAGTACCTGCTTTGCCCGGCATGTGGATTAAACCAGCGATCAATCGGATCGATAAAAGGCACTTCCGTAATTTTATTTTATTATATTTCATTTCCGTAGTGACCCTTAACTCTTTGCTCGGCCATATATATTTTTATACACAAAAGTTGCCCTGCGGCTGGGTTTATATTTACCAGCCTTATTGCAGGTTTTGGGTATAAGAAAATGTCAAACTTTTCCATGGCATTTCTACACAGATGTGGTAGTGAGAGTGAGAGTGAGAGTGAGAGTGAGAGAGAGAGAGAGAGAGAGAGAGAGAGAGAGAGAGAGAAGAGAGAGAGAGAGAGAGAGAGGAGAGAGAGAGAGAGAGAGAGGAGAGAAATGGTTGTTTGTTGGTGCACCTGTAGGTCTTGACATGGTCGGTCACTCCACAGAGTTGCAGGCTGTGGGTTAGGGCATTGTGGTAGGTCAGCGCCTGTGTGGAGGATCCCCAGTTGACATCTAGAGCAGGAGAGAGCACAGCGGATTAGCGCCCCATCAGGACCCCACATCAGTGAGTCATAGGTGGCCAGCTGGGTTGCCTGTGACAATCACATACCACAGCAGCAGCAAAAAGCCAAGTGGAGAGTGGCCATTAATGAATAGCGTGTGTGTGTGTGTGTGTGTGTGTGTGTATGTATGTGTGTGTGTGTGTGTGTGTAAGAGATTCTGTGTGGTCCCAGGGGGCTTTCAGGCTGTTCAAACAAATGCAGGCACTCTCATTTGTGCACGTGCAAACACACACACACACACATACACAGACAGTCTCGCCTACACACACACACAAATACTTTCAAAAGGCCAGTGGATTGACCACATGGGAGTTCTCAGCATCTGTGGACTCAGCAGGGCTCTGACCTGAAAGGCCATCAGGCACCGGTTGCTCTTTTGCACACACACACACACACACACACACACACACACACACACACACACACACACACACATGCATTCACATGACCACACACGTATACACACACACACACAGGAACGCGCACATACTGTACACACACACACACACACACACACACACACACATATCCATCTTCTGCCAGACCCAGAGATGTCAGTCTCTGGTTTTGCTAAAGAGCTGCATTTTCAACCTGAGAGCTGTGCAGAGCGGAGCGAACCTGCCCGCGCGTACCTGAGACTGGGGAGAATCACCATAGAAACAATGGAGTGAGGGCCAGGATGTGGAGCGCAAAGCCCAGACCACGCGCTAATTTGCCGTTTCAAAATAAGAGCCCGCAGAGCCCACCGTGAGCGCGAGAATCCATTATGTAAACTCCACTGGGATCATTTGCCTGGGTGGCAATGTGCAATTCAAATGACTCCCATTCAAAATGCCACAGGCATTGGGGGAGATGGAGAACTTGGTGTGGTGTGGTGTTTTGTGTTTGTGGGCAGGCAGGGGATTGTAGTCACAGCGAGTTGTGTGTGTGTGTGTGTGTGTGTGTGTTGTGAGCCAATATCCTAAACATCACTATGTATAGATGGATTTGCCTGGCGGAGCAGTTTTCAGATGTCGCGAGCAAAGAAAGGAGGCAGTGTTCTGCGAGGGCTCCTAAAGGGAACGGCACTATCAGCACTGGGTATGACCTCACTGCGGTAGTGCACTTCAAAGAGCTCTGACTCACTCATTCACACACACACACACACACACTCACTCACTCTCGTCTGGGAACAATGAGGAACAGGAGTTGGGCAGCACTCAATTGACGGGAAGAGAGACAGACAGACAGACAGACAGACAGACAGACAGACAGACAGACAGACAGACAGACAGACAGACAGACAGACAGACAGACAGACAGACAGACAGACAGACAGACAGACAGACAGACAGAAAGAAAGAAAGAAGAAGAAAGAAAGAAAGAAAGAAAGAAAGAAAGAAAGAAAGAAAGAAAGAAAGAAAGAAAGAAAGAAAGAAAGAAAGAAAGAAAGAAAGAAAGAAAGAAAGAAAGAAAGAAAGAAAGAAAGAAAGAAAGAAAGAAAGAAAGAAAGAAAGAAAGAAAGAAAGAAAGAAAGAAAGAAAGAAAGAAAGTGTGTGTTGTATATATGCATGTCTGTGTGTGTGTGTGTGTGTTCCTGTGTGTCATTTGTTGGTGTGTAGCAGCTTACCCGGCTTTTTGTAGCTGACGTAGATGTAGAGGGACATGACGATGACGTTGGTGAGGAGGGCGGCCCACCAGTTGATGACGAACATGACCACGCAACACAGGGCGGCCCCAGCCAGCGACACCCACATGTTGTAGTACTTGAAGCTGGGGCGCCAGCCTGCCACAAACGGGACCAGACAACCATGGGTAAGCACACGCCATTAGTACAAAAAAATAAATAAATAATAAAACATTTCCCTGAAGTTTTGGCCGGAAGCAGAAGACAGATGATGTAACTGCACTAAGATTTTTGTGTTCTTTGTTTTAAGTGCTTGGCTTGTTTGCTGAAAGAAGACTTCCTTCTCCTGAAAAGAGAGAATGTCTACCACTGTCTCTGAGAGTGGATCCAGTGATAAAAGTGCAGGGGAACCATTTAAGGACATAAAGCTTTTACCCTTATTAGACTTACCTTTTATGGATTTCCTTTAGTTTCATCATCTTAACTCCGTGCCTTTAATTTAACAGTTTTCTCACGCACTTGTTTTTTTAACCTGGTCTATTCTTAGGATTTGCATGACAATTTTATCCAAAAGACACAGGATGACATGCTGCCTCAACAACTGAGAACAATGAAACTAGCTGTTGTGGAAAACACTGTTAGTCATCCAAACTGTTATTAGTCATACAAATTGAACTAATGTTGGTTTTCACAGGTCACAAGACCTTATAGATTAACTCTCTGCCTGCATTTACAGTTTGCCCTACATGCTATCCATTTACTATTTACCAATTACTATACTATAAAACTATACTACTATAGTGTGTGACCTGAATAATAAAGACCATCTTTTTCAGTTGTTTTGCCGGCTGGAGAGAGCATGGGGTCACATTGGATTAAAATGAGTTAGCCAGAGTTACCAGTTAGAGAGTAGGGTTACTGAGGACAAAACAGATCATAACCACCAACTAGATGGGAAACTCAAGTCAGTGCTTATGTGATTGTGTACTTTTGTGTGTGTGTGTGTGTGCGCGCGCGTGTGTGTGAGTGAGAGACAGAGACAGAGACAGAGAGAGAGAGAGAGAGAGAGAGAGAGAGAGAGAGAGAGAGAGAGAGAGAGAGAGAGAGAGAAAGAGTATGTGTGTGTGTGCGTGTGCGTGTGCGTGTCTGTGTGTAAGAGAGGGAGACAGGGACTGTGCTTGTGTACATTGTCTGTGGTGTGTGCATGTGAGTGCGTAAGTGTTACTACAACTAGATGGATTTTTAGTGGAGTAAAAAGGCATTTGTTTCTAAATCCATACACTGTTATTTGTAATAGCAAACTAAACAGTGTAAATGACCTGAAGGGTACCACTGTGCAGTCCTAGCACATGACTTCCCTTGGTTCATCTCTGCTCTCCACAGGCCCTCTGTGCGCCAGGAAAGGTCTTCACTGCCCCCTTAATTAACCCTCTTAGTGTCTTTATGTCTGACAAACAGCTTCCACGGTAAGTGCGCATTGCCATGGAGACACCGCAAGTCTTGCTAATGTCAGCCAGCTAACCGTGGCCGAACCTCATTGAGACAGGGGTCAAATGAAAGGGGGGCTGTGTGGCACTTTGATGGCAAGGGCTGGTTTAGAGCAGCAGACTGAAATGTCAGAGGTTCAAAGTTAACAGGGCTATCAAACACGTACCCTTTAAGTCACTCGGCTGTAGCTGTATGAAGGAGTGTACGCACAGGTGTCAAATGGACAAACAGAAGTTAAGGGGGGGAAAATAGTAAATACACTGCTACCTGTCCGTCTTGTACAGCTTTGGTTTTAAGGGAAGAGCACGCCACTTCACACACACAAACATACACAAACAATGATATTACACCACGCATGCTGCAACAAAGGTTTGCAGGTGATAAACATCTGATGTGTATCGTTGCAAATGGACCATGTGTTGCTACAACACATGATCTCACAACACAAGTAGAATGCCAAATATTAAACACTAAGTAAAGAAACTTTGAAGGTCAAATCTTAAAATTTGTAGTAATATAAAAGGTAAACAGTTGTGCCGTCATTGATTTGAATGATTTATCTTTTCTTCAGAATTTTACTTTGTGTAATTATCCAAATTACTGCCATTGTCATTCCCAAAACCATCTCCAATAATGGCTACAGCCTAAGAGCATCATTTCCCACGTTAAACCGGCAGCTATCGGATTACACGCACTGACTGCCATCCTTTGGCTTACTCCATCAGCCGACTCCCTGTGGCTGGCAGGGGTAGGCAGGACGGGCATGCCTTAACTCGTCTGCAGATGCAAATCCTGGACTATTACCGATTTTTTGACTGAACAGGAAATGGTAGCATGTCAAACAGGATTATGACTCAACATTGCTTGAGGCGGAAGACTACTTTCACAGGTGCTGTGTTTCCTGCGGCCATTCCTTGAAGAGAGACGGGTCAAGCTGCTTACCTGGGGAGTTTGCGAGGGAGGCGTGGAACACGGAGAAGTTGATCAAGGCGTAGGAGGCTAGGAAGAAGTTGGAGATGATGGGAGCAATGGCGTTCAACTCAGCTGAGGAGGCAAAGAGGTTAGAACGTTAATGACACATTAGTATGCAAAAAGCCTTTCCCTGACACAGTACTAGCAAAATGCAACATTGGCAGAGGGACAGTATAATAATGGTAATAATAATAATAATAATAATAATAATAATAATAATAATAATAATAATAATCTTTACTTGTATAGCATACAAGATGCAGCTGAAAGTGCTTTACAGTTTGGCAAGAAAAGCACAAGACAACATTTCTTGCAGTCCAGTGGCGCCGGAGCGGAAGAACACAATAAAGCAAAGACGTAATGCCCCGTTGATGCCCCAACGAAGCACTGTATGGGGGCACTAGCCCTGCTGCATTACCATATCATCAAAATGATTTTTTTTTTGCCACGTACCAATGAGGATGAAAGCCAAAGCGATGAAGAAGGTAAGAATGTAGCCTCTCAGGGGTTCGTTGTTCTTGCCGAAGCCCTTGCCAAACCAGCCGATTCCTGGGTAGATATTGTCTTTGCATAGAGCCTGGCGGTAGGGACAAAAGCACGGTTTGAAACAGACACACTAAACCAAACCAGCACTACACAAAATCCAATTTCAGATTTTTATCTGATGGTGCTTAAAGAGATCCGAAAAAATATGCAAGTATATGTTGCTTGCCTGAATAAAGCAAAACAAGCAATGACAGAATTGTATGACGGATAGATTGATTGATTAATCGATCAATCGTTTGAAAAAAGGAACAGATCACTCGATCAAGCAATCAATCCAATCCAATCCTAACCAACCGTCAAATCAGCCATCATTTTTTGGTCAGCCATGAATTCATTGAGCCATCAATTAATTTAGCCTTAAATGAATTTAGCTGTCAATTTATTATATTTATTATGTCAATATATTATAGTCATCCATCCACCCATCCATCCACCCATCCATCCACCCATCCATCCATCCATCCATCCATCCAAATAGGAGAAGCACATACCTGGAACACTTTGGGGGCGCTGACGAGGGAGGCCAGGGCGGAAGAGAGGGTGGCTGAGAAGATGCCTGCTGTGATGAGGGGGGAGAAGCCAGCTACAGTGCTCATGACCTGGAAGAGACCCCAGCCAACAGGGTTAGCACAGTGGAACACACAACTGAGCTAACCAAGCATTTGTCATCAACTTCACCAGGACAAACTATCAGTTATATATTTCAATTCTAAGTTACATATTGAAATGTATACTTCAGTAGTTACATATAGGAAATTTAACAACAACAACAACAACAACAACTACTACTACTACTACTATTACTGTTATTCTATTCATTTATTTGTAATCAAAACATATCACAATTTTTAGCAAAACCCATTATTGCTACAGTCTGAGATCACCAGCTAGTGGCATCTACCTTGGCCGAGATAGGGCAAGGTGAAGGACATACCTGCATGTCGTTGTGAAGCCCAAACTTGCAGGTGGACTCCTTCATCCCCAGGGACGGTTTGCAGGAGGAGTAATCGAAGCAGGAGTAGTCGGTGCAGTTGGCATACCCCGTACTCATGTTGAGCGTGATCCCAGGGCCAGGGGCATCACGAGCGATGCAGGCTCCTTCACGGTGACGTATGGAGGGGAACAGAGAGGGCAGAAACCACGAATGAGATTCGCAGATGGCACTCATATTTTCAAGCTTGTGTTCCAGAAGCACACTGAGGCATGGGAAGGCTTTAGAAAGCATCCCACGCGGACAAAGTTTTTTTTTCCCCCTACATGAACTTGACACACATTTTTAACTACATGAGCAATTACACAAACCACCAAAACGGACTCGTCATAGATATGTCCTGCACAAGCTCGACTCAAGCAGATGTTAAGTAGATGCCAGACTGTTCTCCGTGACACATACCTGTGGAGACGGCTACGCCCAAGTAGACCACGCCGGTGATTAATATGGCTAACAGAGTTCCCCTTGGAATGGACTTTTGTGGGTCCTAAAAACACATGGGTCACATCTCGTTAATCACAAGGCTCTTCAGAATGGCTCGTTGGTCTAGGGGTACGATTCTCGCTTAGGGTGCGAGAGGTCCCGGGTTCAAATCCCGGACGAGCCCGTGGTTATGGAAATAGATTAACATCTATTCGTCACATGTCATCAGTCATGGATGTTGTCAATATTCACACATGAAGCCTGTCCTCTGCTAACTGTAATTCAGGAACTGGCTCTTGATTTCACATGCTCCTGGTAGGTGCGTGTTTAGGGCAGATGTGGCCTAGTGGTTAGGGAGTTGGTCTTGCAATCGAAAGGTTGCCGAATCGAATCCCGCCATAGTTGAGATGCCCTTGAGCAAGGCATCTGACCCCACACCGCTCCAGGGACTGTAACTAAAACCCTGCAAATATCTGTAAGTCTCTCTGGATAAGAGCGTCAGCTAAGTGTAATGTAATGTAATGTAAAAAAGAAGTAGAGAGGGCGAAGTGATTTTGTATTGGAGTGTGGAACTGGACAAGAGGAAGTGGGAGGGTCAGTAACTCACCGCGAGATCCCCTGAGATGTTTGCGCCGGCAAGAATACCGGTGGCCGCCGGGAAGAAGATGGAGAAGACGGAGAAAAACGTCTCTCCTCGGAAGTCCGGACCCATGTTTTCCAACATTATAGTGCCTTTACGGAGAGGATAAACACAAAAAGAGACAAAAGGGTAAATAATGTTAGAACCCTAGGTTGACCTTTTCATGACATGGAATCAATCTCCAGATTCAAAGCAAGCAGAAACAACATTATGCAACATATGTAATATATGTAAATATGTAAATAATATATGTAAATATGCATAGGTAATGACAGCCTAATTATTCTCATTGTGCATTTCTTTTCAATGTCATTTCAATCATTGTTTTAGTTGCTTTTGTTAATTTTTTCTTACTGTTTGTACTTTAATTTTCTCTTTTCTTCTTTATTAATCAATGTGTTTATTATATTGTGCGAGTGTTTTCAGACAGTCGATTTGGTGAAATTGCACTTAAAGCAGTAAAACTGGCTGGCAGATTTGGATCATTTCTGAGTATTGACGAGAGTATTACCATCATAACCAAAGAACCCATATGGTTTCTTGGACTCAACAGTGATAAAGGAGCCAATGAAGTAGTTAACAATGGCAGTGCACAGGATGACAAGCAGGAAGATCTGAGCCTGTCAATTGAAAGACGAAGTTGAGGTTAAAATCTCACAACAACAACAATACTAATACTAATACAGTGGTCCCTCGCTATATCGCGGTTTACCTTTCGCGGCCTCGCTGTTTCGCGGATTTTTTTAGTGCATGCAATCTCCTGTACAGTACAGAATGCGCTCAGCTTGTAAAATTTACATACATCTTCCACCGCTAGCTGTGTGACTCTGAAGTGCTGTATGTTTGCAAGTGTAAACTTTGCCTGTCTGAGAAAAGTGTATAAGTGTAGTGAGGGGTTTTACAGCCTCAAAACATCTATAATAATTGTAAAAAATAAAGCTGACTACTTCGCGGATTTCGCCTATTGCGGGTTATTTTTAGAACGTAACTCCCGCGAATAACGAGGGACCACTGTAATTTCTAACCCATGTTTGAAATTAGTCATCAGCAATATCACAACAAGAACTGGGCATACATAGAAACATGTCTGGCCATACATAGAAACATCATTAACATGGGTCTGAAGTTAAGGTTAAATTTAACAACAACAATAATATTTTCTAACCCATGTTTAAAATTAGTCATCAGCAATATCACAACAATAACAGTGTCTGGGCATACATAGAAACATCATTTGATAAACATACAAACATGCAAAAAAACACTGGGTTTTGGCAAAAAATGTGAAAATCTTTTGAAGCTCTGCCTTTTTGTTAGCAAACATCAAAGGCAAAGACAGCCAACATGACTCAGCTTATACCTACTGACTACTGTGAACCATGACTCATACGTGGCAAGCCAACTCCACGTTTTTGGCCGCATTCTTTGGACACCTTGGGGGTGACCGCACACTGACTTTTTCCCACGGCTTTCCACATTCCCACATGTAAATTCATTCCCGATATAAATTCAATGTTACCTTGGCCTCCCACTCCATCCCTGCGACAGAGATGCCCAGCAGGATAATAACCGTGATGACCCCGATGATACGGACATCGTTGACAGTGTCCAACATGTTGGTGCCAAACGACTGTGGGACGAGAGGAGCACAAAAGTCCGTGAGGGGACAAAACTAGCAGTAGGTCACAAATACAATATTTACATAAGAGAAGAAAAAAGACAAGACAAGACTATTTAATCCCACAGTTGGGAAACTTACTTGCTACCACAGCCAGGTCAAGCAAAGAAACACAAATATAAAAACAATTTAAAAATAGCACATAGTTAATATCAAATACAGATAAACAGTGTCAATTAACTATACCGTGCATGCATGCATATATTTACCAGGCAAAAATGCCTGGCTAATGTTTGAAAGGCAGTGGAGATTGAGCATAGACATATATATAGGCCACAAGGAGCAATTAGGTCTCAAAGTGGCGAAAATGTAGACGGCACTGTCTGTGTTCGGATGCTGTAGGGGCACCGGGTCAAAGCGCCAAAGCCCGCCCATCCAATGCTATTACAGCGCTAAACATATTTCCATCATGGAAGCAGGATATGTTTTAGTCCACATCTTTTCAGATATAGTTTTGTGATATATTTATATAAATATATATGTCACCAAATCAAATATGGTTTTCACTTCATGTTCCTCTCTGGGCTCCCACTGCCATTATAGACTTACTTACTTATAACACTTCTCTGCACAAATCAGAGGATACATATTACACATGTTCAAAAATGACAAATAAAAACAGAAATACATAACATTTTTTTCAGGCTTCAGATACATGTCTGCATTTTTGGGTAATATGAGTAGATGCAAACTATGAAGGCCTCATGAAATATAGTGGCATTCATTTATTTTCTCTCTTATTGCATTCATGGTAACAACCATACAAAAACAGTCTCCATTATTTACACAGCATCTCCAGTAAATCACCTTTCGTGGTATCGTTAGGTCACCCACACTTGCCTGATATGGCTAATCTCAGCCTGTGTAAACTACTGTGATAACAGGGCGACATGACCAGTGTGTGTTTCTGTTTCTGTGTGTGTGTGTGTGTGTGTGTGTGTGTGTGTGTGTGTGTGTGTGTGTGTGTGTTACCTCTATAAGCTCCACCACTGTTTCGGCGAAGCCTACGACGTACATGGCGACTGCCACTGCGTTAGCAAAGGCAAATATGAGGCCGATGGAGCCACCAAACTCGGGACCCAAACTTCTCGATATCAAGTAGTAGGCCCCTCCTACAACAGAGACATTTGAACAAAAAGAAGAAAGTTAGTGTATACCAACTGGGACTTCAAAACCACGGCATCACAACGAAGTGTCATTATCTAGGAAGTGGGAGTTTGTAGTTTTTTGTAAAACCAAATACAAAGCTAGCAGCTAGGACAGGTAGTTTGCATTGCTTACACTTCAGAGTGGCATGTTCAAAAATGTCTTCCTGGATCAATTGGAAATGAAAGAGTATCGTTTAAGGGTTATTTTTTCCCTCTACACTCTGGACCACAGTAGGATAAATGAAGAAATGTATTCCTAACAGGGTGCAAAATAAAGTGACCAATTCACAGATTGGCTTCATTTTTTCATTCAAGTTTTGAGGCTAAAAGAAGGAGACTAGGGAATTTCTGGAATACATGGAGAGATTAGCCTCGAGAGGATTAAAAACCCTCGCAGCCTAGCCGTTGAGTGTACTAGAGTAATCCTCAACATGGCATGTGACTTCAATCATCTCTGACCTTCATACGCTCCAGCAGTAACTCCAAACTTGTAACACAATATAACCTAGCTAAAACCATTATGACAGACACCAGGCTTACTTATCCTCATACTTCCCAGCTAGCAGGTCCATAAAGTTTAGTGAAAGTCAGTGAGGCAATAAAACTAGTCACAAAAGAGCAGTTTTCCTGATACATGTCTTTTTGCCCGAACTGCATCCTGCCTCCTCTTTAGACCAAATATCAACGGATAGATAGTGAAATCACCATGAGGCATCTCCACCTCGGCCCACAACTGTAAACGATACCATCTGGTCCATGTGAAACTTCTGCCGGAGGACAGAGGGTCAATGGGACACAGTCACGTACGGTGGTGTGTGTGAACACACAATAACCCTACCTGCCTGTCTCCGTCTATAGATTTAACCTTTTTTTACCCTTTCAAACAAAAACTGACACTGGAAAACTACGAACTGGAAAACCCAAACAAAAAACAAAAAAAAATACACCCAAATTGTTTTTCTTCTGTCCTCGCCCCTGACGGATCTGTCGGAGACCGTCCTGTATTCATTTCAGACCGCCAGGGCAGAACACCTCGCCTCTCTAGCCGATCAACAGACCTTGTGGTTTTTAGGAACACGCTATTGAATTTCCCCACATGCTGTGACAACTGAGAGCACTGTGTTGAGTGCTATCGCCCACCTTTCAAATGGCCCCCGAAAGTGAATCACATTCAGGGCATTCAGACCAGAGTGGCCACACTGAATGATCTTTTATGGTGGGCTAAAAGCAATAACAGTTTTGCTTTCCACGGCTTGCCAAAGTTGAGCATTTCCAGGTTTTCGGAGAGAAAAGGCCCTGCTGTGCTTATTTAAACTCTTATTTAAACTCTGACTATCCTTACAAACACACTGTGCTAACTACCATGTTCACAGAAGAAGCAAATAACAAAATAAAAATTAAAAAATACAATAAAAAAAGGTAACAATTTATCTGAATTGTCCACCCACAGAGACATTACACATGATTTACTAGAATTCAGTTTCCTTTTTTTATTGTTTAGCCTACTGACCTACCTCTAACCCTAATCTGACACAGAAGTTTGGCTATTTATTGTCTCAACATCTGTAGACAGCCTATAGAACAATCTGAATAACTATCCAAATAAAGTGGGACCAAAACTTCTTTAGTCTGAATACTCATTTTGTGTGTGTGTTTTTTTTGGCAAGACCTCAGTGTATCAAAAGGGCAGTTGTTCAGATTCAGTTGTTGTAGGCGTGAATTTTCATACAGTCGCTAAGTCAGTGTAACAAGGGGGCTTAGCTAATGCAACTGATTGGAGGAGCCCTGCTGTACAGACTGTCTAGCACTGAGTCGCATTGCAAGGCTGCTAAGCAGGGGGTTGCAGTGTTGTGCGCTAGCACTGAGTCGCATTGCAAGGCTGCTAAGCAGGGGGTTGCAGTGTTGTGCGCTAGCACTGAGTCGCATTGCAAGGCTGCTAAGCAGGGGGTTGTAGCGGTGTGCGGAGGCCAGCAACACCCTGAAGTAGGCCAAAAGGTGACGGCAGTGTAAACCTCCCTAAAACAAACAGGCGGGTACTCAGGCTTACTGAAGAGAACACTCAGTCGAGAGAGAACGAGGGACTGTGTGTTGTGGTGGGGGAGGTGGGGTGGGTGGGTACTCGTGAAGGGAAGAGGAAAACAAACAGTGCGATTAACAGGGAGAGAAAACGAGGTGAAGAAAAAAACAGAAATGGCTTGAACAGTATAACAGAGATATGCCCTCTCAATATGGTGGTGTCTGTGCTAACGTTCATGGCACCAGGGTCATCTGGAGCTTTGAGATCATACACATAAAAGCAGAGATTTTTAACAGCAACAGTGGAGAAGGAAAGGCTATGCTGGTGCTGACGCGTTTTGGGGACAAAAAAAAAAAAAAAAACTTTTCTGACTTTTAAAATGTTTATCTTCATAACCTCGCCACTGGCTGCCAGCTCTCCAGTCATGTTTACAAAATACTGTCTACGAGAACACGTCTGAAGAGGGCGCAAGCAGGGATAATAAACACGATACAAACGGGAAGCACTGAACCATGCCGATCTTCTGTCTGCTACATATTATCTCTACAAGTAGAGCTCTAATGGTGTTCCAGTAACGGTCAGGACACCGTGACCCTCACGTGACCCCCTTGTCTGTGTCAGGCTGTGGTGAGACCTTAGCCACCTTAGCCTTAGAGTGGTGTCTCTCGTTTCGTCTCTTGCTGGCAGGACAGAACACCTCTGTTGTTCGATCAAAGTTCACTGCTTTTCCCATCAGACCAATACTGCCTTTGAAAATGCTCACTAAAAGGGGAAACCTTTTTGTACTTATCGTGACAGTTGGGAGTTATTCTGAACTTTCCCTCGCCTGACAGAGTATTTTGACCAAAGTCCCTTGATCAACGGGTAAAAGCTGATCTGCATGAGAAATGGCACTGACTCGGGCGTCAGGCATCTACTAACAACTTCAGGATCTTATTACTCTCTCATAGACCAGAATCCTGTCAGGACTCCTGCGGGCTATGCAATATCCTGACCTCCCTTTAAGGGAGAGAGGAGATTAAGAGATGGAGGTGATGACATGTGGAGTGGAGGGATATCTTAATTAAACTCACTCACTACGGAGGTGGGGCTCAAGCATACTATGCGAACGTCCTTGGCTTTGCGAGTCAAGGAAACCTTAGATAAATCATGTTTTTTTTTTCCCCTGTATCTACTCTACAGAGAGAACATACACAATCTTTCCGTCAAGGACTGTTGCTAAATATGAGGGGGACCAGCAGCCTCATTCAGTGCAAGTTGTGTTATGTTACTTATGGGCACTGGGCACGCTCTTCACCCTCGTTAAAGAGAATGGTCTTGACAGTACAAACATATTCAAGTTGACACCCATGGCACTGGCTGCAAGATGAGAGGCGCTACCTAATGGACTGAGATGAGCTGCTGCTGCCCCCCTGGCTACCCCCCCCCCCCCCCCCCCCAACACCCCTCAACACTCTCTCTCTCACACATACACACACACACACACACACACACACACATCAACAGGCTGTGCCTGCCACAAACTGAACCCCATCAACAGGCAGCTTTCTGAGGACAGACCAGGTGACCCTCGCAGTAGCTACAACCATGACAACAAAACAATGACGCTGCCATATTTGTCTATTTATTTATTTACTTCTTTGTTTGTTCTGCAGCAAACGCAGGGCCCTGCTTTGTTGTGTTTGTCTTTGTGGCTTAGGCTGTGATACTGATCTAGCTGAAGCACTGCACACATTCAGAGGCAGAGAATAAAATAATTACTGGCTGCTCAATGTTGCACTTTAGCACTGCTACAAGTTTCTGTTCGTTGGCTTCTACAAAATAAACAATACAGAGTATTAATTGATTAAAAAAAAAAAGAAAAACACTGGCTGTACATGTACGATTTCATCTTCAGTGTTTGGATTGTCTGTGCTACACTGGGATACTGCACACAGCTGTGTGTTCTCTGCTTATCTGGCTATCTGCATAGCCTTTAGGCAGAGATAAGATATCCAAGCATACACACCTCCTCGTACAAAGCCGTTTGTCGCGATTGCCGATGTCGAGACGCCAGTGATGGTGGTCACCACGGTTGCCATGGCGACAATAACGCAGGAGTACACTGTGAAACGAAAAACACAACAACAATTGGACACACACCAAACTGATAGTCTGAATAATTTATGTCAGAGGTTTATCCCAGAAGTTTATCTAAGTAAGCTAAGAAAACTAGCGTCACAACTTGCTCTACGTCACGCTGAATTCTAAAAATCACCAACTTGATAAACTTCATTGCAAGCTCACTTGTTGTCCCCCTCATTTTTTTATTTAACCAAAGTCTGTTTTGCCTTCTTCTTCTGTTGTTTCGGACATTTTGCAGGTCGTGTGTGAATAGTGGCAATGGTGCTGTGGAATGACCTGGGGAGGGGGTGTGTGGGTGGGCTCTGACAGTTGACTGCATGTGCCACCGCTTGGCAACATTCAGCAGCTGGGTGGGAAATGGTGATGGGGCAGAAGGGCAGGAGGGCTGGGGGTGGGGGTGGGGGTGTTTGAGGTTGTGAGGAGCGTGTGGTTTTTTTGGGGTGGGTGGATGGATGGTCGGTTGGGGGTGGGTACTGACTGGATGCCAAGTGGCTTGTGTGTGCGAATTAAAGCGGCACTAATTCACACAGCCCTTCCAGCTCTCCTCGGTGGTGCGACCTACCGATTCCCGCTTGGCCCACGATCCATGTCATGCGGATGAACAGCATCACCCCCCAAATGTTCAACATGCAGCGCACCTGCACAGAGGAAGGGATGGACGTTAGCCAAGGCACAATCTTCAACCAACGGCCAATACACACACACACACACACACTCACAGGCACACATCACTCATAAGACAACCCACATACACGCACACCTGTGCGCACACACACAAAACAAACACACACACACAAGGACACAGGCACACTCAGGAGACAACCCACACACACACACACACACACACACACACACACACACACACACACAAGGGCACAGGCAAACCCAGGAGACAACCCACATACACCCACACACACACACACGCGTGCACACACACACACACGTGTGGTCACAGACGGTGTACTAAGGGCCGTGTTTGAAACCTGAGCCCTGATCAGGTGGTAATAATGATGCCATGTCAGGGGATCCAGGGCTCTCAGCCAGAATCCCAGCCATGCCGTTCCCATGGAGCGGATGGGGTGTTCCAATGGCAGGGAGTGAGTGACATTAACGGCCTCTAAAGAATAGGTGCACTGCTATTATATCTATGGGGGGGCCTGCCTGTCTGAGCAGTGTGCAACTTACCTTGATGAGAAAATGTGCTTAACATGCTTAACATTTTAACCCAGACGTCAATAAAAATCCCAAAACCATTAACCTACTGTTGGTTAAAAGCAAAAAGCACAATATAGCCATGTGTAAATATTTGCTGAAGGAATGAACTCAAAATATTTACAAGATGTACTTTAGAGCTTTTGTGAAGTTCCAAAGAGGGAAAAAAAAGAACTTTTTTTCTCTCTTCATTTCGCACGTCAGCGGAAGGGATTAGGGGGAAAAAAGAGGCCAATGTTAATATTGTTGAATGTTGAACAGGAAGAGAGGCCTTTCGCACGTCAAAATACAGAGCGGTTAACAAGAACCAGGAGTGACCCAGGAACTAATGCAAGTCATTAATCAAAACCCTTACCAAAAATGAAACGCAGGAGCTCGTACATTAGGCCAGTGTCCTGGATTTTTTCCTTTTCTTTTTTTTTTGCGTGTGTCTGTGGGAGCAGTGTGGAGAGGAAGGGGGCAGGGGGAGGTATGATGTTCTAGCGTTGAACATATGGTAGGGTTGAGCTTTAAAAACACCTCCACTGCACTGCTGCAAGGTTCACCTCAATGGCCATGTATACCACATACCGGCGATTTGCCATCGCCTATGAATGGAAGGGAAAAGCGTTCGAGAGGATCCGTTCCCACGACTACTGGTGTGGAGCACCTCGAGTGGGAAAGAGCAAATTGGCTGAGTGGGCGAGCGCGATGGCGGAGGTTCTCGATGAGCATTAATGTTCGAGAGCACAGCTTTTACAGAGGGCTCATTAGGTTTGTGCAG
Source organism: Coilia nasus (assembly GCA_027475355.1). NCBI lineage: Eukaryota > Metazoa > Chordata > Actinopteri > Clupeiformes > Engraulidae > Coilia > Coilia nasus. The sequence goes on along the minus strand of CM050209.1, from coordinate 24,768,932 downwards.
GCACCTGGCAGACTGAGCAGAACAATGCCTGGCCTTTCGGTTATCTGGAGATCAAACTTTAATTACTCAAGTGGAGGTAAGGGCATTTAGTTGCAGGAGAGTACACACCAAATTGAATGGTCACCAGAGTTTTTTTTTTGCCTTAAATGTCACAGATAAGTTATTTGTACAACTGTTGTATATTGACTATGCACTGGTAGAAATCTGAGTTGTGGGGTCTTAAATCAAAATCTGTCTTATTCACTGCTCCATCGGGTTTTAACATGTCAAAATTTTGATGGTTGGAATTGCTCAGGAAAAACCAACATGTTAAGTCATGTGTGCTTTTTTCAAATGAAACATGTCATGCTGGTTTATGTCATCAGTGAAGTTCATGTTGTAGGGTGCATCACACAATCCTGACCAAAAGAGTGAAAAACAACTGATTCATTATATATATGTATATATATATATATATATATATATATATATATATATATATATATATATATATATATATATGTATATTAAATTGTCATTTAGCTGCCACTCTTATCCTACTGGGCCACAGCTGGCCCAATCCAGCTCTTGATACTCACCAACACGCCTTTGATCCATCCGAACTTGACTACGCCCTTCGATTCCGACGCCTCCTTGGCGGCCGACTCCTCGGCCGGGGTCAGCTCGTCGCCGTTGGCAAAGCCATCCTCAAACGGCTCCTGAGACACAACACAATGGACACGCATTAGCAACAATGAACCCGAAATAGCCAGGAAGTGCAAGTGTTGATGCTTATGTTCTGATAGCGGAGGACGAGTTGGAGTCGTGTGCTTGGGTGTGACCAGACCAGATAAGCGCTGTGTGCGACTGAGCGAAGGTGGCTTTATTTGAAGGGTATTTTGATCAACACCCTGGGTATTGTTTATCGGATAAGTGCATATGCATCCTACACCCAAACACAAAAGTTATCCTTGCATGTGCCAAACACAGGATGCCCACCTCCCATGTTTAGACAATGCCGTGACGTCGAAGGCTGCCCATAAACCCCCCCACCCCCAGACCCTCTTTACCGCCATTCAATGTGTCACTCACAGACGCATCCGTCCTGGGGTCGACTGAAGGGAAGCCCCTTTGAATTACCCCCTCCCCCACACCCCCACTCCTCCCCGCCACCCCAGCCCCTCTTCCCCCCCGACCACAGGTTTACAACATCCTGTCCTGTAAGTCTAACACAAAGACCTAACAGAAAGCGAAAAGCGGGAAAAAAAATGGCTTTCAGCTGGCTTCCTGTGTACTACACTGGGCACCAAACCAACCCAGACCATCACCATCGATGCCTCTGGCACATGTATGGCTTTGCTAATTGACCAAGCGAGTCTGTGTGGGGGTAAAAAATAATAATAAAGGGTGACAGCCGGTTCGATGCCAGCGCTCGCCCGAGGTGGGGTGGGTTAGGAGGGCAGAGGGTACATTGAGTTGATCAACATTCAAAAAAAAATGCTCACACGCACCCACACACACGCACGCGCACACGCACACGCACACGCACACACACACACACACACACACACACACACACACACACACACACACACACACACACACACACACACACACACACACACACACACACACACACGGCTCAGGGTGTGAAGAGAGATGTGTTGACGGCTCGCACGAGGGCTGGGTTGGACAGGGAAATGGGGGGAGAGGTGGACAGTTTTCAGATCAGCTGTTTCAGATCTGAGACGATAAGAGGCCACGAGGGCTCGTTTCATTTCCCTCCGCACCACTTCATTTACCCGGGATTCCATCAGTCAGAGGAAAGCACGAGGAGGGAGGAGAAAAAAAAAAGTAAAAAAAAAAAATACAAAAAAGAGAGCCGGAGTTCATTAGGCTTTCAGCAGCCGCAACATTGCTGGGTGTTGACATGGGCCTCTTATCGGACATAAGGATGACCTTGAGGATGGGGGGGGGGGGGCTATTGATCGGACCCACCCGGCAGTGGTGGGGTGGCGTTGAGTTACAAGCTCGATGGCTGATCCGGCACACGCCGCTGCCCTGATGCACTCGCATGTTCGGCCATCCCAATCACTTAGTGCCCATAACCACATTAGACAACACAGCAGCCAATGGTGGTGCGGCGCATGAAAGGGTCACTGGAATTTAAAATCACACCACGGATACTATAGAATTTGTCAGTCATATGTCCAAAAACATAGCTCATTATGTCAGCCAACTACACAAAATGACGTGGATTTTGAAATTATTAGCCTACACATGGATAATTACTATACTATTACTATGTTACGTATGCCTACTGTTCCACAAAACAATGCTCTAGATTAGAGATTCTTTCTCGGGATCAAAAGCAAAACTGAATGGCTCTTTTAGGCACCCCCATCAAGCTACTTGGATTCAGTTTGACACTTTCTTCCTCTGCGAGGCCAAGCCTGAGTGCAGCCCGTCTTTATCTGATGGCAGAGCCATCTGCCTGAGAACTTGAGAGCGTCGCACAACAATGCAATCTTCCCACTTTCTTGCCCACATCTGAGGCGAGAAAATGGCCAGAGAGCCCCTGCATCAAAGCCCTGCGCCTCTACATGCGATAAAGCAGGACCTGTAGAGCTCACAGTGGCCCAGTGACACTATTACAGCACAGACTACTATGGGGTTTGCAGGATGCATTCACCACCATGTGATGAAAGAAGAGATCGTGACCAAATCTTCTTAATGGCGGAGCCCGGTATCACAACAATGGGAGGCATGAATTATAAAAAAAGGCCACCTTTTGACTTGCCGCCACTGGCCGCTTATGTCACAGGAAATTAATTCAAACAGCCCTACCTCTAGCTGCTGCAACACTATCCGGGAGAAAATGTCTGGGAAACATTCCAGGGGATCATTTGACTAAAATCACAGTAAGAATTTCTAAAAAATAAAAAATAAAACACACACATTTACTGCAACAAAAAACAGCATAATAGGCAGGGCTTGAGGGCTGCTGTTTAGCTCACCTTGAGTTTATTGACTGTATTAAAGCAACACTAAGTAGTTTTTTCAACCTTAAAATTGTTTCAGTGGTTCATCAACTTGTAACTGGATAAAAGGCACTTCTGAATTCGCTTTGCCCCCCATGTTTCCATGGTCTATAAACAGACTAAGTAAGTTTGGAGGAGCGTGCCGTCTCTCTCTAGAGTGACAGACAATTCCCCTTCCAACCTGTAGGGCGACCGAAGACGAAAACTACTTAGTGTTCCCTCAAACTAAGCATGAAGGCATAATGGAAACAATGAAGGGTGTCATGAGTGCACAATGATATGTCACTGCAGAGTGTCACTATGGTGATCACATCATGGTGATCATGGGATGCAAATAATGGGCAGTAAAAATGTACTGGGACTGCTCCTGTTGTTACTGTAGGGGTGCGAAGCAGAGAGCAGCACTGAGATGAATAAATAATGAAGATGTATTATCCTGCTTGTGTGTGTACTACAATGGCCCGGGGGGGTGGGGGGGTGGGGGGGGGTGGTATTGTTGGGGTGGGGGGTTGGGTGGGTGCTGAGCTGCTCATCACCTAGTCCATCTGTCACAGAGCCCCCCCCCCCCCCCATGTTCACACTCTCTTCCCATAGCTCTCTCTCTCTCTCTCTCTCTCTTTCTCTCTCATATTCCTTCTCCTTTTCATCCTCAGTCATGTGCTCCCGTCTCCCGCTATCTCTGTCTTTCTCTGTCGATCTCGTTCACTCGCTCCCTGCTCCCTCCTCCCTTCTTTCTTCATCATAACCTTGCTCTACCGTAACTTGACAGCCCCACCACAGGCTGGCACCGCTGGTCCGGGTGGCCCCTGAGACGGCTCCGCCGCTGGGTGAGGGAGGGAGGGAAAAAAAGAGCGGCATTGTTGCGATCCAGGGCCTGTCAACACTTGGCCCCTTGGGAGGGGACTGAGAGGCGAGGAGAGGAGAGGAGAGGAGAGGGGAGGAGAGGAGGGGCAGGGGCCAGGTAAGGAAGGGGTGGCGGGCCATGTGACAAGCGTGGTGTTGGTGACGCGGGGGCGATGGGGGGGTGAAGGTGAACGAGTGGGCGAGGGATAGAGGGTTATAGGCAAGTTCCAAAGGACAGAAAAGTCAAGGACACATGTACTGGTTTACGGCCCCTTCAGTTGCTTGGCACATCTTGTTCACATTTGGTGTACATAGTATATCCTAATATGTTATATCCTTTGTCTGATGTTAACACTTTGTTATTTTAATTTTATTATGATAACCATGACACCAAGACAAATTGTCCCCTGTTGTAAAGAACTGGCAATAAACACAGTTCTGATTCTGATTTGAAGGGGAGAACTGAGTCACCCTAAAAGTGAGGGTTTGCCAACACATACCTAAGTTGATGCAGAGCTACATTCCACAGATACAATGGATGGCCCCATCTATAGCCATTCTGGACCACACGGGACAGCCCGACGGGAACTGGGTGGGGGGGAGCCACTGAGAGACAGGAAGGGACCATCATTAGGTCAGAGCGTAAACAATACACGATCTCTCAGCGAGGGGGCAGGGCAGTGGGCTCCAGGAAGTGAGTCATGCTCCTCTGCTCCCCGACCAAGTGACCGAACCCTCGGCCTTCGCTGCCCGTGAGTCAGGTCCCCTAAGGATGCCGGGGGGCTGTGACAGCCCAGGAGTCATCCATCGCCGAGGTCTTCTCTTGATACCACATGGAGCACAGGAAATCACTCTACTCACGCTACTAATGGGCACCTTGACGATCGAGAGCCCTCAGGATGTTGCATTACATTACACTTAGCAGAGGCTTTTATCCAAAGCGACTTACAAATGGAGGACATAATGAGCTAACAGAGGTGTAGAAGAACACAGAGTAAACAAACTACACACATACACACGAGGAGATACATGTGCCTTAGCTAAGTTTTCCATGGCAGGGACACTTCAGACACACACACACACACCCCCTGCACACTCATACAAGCACGAGGCACCTATGTAAAGAGATTCGTTTTGTTAGGAAGGGAAGCAGGGTTTTTACAAGCTTTTTGAAGGTCGACGTTGCAATACAATGGGAGAGGTGCGCATACACGATTGCCTCAATGGTTATGTCAATGTATGCGTGTTTCACATAGCAAATCTTGGGTACCGGGTGCAACTAAGGGTAAACAAAAAAAAATATGTAGGCTGATTTTTAAGTCAACATGGTCCTACACACTGCCTACAGATGCTGAGACATTTAGTAAACCATCTCTTGAAACCCTGTGTCTTGTTAAGGGGTTGGTGATATATCTGTAAACACTACACAAAATGAAACTGGATGCCCACAGAGACATTACTGATGGTTTGTTGAAAGACATCCAAATAACAAACAAATGGCTACCCGTCTTCAGTTATCTTCACTCTGCATTTGTCTGTCATAACAAATCTCACTAATAGGTTCTTTACCTAGGTGTCTCGTGCTTGTATGAGTCTGTGTGTGTAGGGGATGTGTGTGTGTGTCTGAAGTGTTTCTGCCCTGGGAAACTTAGCTAAGGCACATGTATCTTCTTGTGTGTAGTCTGTTTATTCTGTTTTTCTATACGTCTGTTAGCTTATTAGCTATGTTAGCTATGTGCTCCTTGTGTAAGCCGCTTTGCATAAAAGCGTCTGTTAAGTGTAATGTAATGTAATGTAATGATGGTTGGATCATTCTGGTCTAGCAATCATCATGTCATTTCATGCTTGTTATATCAGTGCATATTAGGCTAGTCTTTAAGCTTCTCTTTTTTTCTCAGTTACATATTTATACTCTGCCAACAGTGCTAAGTGAGTTATTATTGATCAGACAACTAAATAAGAAGTGACCATAGGTCAGCCCATGATTGCCGTTTGTTACTGGAAGAGTCCAAAAATAGGATGACCTGAAAGGACGTTGATTTGTGCGCACTTAAAAAAACAAAAAAGTGTGACTATTACTGTAACTGTGCGAAGCTTGCCTCGCACCACTGATGATATCTAAACAGAGCAGTCACATGTTCAGATGTGTTGATTGCACCACTAGAGCTGGCTGGCTAGCTTGGTCCCCTGGCAGCATGCAAAAGGTCTGCCATAAAAAAAGCCCAGCATGCACGCCAGCTTGCCTGTAGATCTATATTTAATAACTGCGATTTGGTTAATTACGCTAAATGACTCATGGCTCAGAAACCACTCCTAGAAGCAAGCCAGATTGTTGAGCTGTTCACTACTCGGTTAACACAAAACGACTTCTTCCAGCTCATCACTGAGACGATGGATTACCTATTTGTACTTTGCTCAGATACATCATTCAATGGCTACTGCACAGAATAAAGGCCCTCTATTAAGAAAGATGGTGATGAATGGGGAGGTCTGGGCGAACAAGTGACACTTTATTAATAGAATCCACACAGAGGAGGGTGGGATCCACAGGCACTGAGTCAAACTTTAAGCCCTCAGCAGTGTTTAAAGCTGGGCTGCGTGACATTAGGAAAATGCGCAGTATGCTATGCAATAACATTGCTGACTGCTGTGATGATGACAGGACAAAAACTACACAAAGATTAATGTCCTCTGGCTTGGTGTTCACCACTAGAGCTTATATCATGACCAGCCTATGCTATGGGGCAGACATCTTGGGCAGCAGGGCTCCATCTGACTGGCCAAATGTTGTGATATGCAGAGCATTAAAGGTCATGCCAAAAACGCACAATTTATTTCAGTTAAGCAGTGTTTTGCGACATGGATACTGCATTGTATGTCAACTTTGTGATACAGCGACATTTTCGAAGTGTTGCGCAGCCCTAGTTTAAATCCCCCATGCTGCTCAGAGTAAATTTAACTACTCCTCACAGAAACCTTCCACCACCAGGTTTGCTAATCAGGGGTGAACAGCACCCAGCTCAAAGCCATCACACATGAGCCTGCGAGAGGCACTTGACTCCTCTCCCGTAACCAGCACAACCCTTGAGGCCTCTGCTACCCCCCTTCCCCATCTTCTGCCTCCCCCTCTCCTGCGGTTGTGTCGTGCGCCGACTTATTTTAGGAGCTGCTCAAGGAGAAAATATCAGAGGATTATGTCCAAACTCCCCGGGGCAAAACAGCTCTGTTCAAAACGGCTGCCAACTCCAGGCCAAAATTTCTGTGCCGTGAGCTCGTGACAAAACAACGCGTGCATTGACTGGCAAAACGTGTGCATCTATTTAAGGCACTGCACCGTGCCAGACACATAAATATGAAGTGTCACAGGAACTGTATGAGGGACAGAATGGGAGAAGCCGTAGGATGCTGAGGGTTTACAAGATGCTAGCTTGCTTCATAAATAGGGACAAAAACAGCATGGGGATAGCCCATTTACATGGCAGTAATTCTGCCCATTAAAAAAAGTCCAGAGGGATTTCTCTCTATCTAATCTGTATGTTTTGGCATTTGAGTTCTGAGCAGCTGAATTGGCAATGTGACCAAAAAAAATAAAGAGTGAGCAAACGTTCCATCTCCGACACAAACAGGTCGGGCTTCCTCTCAACTCTTGCGTGACTGCAGTGCCATTGTCCTTAACGTGACTAAATTGAGTTTGTGGTATGTTAATTTGCGATCTCGGAGGTCTATTCTTCCTGAAGAATGAGACGCGAAACCTACCGCTGGTTTGAAGCCCCCCCTGTGAGGCAAGCGGTGAATTTAGCAGGCCGACCTCTACAGAGGAGGAATGCGACCTCTGAGGACGATGGCGACACTCAGAATTCATGTGTCGGCAACGTGCCTCAACATCCACCTACTTTACATGGACATGTAGGTCATACATAGGCGCTTCCTCAAATCTCTGCAAGTAGCTTGGTAAGCTCTTTAAACACACAAGGAAGAAAATGTCCAGAGCCAAAAGTCAAATATTTGAAATAGGATTATATGAAATATTTTAAAAAAAATACTAGTACAGGGACCAGTAACACCTACCCCACAGAGACCAGAGAGCTTTTGTAGTAGCAAAGAGAGATCTTTATTCTACGAAATGCAAATAGGTGCGAGTTTAACATCTTGCTCAACACTGGAGTGACTTCATATGTCACTGGTTCTCGTGAAATTCACAGCTTCGGCCCACATTTCAAAAGCGACCAGCACTTCGCAGCCACTCCACAGGGCCAACATCCCTATGTCAAAGAGTAGCACACAAATGACAAACGTGTGTGCTAGTAACGTGAGAGGCCGCTTCAGCCGAACTCACACGCCACTGTGAGCAGTGAGCCCCCGACACACAACATACTCGGCAGCTTTCAGATTACTGGTGGGCCTGCGAATCCTAACAGCATTTGAACAGTCACCGCTAACCATAACTGTGAGCCTGTCTGCTTTGCTTCATAGCCTGTTACACGGTGGCTGATAAACATGCCCTCCAGTGGTGGCCATCTATGAAGGCTCCTGAACTTATCTCATGGAAAAACATGACGGGCTGAATTCCACCAATGGCACCGCTGCTTGCACAGCATTGGCTAAAAGCAAATCACTATTTCCTGCCTAATTATAGGTGAGGCGGGAGGTTGATCAATTGATCAATAACAGAGTTAAGCCTGATTTTCAGAGCCAGAGTTGGCAATTCATTTTTAAAAAGCTGAAATTAGGCAGGACATGAGTTTTATTAGTGCACAGCGGCAAGCAGACATTAACAGAAAAAGCCTTATTTTTTTCAAATCAGCTTTGCCCCTGCAGCACAGCAAAATCCATATAAAAACACACATGGGAATCCATTGGATTGATTGCCCAAGTCATTCATGGACATTTGGCCCAACCATGCCAGGCCGAGGTTTATGAATCATGGAAGCATATGCAGCTTTAAAAGAAAAAAAGGCGAGGTCAGGAAAGGCGAGGGTAGGGCATCGGTTGAATGTGGTGCCACTGTCAGGAACTTCCGTGATGCTGTGCTAAAGAGCATCGATTCACCTGATCGATATATTTACCCTGTGAAAAAAAAAAGCGACATGCTTGTACATGTTTGATTTTGCCAGCTTGGACACTGGTGCAGACAAACATGTTCTCCTCTTTTCATATGATAAATAAAAGACTGTGGAATAAAAAACTGGAATAGCATGTGGAGTTTTAAAGGTGGACACTGACTGAAGGCTGTGATAAACGTCCTGGACCATACAAGGTCAAGGTGAAGATGTCCCACAAAATATCCAGCTCTTGAAAAACAAAAGCACTGCAGAAATTGTCTGTGAGGATGGAGCAGCCTATGATGGCATTTTAATTGTGACTCAGTCCTGTTGCCGTATTTTTTTTTTTGCCTGCTGCTGGTGCCATAAGGAAAGATTAATCACATTTAGAGACGCATGTTTCCCAACTGTCTGATAAGGAGCTCGCAACATGTGATTAGTCACCGCAGTTCATTAGTTTTCACTGACCCTGTGACGTTCAGACGGAGCGTAAACACGACCAATTAAGGCACGCGTGGAAACGTTTGGGCGCGGTTGATCCCACCACGGCTGGGCACAAGATGGGAGGTTATGTGCTTTTGAGCAACAAGGGGGAGGGGGAGAATTTGGCAGCAGTTACATGATGAAATAGTAGGCTATCTCCCTTTTCATTTTGTTTTATGGGCCATACCGCCCAAGGACATCTTACATAAAAATAGGAAGCCATGTTGTCGTTGGGGCCTATGGCTGAGCGTGGCCCTGCGTCATCAGTCACACACTGACGTCTGCATCTGAGGTTTCGGGATCTGGCATGATAAATGGGTGGCCAGGGCTGACGGCAATGTCCTCATCTGCCTTCCATACCCCCTAACAGAGACAATTTCCACACCCGCTAAACACTGAGATAACCTCTGGGAGCTGCTCATAACCAACAATGCCAGATCTACAGAGTCTAAAAAAAATGTAGTTTTGACATATTTTTGTTATTTTTTTCTACTGTCAAACAAAAAAAAGTAGGCTGTCTGTTCTTAATAAATGTAAAGTGCACAAAGTTCAAAACGGGCAATGTTCTATACTGTTACAACGGTAAGTAGAACCCACTGGACCAGATACCACTCTGCATCTATCCTGCACCACTGGACCAGATACCACTCTGCCTCTATCCTGCACCACTGGACCAGATACCACTCTGCATCTATCCTGCAACATTGACAGATCAAGGAAACAAAACCACCTCTGGATGACTGATAAGGACTTTCCTGGTAATCGCCAACTTTTGATACACTTCAAAGGAACCAGTCCCCTTCAAGAGCAAATCAAATTCAAGGGCAACACCTCATTTCAGCACAGAACTCCTTTACAACTGAAGAGCTACTCAGACATTTAAGAAGACTGATGACAATTGCGTCCTTCACATGTTGAGATATCATGACATGCTTTAGGCCTCTGTACCTACCCAGCGCCTGTTTACTTAACAAGGGCCCACAAGTGGCGTTCACATTTACACTTTGACATCAATACACTTTATGGCCTCTGTTGGGAAGAAACCACTTCGACATCATCGACCATAGGACATTGTGTCACTGACCATCTGAACAGAGGAGAGGACATGCATTTAGACAAGAGGGAAAAAGTGGGTACACTCTGTACAGTGATACAAACATCATCGCCCCTTCCGGTCTGCCATTTCCTGGAACAAAGTGACCACGGGACGAGACGAAAGCTGCACGGAATTCAAAAACGTGCTCATGGTCTCCGAGGTCCAACACTTCCGAATTCACAGCAGCAGCGAGCTCATGGCGTGGGCAGAGGTGGACGAGTCAGGGGACATTATCTACTTGGCTGGAGGAAGACAAAGCAAGGCTTTGGCCACAATGCGTACTCAATGGAGTGCTTAGCGTGACGGGGAGAAACTGTTGTTCAAATGTCCCAAGAAACAGGAGGGGACCTCAAAAAAAACACGTGAGGGATCTCATCACACAAAATGAGTTTGTTGCTCCCACTCAGTAGCACATAGTGTAGTGGTAGCATTTGAAAAATAAAAACAAGTTTAAAAAAAGAAAAAAAAGAGTGATCTACTACATATAACATCGGGTATGATGGTAAAATTCCTTAGGCTGGTCGTTTCAAAAACCTATAGACAGTGCCCAAACTAACTCAACTCCATGCAATTTTCCTTTGCTAAAGGCCATAACAAAAAGCTGTGGCCCACAGTCATTAACTGTACTGAACACTAGTTTGTTTTATATCGCTTATGGGTGAAACAAAACACTAACGATAAAAAAAAATGAAAGAAGTCAGTAAAAGTAAATGTGGAAAGGTTCATTGTAGACAAGCCAAATGCATTGAGAGGAACCTGTTAAGACTGTTTATTCATGTACACCAGATGCAGTGCAAAGGCAGTGTAGCAAACACTCATTATGTTAGTTCCTTCCAAGGGCTTTACAGAGTTTATGAGTGCTGGTGCAACATTTACAATACAAAAGTAAACACTGAAATTAACATCTGCAATCTGGGGGGAAACAGCCACACCACCTTTCTGCCCCAGTGCAAACTTTGGACTGCATCATGGAAAAAAATACCACATCCCACCCTCCCCTTCCAATTTGGCTTCTGACAAACAAGCAACTTTTCTGCTCCTGTTGAGTTGCCATTTACTAGCACCACTAAAGGGGGGGAGCTGGCCGGCACAAACTCTAAACAGGAAATTAGCTATTTTCTCTTTCTCTCTTAGCTCCTCCGCCCCCCTGAATGACCAGTAGCCAGTCCTGCCACAGAAGACAACCTCCTCATAAAATTTCACCTTGAGCAGAGTTAATATCCAAAATCTTGGGTCGCAATATAAAGGGGCCTTTGTTCCAAAGGGCGCAACTATTTGTCAGCATACCACCAGCTTATGCAACTGGACAAGAGCACTTTGTTCAATATAACCTTATATTAACAAAGAAAAAAATAAAAATAAAAACAGGACCTTAGGAGGTCAAGCTATGCGCCGGGATTTGTCTGTACCCTTCAGATAAGACTGCATCAATAACCTTGCGTGATTCATCATTTCTTAAGGCGCCCTAACCACTCGAAGCCTCATTAGGCATCATGAAGCCATTAGGGGAGTGAATACAGTATGGATCTGTGACGTCACAAAGCGCCAGATTCCATTGCGCCAGTTCCCATCTCTCTCGTGACTCTCTTGCAGACGCCATATGGCACAGGAGCTTTAATGCTGATGTTTGTTTGCTGACTAACAGTCACTCCCCACCCACACAAAACACTGCACACACACACAGACCCACACACACATTAAAGCACACAGTCACAGTCATGCAGACATACCAACACACACAGGCACCCCTGACAAGGGCTTCAGCAACGTATTTACACATCTGCCTCGCATTCAGCTGCGCAGACAAAATTAACGTGGTTCCAGCACACCATAAAGCCATATATGGAAAACAAGGTATATACCAGCCAGACAGAATGGCGGTATGGGTTGTGGGAACTTGTGTGAAACTCCTGCGTCTAGAAAGGCCAGCAGAATAGACGGGTTCTACATTGACACAACACATGTCAGTGTTTTCCCCAAAGCGTCTAAGCGTATCGGCACCCATACGCTTCTTTTTTCGCTGATACGCATCAAGTTTTGCCGAGACGCTTTCATAAAATGCCGATACGCTTAAAAATCATGCACAAAAACATTCCCCCCGGGATTTTCCCCGAACAAGAAGCCCCAATGTAGTCAAATGTAGGCTGCGTTTTTAGGAAACTTCCGTGGTGGGTGTGTAAACTACTATACTGGCGAAACTGGCCAATCACATGCCGATTACAGTGCTCCTTTGTTTTTTTTCCGCCAGTCAGCTGTATCAGAGAGTATTGTAGAATCTAAGATCTTTAACGCAAACCTCGGGGCTACTAAAACTGCCTGACTTTGACTGTAAATGCTACACAAGAAGGAAGGAGAACGCTCTCCTTGGGACATGCTCATGTAGCAAGAAAACTTTCTCCACAGTGTACAGAATGTGATCGGATCATCTAGCTGCTGAAAGAGAGTGAGAGAGAGCGTGAAAGGCAAATCCTCCTTTATGTAGCGCAGAGTCAAGACTGTTTCATTGAATGGGACACTCGTGGAATTTAACTAATAAATTGGTCCTTACGTCTTTCTGGATTTCTTGATGGTTCTTTTTAACAAAGTGTCACAATCCGCAATTATTTGTGACTATTTCAATAAATTAGCCTTCCCACCTGGGAGTTTTGGCTCTTTCAACTCACCAAGTGCAACGAGTTTTTTGTTCTATTTGTGCCAAAAAATGCAACATTTTATTAAAAGTGTTATGTTTCCACCAGCCTTCTGGGACCAAAATTTAGCTTCAGATCTTCCTAGAATGCACCATTTTAGCTCTAGAAAAAAAAGCATGCATGCCCACCAAATCTCATAGCTACCGTGCCACCGTGTCATCGTATTTACATCAAAATGTAAACCCTTCTTTTTATTTCTGGGGAAAACACTGCATGTACATAAAACATTACACTTAGTGGCCAGTTAAGTGTAGAGTTGCTGTGAAGTTACCACAGAGAAGCCCAAACCAACGTTCCTTATCCAAGTAGGCAGGCCACCAACCAAACCACCATGGCAAGGAATGCAAAAGTGGTTTCCTCCGTAGTATGTCTATGTCAGTCAGCTCGAACCAAACACAGTGGTCATGTTGGAGTGAGACAGCTCATTTTGAAACTAACAAAACATCACACAAAATTCTATTGGTGAACCACAGAAGCCTCACACGGGGCCGCTAGCAAAATCTAGTGCTGCACTAAGAGAGGAGTGAATGCTTTAAATCCGACAGGTCATGAAAAACTAAAAGAGAAAGACAGAGAGAGAGAGAAAGAGACAGAGAGAGAGAGAGAGAGAGAGAGAGAGAGAGAGAGAAGGAGAGAGAGAGAGAGAGAGAGAGAGAGAGAGACAGAGAGAGAGGGGGGGGGGGGGGGGGGGAGAGATGGTGTTTACAAACAAGCCAAAGGCAGACAGGCGTTGCGCAGACAATCAATGAACCGTGGCATTTATGTCCAGATTATTGTTGTGTCTGAAAATCACCTGATGTTTGCGAGAATGCCTATAGCGTCGTGGCAACCAGAAGGCACACAGCACATACAAAAACAGGCTCCAGACCAGACACGGTTGTAGTTCTAGCGAGTCACGGGGTCAACGGCAGCACAAAAGACATTTTACACATCTGGGCCAACAGAATGAGTACGACAATCGTTTAAATTTTACACTCTCATATTAAACACCCCTGCCACAGAAGACAAGGTCTGACTACACCGCAGGAAACAAGCTCAGTAAGAATGGTCTAGTTTTACGATGGTGTTACTGAAAAACAGCTGGGACTAAAAAAAAGTCGTTATTTCCAATCGGCGTGTTGAATTATCAGTTTGTTTGTCTTTTTTTCTTTCATGCTTTGTTTTCTTGTGGTGGTGTTGGCCTTCTGGCAATTGAAGAGCATCACAGTGTTGAAGTGTGTGCAGTGGCTTGTCTACAAGTATGGCATGGCACGTTCCTCTTCATCCCACTGAAAGATGTCATTTCCATCGAGCCTGTCCACTGAAGGCATTTAGGCATCTCAAGAGCCACCACTGCAAGCAGCAGCAGCCAGTCACACTCTGGAGTCACCAGTCCCACTCCAGAGCTGTGTAATATATCGCATGTATCGCAATATCGCAACATACATTATCAGGGTATACACACACACACACACACACATACACATCACAACATTAGCTGCAATAAATAGTACATTTTTGAAAACTAGCTTATGCTTTCACACTCCACATATGAATGCTGTATATTGGGCAAATCAGTTGGGCCCCTACTGCCACCCTCGATGCCACTCTCACTGCTCACTCACTACGGGCACATGGTAGGATCGGATTGGATTGGGTGTTGCTACCCAACGGGTGGTCTGTCCCAAATCCCTGTGCACATGAGAGTTCGTGTAAGCGGATAATTGTCAGAGATCTGGCCGTTTCCGCTACGCTAGATGGCGCTGTATTCCTTTCAACAAGTGGTGTTAGAACTACTTCAGGTTGACGGCTGCTAAAAGGAAAATAAACAAACTATCTGGCGGCATACAAAACAAAGATAGCGCTCGAGGAGGTTGACAGAGCAGATTTGCATGCATGTTGTGCATTGTCCTTGTTATTTGGAAGTCCGTATGAAAGAACAGACAGCGTTTTTGGTTTCCTTGATACGACATGAACTGTGCCGTCTGCGTTTGATATTACAAGCAATTGAGGACAACGAGACTTGTTGAAAGCAGGCGCTAGAAAGCCTTGACGTTCAGTATGGATGAAAATCAGGGACAGAAGCTTCTGGGATCGAGTGGTCTTACATGCGCAGTACGCGAATCCAAACCAATACCGTGCACAAGGCGGCACCAAGCGGATTAACATCGGCTTAAGCCAGGGGTTGCAATCGGATTCGCGAAACCAATCCCTATACCATCTTTAGCCTGTGCACATGAATTCGATACGATCTCAAACCATTTCCAATCAGATTCAACTCGTCCATGTGCACGCAGTGACTGTCTAGGGCAGAGTCCCAACAGACACAACATAACAGAGACAACTACAAGATGACTGTGTGACATCAGACCTCACATGGCGAGCAACACACAAGGATGTAGTAGATGCTGCCATGGTGTCACGTAGACAAACTTAACAAGTTGTTAGCCAGGTGCAGTGCTGAAGAGTAGTAAATATGCTTGCATGATGTATTACTGCCCCTTTCATTATTTGTTTGTTTGTTTGTTGCGTCATCGTTTTCTAGTTTGTGGTCTATATGTAGGAGAGAGGGTGAAAGCATCACTGAGTTATGAATGGAGATGGTCCTGCCGAAGCTGTAAACTCCTCACTTCCTGTAAACACTTCCTCTAATCTCCTGTGAAGTGTCTGTAAAGTAATAAATTCGCACCTCACACTCACACCTTTAACACTATGTTGCCATTCTTAGAGACAGGGACAGGAGGGAGAGAGGAGAGAGGGAGAGGGAGAGGGAGAGAGAGAGAGAGAGAGAGAGAGAGAGAGAGAGAGAGAGAGAGAGAGAGAGAGAGAGAGAGAGTGAGAGAGAGTGAGAGAGAGAGAGAGAGAGAGAGAGAGAGAGAGAGAGAGAGAGAGAGAGAGAGAGAGAGAGAGAGAGAGAGAGAGAGAGGCAGAAGGAGGGAGTGAGGGGGAGTGAACACATTAAAACACACATACACAAACACACACACACAGTTCCTAGAGTGAGTCTCTTTCACACACACAGCCTCGCACACACACAAACATGCACCTCCAGCTATACACCATCTCCCACACATGCGCACACTATGGGTGGCATCCTCTCTCACACACACACACACACACGCACACACACCACAGAGGCCGAAAGTCAATTGTCGGACGCTGTCAATTGTCGGATAACGCTCCACAACCTCTTAGGTCCACGCAAGACCCAAACTCAGCAAGGTGCATTTTGTAACAGTGTGGCAATCGGGCCGCGGGCATCAATTCTCCCTCTGCGAATGGCCCTGCTTTGCTAAGCAACAAAGCCCCTCATTGTCGCCTCCAGCTCACTCACCACCGGCACGATCAAAAACTGTAACTCAAAAACCAACTCAATTGGAGAGAGAGGCATCAGTAACACCTGGGTGTGTGTGTGTGTGTTTGTGTGTGTGTGTGTGTGGGGGGTGGGGGGGGGGTGGGGGGGGCAATTTCAGTCCCATCAGCAGAGTGACGCAACAACCTGGCTGGAGAGGCCTCCCACGGAGCTCTTACCATGATGGTGGGCATCATGGGAGATGCCATCTTTCCACACCCGACTTCCATGTCGCTCTTTATGGTTCTGGCGAACAGGGATTGAGCCCAGGGATGGACATTTGCACCAAATGCGGGGTAAAGCATGAAAGTGGCTGGTAGATAAATAAAATAAATAATTTACTGTTGAGTGGCTGGTAAAATTTTTACCCTTTATTTGTCAGTGTCTGGTAAAAATTCACTTTTGGCAAAGTTCATTTCCACTCCTGATTGGGCCCCTCATTTGTCACGGCACTGATGAGTACTAATAGACAAAAAATGCTTCTGTCCTTACATTCTGTGCTTACGTTTTGTGTACAATGTGTTATTTTCACAACTTTGTACACTTGCATGTCTTCTCTTGTAAGGGCTTAAGCAAAGACAAGCATACTTCTTTAAAAAAAAAAAAAAGCTATTTTTTTCCTGAAAATTGCAACTAAAGCAACATTATCCACAACAGTTAGTGATACAGTGAGGCTTCTGTGCAGGGGCTTGACCAGTCAGCAGGAAGGAACAAAACTGACCTGGAGATTCTGTTTCCTCCCTGGAGGATCGTTACGGTTCTGTGAGTGTACCGTGTGCCAGGAACTGTTCAGAACGTCCCAGACAGTTGTGTGTAAATAATATCGGCTCCTCATAAAGCTGGCAGCAAGGCACTCAAAGAACGAAAAAAGAAAAGGCAAGAGACTAGAGTCTGCCCCCCCACCCCCCACCCCCAACCATAGCAGTGTCACCTCTCTGTGTCTCGCCACCACCTGGTTGCGCCTGCCAAAAGCCTTGTATACATTTCACCATCTGCAGCCCCAACGGCCTGATCCGGTAGGGCAACAGCAAAGCCCTCCCACTGTTAGCCTCTCTTGTTCCCCTCCTCTCTCGGTTAGCTTCTCTTGTTATTTCTCTCTCTCCTCTCTCTCTCTCTCCTCTGTGTATGTGTCTCTCTGTCTCTCTCTCTCTCTCTCTCTCTCTCTCTCTGTCTCTCTCTCTGTTAGCCTCTCTTCTTCCCTCTATCTCTCTATCTCTCTCCCACTGTTAGCCTCTCTTGTTCCTCTCTCTCGGTTAGCTTCTCTTGTTCTCCTCTTTCTCTCTCTCTCTCTTGTTAGCCTCTCTTCTTCCCTCTATCTCTCTACCTCTCTCTCTTTGTTAGCCTCTCTTCTTCCCTCTATCTCTCTACCTCTCTCTTTGTTAGCCTCTCTTGTTCCCTCTCTCTCGGTTAGCTTCTCTTGTTCTCATTCTGTCTGTCTGTCTCTCTCGCCTTCTCCTCTCTACCTCTCTCTTTGTTAGTCTCTCTTCTTCCCTCTCTTTCTCTGTCAGCCTTTTTTTCTTCCCTCTCTCTCTCGCTCTCTCTCAGCCTCTCTTGTTCCCTCTCTCTCCTTCCCCCTGTTAGCCTCTCTTGTTCCCTCTCTCTTTCTCCTTCTCTGGTTCCCGCTCTCTAACCTCGCTCTCTTCCTGTGTGTGACACGACACTCTACAGAGTTCAGTCAGCACACACACACACACACACACACAGAACTTGCTTGCATACACACCAACAGGCTCACACACACAGCAACACATACACACACAAACACACACACAAAAAAAACAGGAGAACCAAGCCAGCCAGACACATAGATTATGTGAGAGGGGGACAGGGAGAGGGCACTGCCAGAGAGAGAGAGAGAGAGCGAGAAAGGAAGAGAGAGGAAGACAGAGAGGGAGCACGTGTGAGCGACAGAGGCAGCCCTCTTAGAAAAAGACAGAAAGTAAACAGACACCCACGTGGAGGGCAGCCATGGTGTGCAGTCTAGCCCTCTCGTGCAGCCAAGCCCTCTTCCTGTGTTTGTGTTTGGCTAGGCTCGCCACCGCTTCCCCTTGGGTAGCGGGTCGCATATCTGCCACTGTACTACGGGAAAATGACAACACTAAGAGGAGATAATCACGGATTTTAGGAGTTTAACTCAGTGATCCCCTTTCTTCCAACCCCAGATAAGCCTCCTAGCATGGAAATGCCTTTAAAAGTGGCCCTGTCCCGTAAGTGACGATAGTCCATTGTGTTTGGACAAACTGACATAAACAGTCAGACAGTGACCTCAGAGCTGGATAGTCCAAAATGCCCACTTGTAATAAGGCCATCTGTGTGGAATGTAACTGAACAGAGCTTAGCACATAAGACTGGTGTGCTGCTTTTGATATGCAAGAGTGCCTATAAAAAGCAAGTGATGATCTAATTCACTTCTAATAATCAATCTAATAACTTTTCATTTTGGATTGTAATTCTTACAATGGTCCATGTGAATGTGCGTTGACTATAATGGTAAAGTTCTGTCTAGCCATCCTGCCCAGCTAAGCAAAAATAAGGCTGCCTATTATCAGGGGGTTAACACAGAAGCCAGCCTGGGCCTCCTGTCATTAACCCCCCTGGGTGGCTACTCCAACAGAGTGACAGCCAACAGACGGTCTTTGTCACCACACACAAACACACAGATGCAGACAAACACACACACTTACACAGATAGATAGACACACACACACAGACTGACAGCCACCCTTGTCTCTCAGCGCCTGCTGAGAACCACTGGAAGACAGCTGGGACACAAGCACCCAAACACTCCTCCAGCTGCAGCCATTGGCATCCGGTGGCACGCCCCTTCCCTCCTAAGGCTCCATCTATCAAACATTTATCGCCGTTAAAACGTTTAACGTTTATCGCTCAAAACAATGTTTACCCGATCCGACACTGAGGTTCATCGGTTCATCGAGGAACATCGATATCTGTAGCAGGAGAACGTTATGTAACTAAGGTGAGATTGCATGAGTGTGTTCTTGCTAAAGCCTTGTTTTGTTCTTCCCTTGTATTGCAAAAAAAAAACATTTCCTGATATTGCAAAAGAACTGATACTGCAGCTACTTTTGGTCGAGGACACGAGACTTCTGCTTCTGTGTGTTTACAAGCTGGTTATCTGACTACGCTCTTTTCAGATCTCTGCCATCACCAAAGCCCAAGTGTCACCCAAGGCAGTGTCACGCAAGTGCAAGGGTGACGATTCAGTGATGCACACAAACCCCACAGGCGACATCCAAGCACAAGATGGGGTCTAACACTGGTGTTTAGCAGGACGCTACTTACTCTAATGATGACAGCTTAGCCATAACCCTGCTGCAACATAAGGTACACACCAGAAAGAACCTGTTGAGTGCACTGGTTCCTATGGGGCAGGCATTACTAATAGATACCCTGCTGCATTAGCCACAAATGAGGCTACAAACCCTTTGGCAGAAAGGTTTTTTTTTTTTGCAAGGATCGTCAAAGAGGAAGCTGGGAAAGCTAAGTGAACTAACCTGCTACAGCTACTGTACGGATGCTAAATGATGATCTTGACAACAAAGCGCTGTTGAAACATGTGCAGACTAGCTCCGAAGTAAAGAGGAAGTTGCTCTTGGCATGACTTTAAAGACCCAGTGGGTGAAGAGAATACAGCGGTCTGTGCAAGTGTGTGGCAAGAGGAACTACGCAATGGTGCCAGGAGCGGAACAAGACTCAACCCCAAAACAACCTGGTGCACCAGTACCTTTGATGAGATGAGAACCTCTGGCTGCCAACAGGAGACATGGTGTTATGATGGGCTTCACTTTATAGATGGTTGAGGGTGAACACAAGTTGCCATCAACTTTTTGAGCAATGCTTCAAAGTTTATACTGTGAAGGGTGTCCAGAAAGATGACACAGACACATGTTCACCCAAAACACACAAACCACTACTGGAACAAGAAAATGGACCTCCCAAAGATCACCATTTCCCACTTCCAGAAATTCAGAACCACTGTTTGTGTCTGGGGTATAAGGGGGGACAGGCGGGGTGTGTGTGGGGGGGTCCTTGTCATGCAATCTGCCATGACTACAGCAGACAACTTGTTGAAAAAGTACATCAGGTTAATTATTGGAATGAAACTTAAGCCGCTCAACAACAATGGCACACTAACAAGGGGCCCTCATTAACGAGAGGCCTAGCTGCACACTGGGCTCCACTATCCAGCCTGAGGATTGGTCACTGGGCAACCGGTGCCAAGGGAAACCTCAGCCAATGGGACGAGTCAAATCTGTTTATGCCATCCTTTCTTGGGACCAGGGGGAGTACAAGAATCCCAAAGGGTGACTGATTGCGGCTGAAGTGGGGGGGGGGGGGCTTTTTTTTTTTGGGAGAAATTATCACTCTACTACGAACTGAAAGGACATTAAGATAAGGCATGGATGTTTTTCCGTTGGGAAGAAATGTTTCCTTGGAGCATGCTGTGCTCACTTCTGCTTGCGTGACCCTGTTCGTGTAAGAACATAATACTCATACTATAAAAACATACGCACGACTCCTTTATGTTATCCAGTTGAAGTGCCCGGGAGCATGACGCGGGGAAATGAAAAACTGTCTGAGATATAAATACTTGGCGTACCTGCCTGCTACCCATCACCTTGGGCAACCGTCACACTGCAGGCCAAGGGAGGGAGTGCAGGACCGGAGCAAGACGGCGTGGCGTGGCGTGGCGTAGTGTAGTGTAGTGTAGTGTAGCGGCCTGGTGCTGCGTGCCGGAGCCCTCTGCCTCTCACTCTGTTAGCGGCAGCGACGAGGACATCAATATTTCAGCACAATCTGCTTCTGCTTGACCGCACGACACTGAATAAATCTGCCCTGTCAGGGTTTCCCTATGGCTGGTCAATATCAACGCCGGCCTCCACCTCCACCACCACCGCCTGCTGCACAGCCCTAACCCCTGGGCTCGCTGGATGGGACAGGCCCCCATCTTTACAGCCCAACTCCCAACCCCTCAGAGCTTACTGGCTGATGCCGTCACAGGCTACCGGCTGACACATTACCATAAAGTACTTAGTAGCAGGGAAAGAGGCATGCTTACTATAGGCGTATTACTTTAATTAAGTTTACAGAGACCAAAAGACATGTGCAGATATCCATGAGCAAAACTAAATCAGGTTTATGTATTACGATGAAATACACACACAGGCCTTTTAATGGCAGTAATGGGGGTGTTAACTGCAAAGCTTATTGATTGGTGGGAAAATTTGTTCTTTTTTGTCCAATACCGTCACATGTTCTAGTGGTTTGTTAGTGATGCCGTCATGAGGTTTTGAATTGAAAAATCTCTTAAAAGCAGAATTTGGAATAATTAAGCATTAATATACATTACGACACTATATCAAAGCATATGGCCGAGCACAGATGTGCATTTGCACTTAACTGTAAGCATCACCTGAACCCAAGTAATGGGCAGAACAGAATAGCCCTGCAATCTTAACCACTAGCAACAACCAATTAGCAAAAATGTAATGCGCACCCTACTGTGATTATACATTTCACACATTTTGTCAGTGTCTTGCCTCTTTCATAAGAGAGGGCAACCAGCAGCAACCTAATAACCATCTGATGAAATTCCTTTTCACTAAAAACTGACTCAAGTTCAATCCTGGGCCGGTCAGGAGCCGAGCCAACATAAGGTCAAGCTGGGGGGCATCCAAAAAAACTGAAAAATATGCTTAAGAAACAGTGTTTGATTGCAATCATACATATAAACAGCTGCATGTCAGACATGCGAAGTGGGTTAAACAAGACTTTAGTGATCTTTAAGCACAAAGTGATCCAAACTCACAGCTGCTTAAGACTTTGGTGTACACGCACCGGGCGATGGCTGCAGATTAAAGCACTTGTGCACAGAGGAAAACTGCTACGTCTGTATTTATAGTCATAGCAAACACGGTGCGTCACAGAGAATTTCAACTGGGATCGGGTTACAAACAGCTGCTCAGCCAGCGCACAGTTCATGGGTGCACGCTGCCAAAAAAGGCACAGTTTTAGAGAGATGCCGGCAAAAAGGCACGCGACACACACAGCAAAAGCATCTCGACTGTCTGACCAGCCACATGCGAAAGGCATCTCCACAGATTAGGATACCAAGTTCTGACAAACATACACATGATCAGCTAAAAAATGTACGCATCTCAGCTGAAAAATGTCATCCTATACATTCTGTAAAGGGAGCAAAAATCCTACCAACTGCTGTGGTTTGTGTGTGTGTGTGTGTGTGTGTGTGTGTGTGTGTGTGTGAGTGAGTGACTAAAGCGCTATTGCAGGCGCTGGGTGACAAAGAACAGAGCGAATTTCATAAGCGCATCTGAGACTGCTTAGTCTCCAGTGTGAGCATCTTTAAAATGAGTGGCTATTCAAACAGGAAACATAGGAAGGGTCCAAGACAGCACAGAAAAGGGGGTGTGACAGAATAAAAAAGGAGGGTGGGGGTTGGTGAGGGTGGTGGAGGGCAGGATAGGGTATCAAGGGGTACAAAAGAGGACCTTGAGCGTCCTTCTTCCTTCTCCAAAACTAGCCTACTGCCTCACGTCGCCGGCTATGATGGAATGTCAACATGGCATGGCTGTCTGTTACTGCTCTTTCATCTTGAAAGAATTTGGACAGAATGGCGCACGATTACCATTCCATTTCAAAGTCATGTCGGACTTAGAGCTAGCTGTTGATGTTCCTAATTCTGTAAACCTGTTAGACAATGTAAACGTAATCGGTTCATATTACATTAGTAAATGTCCTGTGCTGCTGTTTAACAAAAACACATTGCAAAGCCTCAGCATGTTTGAATCTTTTCTTTTTGGTTGTCGTAAAAACCTTTTCCATAAAAACATTTTCCATAACTTTAAACTACGAAGAGCTCTTCCTAAGCGCTAACAATTGTACACAAGATATGTCACTGCAGTAATGTGAACAACAAATATTAAGTCTTCCCTGCAGTGGGCAACTTGGCAGGTTTTGAAAGGAACAATTACGCTTCACAGGCATGGATAATAAACGCTGTCCTCTGGACACAAAACGGCTGTGTGCTCATTAAACGTGGCTCATGAGAGCTGCGAAAAACACCACGCTCTTAATGAGTTTATTGGAACCTGGCGTCAAGAAATGCCACTACACTTGACATCTATACGGTTATTCATTAGCGACAGTATCCACTACATGAGATTAGGTGGTTTACTTGCTGCCTGACGCGCAGACGTAGCTAACACGTGAGTTCAAAAGACTAACAAAACAATGTGAACGTACTGGATGTAGCTAACGGAATTATGATCACAACACATCGGTGTCTTTACAAAATTATACTAGCATTAGTCACATTTCTTACTTCATGACAAAGCTCGACTTCATGAGACGAGGCAGTTGGAGCCCTAGGCAATAGGTTTGACACTCCAGTCATCTGCTTGGCCATGGTAAACGGTACCTCATCAGGCCTAGCCACATGTCTTGCATACCGGTATGCTAGTTTTCTCGCTTCCATCTAATGAAAGACATCAGCTAGAACCCAAATTGCTGTCAACCAGCAAAACCTGTACACGCTCCGTCCTTTTACATGGCCATCTTTTTGGTTACGTTATGGTAGAAAAGACAAAGTGTCATGAGATTTTTGTAGTGCTGCGATACAGCCTTCTAGGGGATATGCACAAGCTGCAACGGTGCGGTGTACATCATCCAACACAAGCTTACCTTGTCCAACTCGTCATGCAGCTCCGACAGGGTGGGTCTGATAAGCTTCTCCCCCAAGGGCGCTGCAGTCTGCCGGTAAAAGTCGATTTTCGGAACCGCGTCTATGGTATTATGACCAAAAGTCCTCAGATAATAGGTGTTGGTGTGAGTGTCATAGTGATATTGGTGCTGGCCTCCAGTTGATGAATGCAGACTAGTTTCACTCATTACAGTGTCTCCATTCTGGACACCCTCGGGGGGCACGCCGTCCGGGGGACTCTCAGCTCCGCTTGGATCCACAAAGTTCACTACCCGAAATCTGCCCTTCGCCTCCTCGCCGCTGGCTGCTT
Organism: Coilia nasus; assembly: GCA_027475355.1. NCBI lineage: Eukaryota > Metazoa > Chordata > Actinopteri > Clupeiformes > Engraulidae > Coilia > Coilia nasus. The sequence continues at coordinate 24,744,376 of CM050209.1, read as the reverse complement.
CATCCACGGCGGGAGCGGCTTTGTCGCCAGATGCGTTTGTTGAAGCATCTGAACCGGGCGTTTTGTCACCCCCAGCCGCACTGCCAGCGGCTGCTTCTGCCACAAGATCCACTTGAAACCGACTCTGGCTTGGTGTCGGACCGGCAGGTTTCAATCCAGCGTCCACGGTGAGACCCTCGGATTCTGGCGGGGCTTGATCTCCCTGGGCGGGAGAGTCAGCCGGTGATGCTGAGTCTGACATGGCTAACGTTAATGTTACCAATCAGCAAGGTATGATTTTGAATACAATCGCTAGCTATATGTTTAGCTCAACTCGCGACAACTACACTGAACTGATGTCACAGTCCGTTTGACAGATGTCCCGAACACAGAAGTAGCAGGCACAATCCTGTTCACTTCCCTGGTGGTGAAAAGACCGCCTGGATGCTAGTTCATAGGAAACGTGCCTTCAAAATTGTGAGGGTGACTGCCGCTTCGCCTCGTTCAAACTGGCAGCACGACTCCAGCCATGCGGACACAAATGGAGAATGCTAGCTCACTCTACAAGCTCAGCAAGAGGAAGGTATCTGCTTTCGGCTCCAACTGATGCTCCTCAGCGCAAGATTAAGAGCCGAGATAGTTCCCGGTCTTAAAGCTTTGAGGTGTTTTTATAATGCTAATTGATCCGGTGGCTGGTCGATTTCAGTGTTTATGGTCAAAGGATGCTTTTCCGACCTTGCCGCAACTCCTCCTAGACTCCAGCGAGTCCCTCGCTGCTATATACACACTGCAGTAGGGCATCACTGGAGGGGTGGGTTCCAAACTAGCGTACGCTCGCGAGATTATAGTGTCATATTTTTTTTAAGAGGTTGGAGAAGGCGTGTTTTTGACGCGTGCGATACTGAACTTTTGGGGTGGGGGAGGGACAGTCAAACATGCTGCTAATAAAGTCTTCCCCAGTACATTTATTTTGCAATAATTAAAACATGGAATTAAAACATGTCATCCTGTCCTGTGGATTTGAAATCTGAATTTGACAGAGAGAGGAGAGAGAGAGAGAGAGAGAGAGAGAGAGAGAGAGAGAGAGAGAGAGAGAGAGAGAGAGAGAGAGAGAGAGAGAGAGAGAGAGAGAGAGAGAGAGAGAGAGAGCATGGATTGTGCGTTGTGAAGGCTTATTTAATGAAATACTTAAAAGATAGCTTTCAACATTCAGAGTGTTGAGCCGAATGAACTATAAATATGCTTTTAATCAGTTCAGCACATGCCTTTTTATCCAACGTTACTTATATCCGAAATTGTTCTTACATCCAGATGCTAAATAAGCCCTACAGAAAATGAGACAGGTGTCTCAGCTGGATGGGCCCGTTTGCCTTGATTGTGTTGTAAGGGTGTAGTGTTCAAAAACAATACAGTATGTAGGCATATAACATTATCATGCAGATAGCCTAAACTTGCCTTGCACAGTCATGCCAATAAAGCAGCCCTTTGAATTTGAAATCTGAATTTGACAGAGAGAGGAGAGAGAGAGAGACAGAGAGAGAGAGAGAGAGAGAGAGAGAGAGAGAGAGAGAGAGAGAGAGAGAGAAGAGAGAGAGAGAGAGAGAGAGAGAGAGAGAAACAATACAGAACAGCAAAATATAATACTACTACAGTCTTTTTGTTTAATTAATTTTCCACATTGGTTTAGTTATAAAAGCTGTACTTTCTCAGATGGATGAGCAGGCTGGGGGTGAGGACCAACTCAAACCATGATTACTTGACACCCCTGGTGCCCTTATCCAGTTAGACAAATTAGCTTTCAACAGGATGTCACTTCCAAAGTGTACTACCAGAAAAGACCACCTACCTCTGGAGCTATGGGAACAAAAGCCAGAACATCACTGTGTAAACTTAACAAATACAACAGCCTATGCTTGAAACTCAATACCATGATATGGAAGAGTACTTTAACATATGGCAAAGTGTATGAGTTTGATCTACAGGTTCTATTTGTCGAACTGACAGGCTTTTCAGACTGTAGCCTAATACAATTTCATGTCTGGTCTTTGGATTTGAAGGTCACCTGACCTTTAAAGTGGAATAATAGGCAATAGCTATAAAATGGAGAAATTAGACAATTCTAAACATGGTTAATTAAAGATGTGATTCATATGTTTAAGAGATTTAGATTGAATGATATTTAAAACTGTATTTTAGTTTATTTGTTTCTCTTTTTAACTATTATTTTCAATAATTGTAGTGGTAAACATCAACATAACATAGTGTATAGGCCATTGTGACAATAGTCCTTAGACTATACAGAATACATTTTGAGGCATAGCAGTGCATTGAATGCGATGGGATGAATACAGTATTTTGTATAACAAAGAACACTACATAATTAATAAGGAGTGTAAATTCTGTTGACACAACAGTCATGTAATTCCCAGGTCAGGTTAGAGGGATCTACAATGCACCATTAGTCACATTCTTGGAACATCATTTTCACAGGTTGGGTCATTTTTCACAGTTTGCCTCCAATGGGGACATTGTCAGGTAGGATTACTTTCCAGAAATAATGTAGGTTACTTCACAATAAAACCTCAAACACGGACACGAGTCTCAATTTTCTCAAACTTTTTTTGTTTATGAAGAACAAAGTCTTTTAAGACTTTGCAACAATAAAGCTGAAGAATGTGTCTCATAACATCACAACAGGTATGGCCCACCAAGTGTAGCATGCTTTCACTACAAATGAGTTATAGGTACTTTCTGTGAATATCACCACACAACCACTATGTTATTTAGTATCATTCAAACAGTATCAGTGCTTTGACCCAAATGTTTTTATAGCTGTGTTATAGGTAGTTGTTTTTCTACAAAGATACTTACAAGATACATCATTCATGCATCTCATTACACTAGTGTAAAAGACTAAAATGCTTGGGTTTTCATCAGTCTAATTATCTTGTCTAATGGAAAACACTGGCCATTTCTGACTTTGTACATTGGTCTTGGGGTCGCTAAATAAAATCAGGGGATCATGTCTTAGCCCAGCAGAAAGGATCCGCTGATGGTTGTTTGGGGGCTGAGGCCAGGGTGTTGTGACCTGAGCTGTGTGTGTGTGTGTGTGTGTGTGTGTGTGTGTGTGTGTGTGTGTGTGTGTGTGTGTGTGTGTGTGTGTGTGTGTGTTTCTTGTTTTACATGCTGGGGGAGTGAATGGGATGAGAAGAACATACAAAGCTTTGCTGGGCATTTGCAGATCATCGCCTATAGCCCCCCCCCCCCCCCCCTCCTTAATGACACTCTCTTTCACAGGGAGTCAGGGGAAATGGCTGAGATTTTCTCCCAGTGTCCTCAGGGCTGGGCAGGCATTCCCAGCCTCTGCCAGGTGGTCTGGGCCAGGTGCATGGCCCAGTGCATTCAAGTACAAGTACAAGACTAGCTGCTCTTTGTTTACATGCTCTGAGTGTAAACTGGCTCGCTATCTACACAAAGGGCTTGACAGTGACAGTTTCCTGTGTGGTGTGACACACCAACACTGTTATCTCTCTTATCTAGTTCCTATTTTGCACAGCACTTGCTATGAGACCATACCTGTCTTGACACTGCCAAAATGTTCAGGGCACCGTGTAGCACTTTTTCAGCGACAGTACTCAGAAGTGATTGGAACAGCAGCAACAAGACTTTCACATAGTGTACGTAACTTTAAGGTTCATATACGGTTTGGCAAATCACTCTGAAAGAAGGCCTTTGTTTTAGTATATCTTGGCAGCCATTTTTTTTATCAGTATCAGTGTGTGTAATCACAGTGGCTTCAAGACTACCATGGCAACAATCATGAAATGTAACATCATGTCCCTCAGTGATAATCTGAATTCTGGCTTTGGAACACTGCTATTTTCAAAGATTATAACATGTTTAGTGTTTATATTTCTCAGGAGAGAGATACATGGTATTTCAATTCCCCTGAATGTCCTGTAGCACCTTGACATAAATCTTTGAATCCTCCTGCCAAAGCAGGCCGTTAGCCTTCAGTCACAAATGCTGATATTTTATATGCCAACAAGGCATAAATAGGAAAGCTGCAAGTGTGTTACAATGTGGCCATAGGGATACAGGCGTCTGGAGTGACCCTGCGGCATCTGTCCCAGCCAGTCAACTTAATGAGGCCACAAATGACAAAAAGCAGAGTCAGAGGCAAAGGCTTACTTGACTTTGGTGCGGAAAAAGGCATCAGTCTGGGGCTGAGTTTAAACGACCTTGGTCTGCCCTGGTTTCTTGATTTTGGCATTGTATAGGTGACTTAAGTGTGCTGCAATCAGATAACATTCTCCGTTGTATTGCAAAAGGAAGCACCAGACCATATGACCTTGCCGTCCGAGGTAGGTGGAGTCAAGGAGTTGGGGGCGGGGGGGTGGGGGTGGAGTGTTGGTTAATACAGGGAGACAATGTAGGAATTTCCCTAGGTTCTTCCCTGCGACCTCCCCGTCTTTCATTAAAAGAGGATAAGGAGGCACTATTTTTGTATGGCGTTCCTTTTTGAAAGACAAAGGATTCCTGCATCATACTGAAAACAGCTAAAATGGAATGGAATGGTGAAGCGTGGAACCGACGCATAGAATGTTGCCGAAAACATTGCGCCACAAGAGAGATTAGATTTAGCCAATTTAGCCTGAGCCAAATGGGTTCAATCTGATTTAGAGAGCTCAAGGCCTACACTGATTATCCCGTCAGCACAAAACCTTCCATTCTGGCATTTCAGGAGCAAATGCAACCATTATATGTCTGTTTGTTTGTGTGTTTGTTTGCCTACTTGCTTGTTCAGACCACAGTCAGTAACAGTGGCAGCTTTAAGCATCCACATTAGATCCTCATGTCTGAACACATATGTACTGCATGCACTTCATCCTTAAATATAAATACATGCATAGATATAAATATATACATAAAAGCAGACCTCCTATATGTTATGCCAACCCAAAACTGGAGGGGTGTCGTGCTCTGTACCCAGGGCAGGAATTTCACGAGGGCCATGAGGGCCATGGCCCTCGTGCCCTCTCAATGTGGCCTTGTGCATTTGAAAAATATCTGCCAGGAGGCCACAGTGGCCTGATGCCCTTCCACAAAATTGAGAACACAAAAGGCCAAGTGGCCTGGCCCCTAAAATGACGAAATTCCAGGCCTGCCTGTACCCCTCTGTTCTTTTTTTGTCTCTCTCCAGTCTTGCTCCACCTCCTGAATCAGCATCACCTTACCCCCCACCTCCCATTCCCTTCACACCCCACCTCCCATCCCTACCCCTCCCACCAGATGAAACAGCCAGACAGTGTGTGGTGTGTGTCGGTCTCACCCCAGCCCATCCCCCCCAAAATACACACACACACCACCCTACCTTGGCCCCTGAAACAGCACCACCGTGACGTGCTAAATTACCTGGGTGGCTGCAAAGTGAAGAGAATGTGTCATATTTACAGGTCAGATGTGGAGACGTGGAGAGGTGGGCGCAGGGACACTTTCTGTGTGAGTGTGTGTGTGTGTGTGTGTGGTGTGTGTGTGTGTGTGTGTGTGTGGTGTGTGTGTGTGTGTGTGTCTGGTGGGGTGGGGTGGGGTGGGGTGGGGGGGGGGGGGGTGCAGTAATGTGAGAGCCTGAAGATGTAATGGGTCAGGATTTGCAAGCAGTAGCTGTGTGGGGCACAAATACCACTGAAGAGAATTTAATTACGAGAGCCTCCAGGTCATTACAACTTGCTGTAAAACTTGCGCTCAGATGTTAGCGGCAGTGGGGAGTCGAAGTGAAAAAAAAAAATCTGTGCTCGTTGGCCATCACACTCTGTTCTCATAACGGTTTTGTGAGAGGGCTGACTTTCATCAATAATCCAGTCAAATTTGACATATGCGGTTGACAGAAATCCTTTAAATGTTTTGCTATGAACTGAATATTTTTAGTCAGGTGATTTTTTTGAGAAATACATCTTTTACCTTGTGTACTCTGTGTGTGAGACAAGTATATTGTCAGAACTCTGCATTACTTGCTGTTCATATCAAGTCTAATTCCAGATGATCTATTGCAGCTGGTTCCTTCATTTTGATAATATAGTGCAGAAGTTTGGTATTATGTGATATGTACTTTGGCCAGCTCTCAGACAAAGTAATGCAGTAGAATGTTTCTCTGCCTCTTTGGGTCACCCAGAGTTCAAGACAGCTCTTTCCTTTCGTCTAGATTTTATTTGTTAAGCGGAAATATTACTCCATTCCGAGCATTGGAATGAAGAGTTTTTATGGCGTAAAATAATGATGTGAGATGGCTTCAGTACGTTTTCACACAGCCTGTTTTTCCACGCACCTGTCCAAATCAAGTTTCTCACGAAAAAGCTCCTTATGAAAGCTCCATTCAAACATGGATTTTAAGTAGCAGAGACACCTCTTGGACTAAAAACGATTTGGTAGCAACCTATTTAAGTGTACTGTGTGTGTGTGTGTGTGTGTGTGTGTGTGTGTGTGTGTTTGAGTGTATGTGTGTGTGTCTCTGTCTGTGTGTGTGTGTGCATACATGCATGTGTGTGTATGGATAAAAAATAAAATATCTATTTTTGCTTCAGTATGTTGCAATTCTCATCCAGAATGCTGACAAAATAAAAAATAACTGCTGTCATTCAGAACCTTCAATATAGTCTCTTTGTCAACACTAACATGGCTCATGGTGCTTTTAGTTACTGTGCCCCAACCCTATGGAATTCCCTTCCCTTGGAATTAAGGTCAGCTCAAACAACTCCCTCTTTTAAAAAGGCTCTTAAAACGTATTTATTCTCTCAAGTTTTTGGTTGAGTTCACATTGTTTTACCCTGTTGAGTTGACATTGTTTTTCTCTGTTTACATTGTTTTATGACATTTTATCGACATTGTTTTATTACCTTGGGCTTTTTATCATGGCAAAGTGTCTTATTTTTAATTTTACTTATCTTACTCTATATTTTTATATTTTTATATTTTATAAATTTTCTAGTGCTGTTTTTAATCTTATTTTATTCTTCTCCTCTTCTTTTACAGCACATTGAGTCTATGTCAGCCATATGAAATGTGCTATATAAATAAAATTGACTTGACTTGACTTTGTCATTCCGAACCCCATTAGAGGGTGCAGTAAATATGTTTGTATTGATAAATGTGAGGCTATTTGGCAGATTCAGTTGCTAATCTAATCTGTTTGACCCAGACCACAGCGTCGATGGCAGAGAAAGTCCACCCAGGGGTCAGAGGTTAAATCTGTCTACTGACTGTGCCGTGGACACTCTTACGCTGAATAAAGACTTAGCTACTTGCATCGTGCGTGCCCACTCTGTGACCTGTCATTTTGTCTAGACAGCAGATGGGTTGTGTTTTGAATTTCATTCATTTTTCCAATTGGTCTATTAAGAGCAAGTGATGTAAGCAATGCTGTATGGGCAATCTGTGCAGGGAGACTGGGGGAAAAAACAAGTTGAATGTATTCAATAATAATAATAAGGCACAATGTGTGTGTCTGTGTGCATTTGTGTGTGTGTGTGTGTTTATGTGTGTGTGTGTGTGTTATTATGTGTGTGGCAACCTTCACAAAGTATAACCTAACCTTCTGCCAGATTTTATTTTTCAACTTGAGCTTTGTATTGTCCATACACCTGCCCTTCCACAGAGCTGGGCATCGTGGTCCTGGCACCTATCGAATGGCGTAGCGTTGGCTGTTGTGCTATTAGTCTAAACAAAGCCAGGGAAACCATGGAGGTACCATAATAACTGGAGAAAAGGAGGAGGTCCTGGCCCATCCCATTCATTTCAATGGAAAATGCTAGGCTAGTAAATTCAGCCGAAACTGAACGAATTTTTCAAGTTTCAAAACCATTGTACTTAACCAATCGAGAGTGCCACGATACTGACTGACATCAGGTAAAACAAAAAGCTATATCGAGGAAGAGCATTGGATGTTCAAAAATGGAGGGTGATGTAGTTTGCCGACACCTTTGTGCATGAGCTGAGGGTGGAGCACCCACAAATCATCATGGGCGAAAGGGGGGCGGATATGATACGATTTCTGGAAAATGCAGACGAGGAAGTGCTGTGCTAATCGGCTGAAGCTAACCAGCCAAATCCTGGCACCCTGAAGTAAACAGCATTACGTACATTTCAGTCAGTGACATTTTTCATTTTGATTTTAAAAAAGTACAAAAGATATATAGGCGCTGTTAGATGAAGAAAGGGTCCTGGATTCAAAGGGCCCTGCACCAATGTGTCTCTTTGCACAACATAACAACCATCATATTTTGATCTGGGTATTCAACACAGGGCACAAAAATGTTTGGCTGCCTTGCCACAATATGGCAGGCTATGTTTGTCACATTATTTCTGGTTGGAACTCCTCTCCAGATTTCCGTAATTTAGTTGTCAACGTTACACATTCAGCATGGTCACCAAAGCAACAGCCCCCACTTCAGTGCATAAAAGTTCTTCATCCATTTTATCGATTGGCCACCTGCCAACCAATAAGGTAATCAATCCTCTGCAGTGGATAACACCGTGTGCCGTGAATGTGTCTGAGAGGCCCATCCATCTGTTCGGGAAAAAGAGAGGAAAAAATTGTGTGTAGATGATTCATAGCACACCTTAGTGCCCTTGCAACAGAACCATTGCTGCTGCCAAGGTGCAAAAAATAGACTTAGATATCTACTGCACGCCTTCTCCCTGCCTCAGGAAACTCCACTGGCTGTGTGAATTTCAGGTGAAATATTAGAGGAGGCATTGCTGAGAGAAAAGGCTAGTAGTGACTCATCACTGCGCAGTTTTAAAAATCCCCTCACCTCAGCCTGTTCACAGACACACACACACACGCACACGCACACGCACACGCACACACACACATTCACATGCGTGACCAAAAATGTCGACCCAGCTAACACCCCAGTGAGTGAGATACAGCCCCAGCCCCAGCCCCAATCAGGTGTGGCGCCAGCACCTCTGATCCAGAATGGGCTACTACTGTATGTGAGAATAAAAATGTTGCTGTTTCATTCCGGTCGCTTAGATAAGGGAGACATCGGTACCACGAAGGCCGGTGAACAGAGAAACCCGTTTACGCCACCCGTATCGGTGTGATATCTGTATGTACGTATGTGTGCGATGCCCGTCAGTACATGCTGTGTTGAGGTGTAAAAACATAACAGGGCATCACAGAGGAAGTCAGTGGCATTTAGTTAACTGTTGTGCTTCCAAAACACACACACAAGAGGGAGAGTTGTCATCACTGGAGGACACATGCCGGTGGCAATATTTACAGCCAAGCAGAGGCATCGCGGATGCCACCTGTGCCCGCAGACACATGACCCCACTGCACGGGTCCTGCCACGCCTTGTGGAAATTCACTGCGTTGTGACTACAACAAAAAATAAAATTAATAAAATGAAGTCTTCCTTCTATTCTTCTCTGCTCTTAACTCCTCTCCTATCCTCTCTTCTTCTCTCCACTCCTCACCTCTCCTGTCCTGTCCTCTCCTCTCCTCTCCCCTCCTCTCCTTGTCTCTCCTCTCTTCTCCTCTCCTCTCCTCTCCTCTCCCCTCCTCTCCATTCCTCTCCTCTCCTCTCATCTTGGCTTCTGTACTATCAGTGGACGAGACCTCAATCGTGAATGCAACTGTCTTTGATTCAGTGGTTACTACTGTGCAATCAAGCACACAGTGTGTAAAAACTTGAGCTAGTTCCAGGGTAAATGAGATAACAGAGACTCCAAGGGAGACCACGGAAGAGCAATGTGTTGCGTGGCACTTAAAAACAACACTGGAAAGTTCACTCAGACTGAGGAGCCATGAAAACCATAAAGAGAGAGAGAGAGAGAGAGAGAGAGAGAGAGAGAGAGAGAGAGAGAGAGAGAGAGAGAGAGAGAGAGAGAGAGAGAGAGAGAGAGAGAGAGAGAGAGAGAGAGAGAGAGAGAGAAATCAATAGAGTGCTCTGTATGGAAATCCCAATGAAACGAATCAATTAACATGGCAAGGGAACATGTTATGTAAAGGGCATTTCAGTTATAAAATGAGGTAGAAATGGCAAGGTAGAAATGGCAAGAAAAACTAAAATGAACTTAAAGTATATTTTATTTGATGGTGAATGGATATCATGAATTAATATTCAACAGCAGAATACTGTGATTCTGAAATAATTCACTGTACAATATATGAACTTAATTAAATTCCAAAGACTGTAAAACAAGAGAGATTTATTAGGTCATGTTAAAACCACAGTGATATTGTTTAACAGTTTAGTTGTTCACTGTCAAATAATAATAACAATAATAATAGTCCAGTGAGTTACAGTCAACTACGGTACGAGAACTGAGTACACAAATGATATTTGGATGCATCACCAAGAGCAGTGGTTAGGCATGGACCCCTTGGCAGGGATATTGACCACTGTGGCATGCCATTCACATCAGCGACCGAAAACAGAACTCAGCCTTTCCATTTCGCCCTGAGGCTGCTCTCCCACAGCTGATCCCCAGTGTAGTGCACTCCACAAAGGCAGCAGTGACCTGCCACTCTTACTTAACATTTCAAAGACTTTGTACCTCTCTGAGTGCATCTCAAAAAAACTCAGACATGGACTCACTGCGTTGTGGTTTCTAGCACAGATAAAGATTTTATATGTTGTAGGTGTGTTTTATGTAAATATTTGGCCGTGCTTGTTGTACCACTCCACACTCAAGGGCCTGTTGGTGTGATATGGACAGATTAACCAAGTGTGAATAAATCAATACTCGTTCCTGTTTTTTGTCCTGTTGTTACGCAAGCCTTGTGGGGTTACTATTGGAATGTCCCCATGGCATATAAGTTCCTGTTGGAAAATGTTAACTTTGAAAAGGTTATCATGATGCCATCAGGCACATCAATGACATAAACTACAACAATAACATGTACTACAACAGGCAGACATGAGCTTTGTTTTTAAAGCTATAAAGCTGTAAAGCTATAAAGAAGCTATGTTGCCATTATGTCAGTATAGGTACCAATGACATGGACTACCACATACTAACACAAGCTTAATTTCAAAGCTATGAAGAAGCTATGTTTTAACAGCAGTAGTGCGTTAGTTAGAGACATTATGAAACACTTAGTTGCCATCTTCAGCACATTCTACAAGGAAGCTAAGAGGCCTGAGGGTAGTGGAGGCCATTTTTAGAGGATTACTTCATTCAGACCTGTGTGAGTTGAGTGGGTGAGAGGTGTTTATTTTGGCAAATATGGCGGACGATAAGGGGAGGTAAGAAGAGACAGGGGCGTGTGGCCTTTTGAGGCTCTGATCAATTAGCAGACAGCAGCTCCACTGTTTCATTAGGATGGGCCTTTTCACTGTCTTAATGGATTGCAGGGGATGCTGAGCATGCGCTCCTCACACATGCACACACGCACAAACACACATGCACACACGCGCACACACACACACGCACACACACACGCACACACACACACAAAAGCATGAATGCTCAAACATTCCCCCAACACTAAGACACACACACACACACGCACACACACACACACACACACACATACACACACACACACAAAAGCATGAATGCTCAAACATCCCCCCAACACTAACACACACACACACACACGTTGTGTGCTGTTCTACGTCGCCTCGGGGGGGGGCAACATCTCCCGGAAATGGGTTTTTGGAGGTTGGGATGTCTGCCTACACACACACATACCTACACACACACACAGTGTGTAACTCTGTGTTTCCAGTATGTTGCTGGCACACTGCATGGCAGGTGTCTTTGCATGCTCTCCTGGTGACCTACCTGCCCTGTCCATCTTGGCCTGTGTTGTCAATGGAAACAGGGGCATGCGCACGCAGACATTTTGGCATTGTACTTCATCCATGGCATGGCACAGAGAGCTCCTGCGGTGACTGAATGTTAAATTACAGTAAACATATTTTGGGTAAATATTTACCATTCGTTAAAAGCAAGGGCCAGTGTTGATGTCCCGAATGTTGAAAAAGCTTACGGGGTTTCGCTAGTCGTTTCAACTCACATAACCCACATGACCTCATTCTGTTGTCCTCCAGTGGCTCAATCAAAATGGCCTACCATAACCATACTTAGTCCGCATCTCATCACTCAAACTGTCACCAAAGAATGACTTCTTTAAACATCCACCGAGACCTGTGTCACTTACTGTAGGCTTAGAAAGACTCACTGCGCTGTAACTTTAAAAGGGACTAGGTCTGTGTCTCCAAATAAGAACACTCAACAAGACTTCATTCGCATTAAGCATTCATTGTGATTCGTTTGACTGATATTGGTGAGGTTGGTGATGAGTGTTGGCTGTGTACATTTAAACAACGAATGGCAGCCTGACAAAACAAAGCGTCTTGTTTTCACGTCCCTACACTTCAGTTTGTGATGATGCCCTTGAACATGGCCAAGTACATTACTTCAGAGAATGTACTCTGTACATGAGTAAGTGTAGGTCGCTCTGGATAAGAGTGTCAGCTAAGTGTAATGTAATGTGCCTGCAATAGTCGTCTGCAATGACAGTTTGATTTCTTTTGGTTTGTTTTTTTAATCAAATTATTATGATTATTCATATTATACCATCATTTGCTGTAGTCTAGATGGCTACTGTAAAAGCTTTCCCTTTTCTGCACACAGAACCAATTAAAATTGTCTAGTGTATGTTTCTGATAGTGTTTAATTTGGTACATTTGTGCTTTTCAATGTCCATTAGTGAACTAGCTGTGCTAAACCACAATGCATTTTTCAGGGAATTGCTGTGTTTATGCTAATTCAATAATGTGCCATTGAGCAGGCTGTCCATTAAGTAAGAGTTAAACAACAATTAAGCTGAATAAAGTAAACTAAAAAAGAAAGTATGCATTCTTAAAATAGGCCGTAGAAGGACAAAAGTAGGTGCTTTCCTCTTTGAGTGGTTATGCACACCCTTTTTTACAGTTTTTCTCAATTGCTTAAACACATTTTTTGAAAACATGCCTCATACTCTCAGAACTCTACACACAAGTCAAAAAAAAACACACACACAATGGGCTAAACCCCTCACTTCAACACAAAGCTGCACCTACAGTGGTCTACATAAAACACAACAGAAGAGTTTACTGTAGCCTATACAGTTACAAAAAAAATTACGCTGCATCCTTTCTTCTGTTTTTGTGTGGCCACAGCACCTCATCCACATCACATGCAATGTTTTTCCTGGCCTAGCAGCGAATCCATCCATGAAAAGCATCAATTGCTATATTTCCACATGCGTCTTCCATAGCTTAGAGAAAGGGTATACGCATTTGTGGATTTTGGTCATACACTTTCATCTCCAGTCAAAAAAATCCTCAATTGTGTTGAGGATTGTAGAATATGGAGAGAGATACGTAAACAACTAAACAACTACTGTAAAATAATTTCGTTGACCAAATGGTCAACCAAAATGACTGATCTCATCAGAGATTACTGTCCTTTTTCGTCCTCGTCGGTGTCCTCCCCGTCCTCCTCCTCTTACTCTCACTCCTCTAGCTGTGGCTCTGCCTCTTCCAAAGCTCTGATAGCTAATTGTAAAGCTGTGTGACAGGTGTTTGCCAATGTGATCAGTCAGTGTGCATAGTGGGGCAATTGACTTTAGAATTTTGAATCACTGTGTGTTCCTTGTGAAAACAAGAGATTTTTGTCATGAAAATTGTGCCAAACGCAGAGAATTGTCTATAGTGTTTTGAAAAAAGTGTGTTTTAGAACTGCAATTTGAGTGTAAAGCAGGAATTGTGTTTATAGTTTAGCAGAATTGGTTCATGGGGTTGGCGCATGAGTTACATGTTGTGGTCATTGTGTCTGAAGTACAAGGAATTGTGTGTAAACAATTGAGAAAAACTAAAACTTTCTAGGCCTGTCAGATTGTTCTTCTAATATCTTAAGCGTGCATAGTGTTTTATTTGCTACATTTGTGCTTTTCTATGTAGTCAGTACTAGGCCCTTTAGTGAACTGTAGCTGTGCTGTGGAGTATGGTATCCACTGCACCATAAAATTAATCTTTGGGGTATTTATGTTGAAGTTATGTTAGATGTTAATACAATATAATATAAGAACTGTGATAAAAGTGGTTGTAAAAGGTCAAAAGCTAATGTTTTTCCCCTTTGTGGGTTAACAGCCCCCCCCCCCCCCCCCCCCAAAAAAAAAAGCTGTGATGGCTTATCGTGATTATTTTTCAATTACAGTTTTTTAAGTTTGCTTAAACACTAAAATGCAAAGTTTCCCACAATTAATGAAACCTAAAACACTTTAGCATATTGAGCGTTTTTGCATTGAAAGTAAAAACAATAGCAATTGAAATATATTATTGAAGTATTAGTCATGTGGTGTGTTTTATGAATGTACTTTATGTGCTGTATTCATGTCATCTCTGAAAATGAAAAATGCTGAAAATGTAACCCAGATTATGTCATTAGAAAAGTGAGTAACAAAGTGTTTAGGATTGTGGCCAGCTGTGCTCTAGGTGGCCAGCTGTGGTCTAGTGGTTAGGGAGTTGGTCTTGGGATCAGAGAGTTGCAGGTTCAAACCCTACCCATTGCTGAAATGCCCTTGAGCAAGTCATCTAACCCCACACTGCTCCAGGGACTGTAACTGAAACCCTGTAAATGAATGTTGCTCTGGATAGGAACGTCAGCTAAGTGACATAGAAAGTTACATTATTACAAGTTATATGTGCAAATACCCCTTATTCATGCAATGGATGAAGGCTGTAATCACACTGATGCAGCATCCATGCAAGAATGAATTTGGCATACCAGGAACTTTTTTCCACGTTGCCTAGCAGATGAAAACGTCGCCTACGAAGTGGATGAAATCCTGTGGCTGTCTAATTTTTTTATGTTTTCAACATATAGCTACAGATTTCTTTTTTATTATTTATGATTGTCCAAATCGGTTTTCAAAGTCATGTGAACATAGTAAAATACTATGACGATCAGTAGGATATGTTTTGTTTGGAATATACCTTGTTCTCAAACTGTAATACTGTAATTATTGGCTGAGTTGAGTGTATGGAAAGAATAACTGTGTAGAGAAATAAACATTTTCATTGGTGTGCAGAATTGGTGTCATTACATGTAGTGTTTGGTGAATTTACTATATTTTCTCTGTCTGTGTACTTTACATGACCATCATGAAAGTGAAAATGTTACAAGTGTTTTGCATTGTTTACCACTGTGTCTAACTCATTCAAACACAAATACAAGATATGACTCATGTGTGTGCAATTTGGCACCAAAATAGCATTTTTATAAATATGTGTACAGTTTTGAAAGAAGAATAGCATTTTGCAATAGATCTGGGGTGTTCTGGACATTGGATGTATGGTTGCATTAACTGTGTGTAGTGTTTTGATAAAATGGGTCAGGTTTGCAAAACTGAGCTTAAGCAATCGTAAAAAACTGTAAGTTTAGATAACCTCTTTGACCAAAGCGTACTGTCTCGATAGACAGCAGTACAGCATTCGTGAAAGGAGACGTCACTTTTCCTTGTACACACACCTTGTCCACAGCCTAAGTGGAATGCAGTTTGACTCGTTGACAGTTTTTGCCCATTGCTTAAACACATTTTGTTCAACTTGGCTCGCTGTGCCAAAACTCTACACACAAGCACATAAGACACAACACTTGGAAATACACCATTCACGTCTATGTCAAATTGAAACTCTGCAATCAAAACCTAACAATCCTTTGTCAAAATGTCACTCTGATGACAAAATTGCACACACTTGCATCTTATGAAAACACTGTCCCATCAGCAGCAACACACTAGTCTACTTTATATAAAACACTGTTTTTTGTATTTTGAATAGATGTGTTTTGCCAATGATACATCGGTATTTCATTTTTGAACGAAGTGTCTTATGTATGGAATAGTGTGTAGTGTGCAGGAGCAAGTGTGTTGGAAAAAGGAGCAAGTGTGTTGCAGAATTGCAACTAAAGTGTAAAGTGGCGTTTGTGTATGGTTACACTGTGTCTAAGGCATGGTAACACAACTTCTTAAAAGTTATGTTACTTTGGTTTAAGCATATGTCTATTGCGTTCAAGCAATGGGCAAAAACTGTAAATGCACTGATGAAATGAAGAGGTCAGTGAGCCACAGAAAATGCTTACTCTGTGCTGTGTTTAAATAAACCAACTCCAAACAAAGGCCGGCTCCTTTGCTGTAGTGCAGGTCATCCATGCACTGTTATCCTACAACCCACAGCCACTGAATTACAAATGCTACTAAATGAAGTGCCACTGAATCAGGTTACAGGTGTATGAAAACAAGGAACCAGTTGATTCAGCAGCAAGTTCTTTCTTAACTTGTCAGATTTTCCAGATTATACATATCACTTAATCTGTATTCTGTAGCGTGAATTATTACCTGGTCCTCCAGAGGCGATTGACCAGGTATTGCAATGACCCTGTCCATCTGTGTGTGTGTGTGTGTGTGTGTGTGTGTGTGTGTGTGTGTGTGTGTGTGTGTGTGTGATTATGTGTGATTATGTGTGTTTTGTCAGTGTAAAGGGTGTCACAAGCCTGCAAGTAATCTGCAAACCAGCGGCGGCGTAGATGCAACTCTAGGCAAACACACACCTGAAGCTGAAGCTGTACGGGGACATGGCAGTCTGACGGCAGATGGCTGTGATTACGTCTGCACCTATCGGAAGGGGGCCATATTGCAATGACACTGTCCGTGTCTAAGTGTTTAACTCTAAGGGAGTTGAAACATGAGCCTATTTCCCAATAAGTGATATATCCCCTTAAAAGAAGTTAGGAGTTAAAGTCACAAGTGTCATGTGCAGGCTCTTCTCCTATCCATAAGAGGCCTCTATTTCTCTCAGCGTCTCTGCTAGAATTGCTTGCCATTGTATTGCATTAGCAGTGTGGGCCAATGCAACACAAAAGCAGTGTGAGAAACTGCCACTGTAAGCATTCATGACTCCACAGAGACTCCATGATTAGATCATGAAATGCACACCTGTGGTCCCGTCATTATTGTTGTCATATTCAGTACAAACAAACAAAGCACAGGAAACTGCAGGTGTGAAAGTGTCAACATCATCCTCACTCTACCATCAGCAGATTAAAGATGAGAGATTATGGCCTGTAAAATTGCAGATTACCAAACACAAACTGGCAACATCACCTAAGTAATTGCAGAGTCCTGTGGCGGAAGCGTTGCATGAAATTGTGGGTTTGACCCAAAAGTGCGGTTATGCCATGGCAGCAGAATGACATGGGGGGGCCTTCTCCGATTACTGCTAGACTCATTCTCTGTCTCTCTGTCTCTCTCTCTCTGTCTCTCGCCTTCTCCCTCTCTCTTTTTCTCTCGGTCTCTCTCTCTCTCTCTCTCTCTCTCTCTCTCTCTCTGTCTCTTCTTCTCTATATATCTCTCTGTCTCCCTGTCTTTCCCTCTTTCTCTCTCTATATCTCTCTGTCTCTCTCCCTGTCTCTCTCTTTCTCTTTTTTCTTTGTCTCTGTCTGTCTGTCTGTCTGTCTGTCTCTCTCTCTGTCTGTCTGTCTGTCTGTCTCTCTCTCTCTCTCTCTCTGCCTCTTCTCTCTCTGCAAAGAGCCAGCTTCAGCCAATGTCAGAGAGGAGTCAAGGGCAAGAACGGTACACACGTTCACAAATACCTATTGGTTTAACAACTTTCTAAATTGCTTGAGCAATTTCTCAGAATTATTCTGACTGTTTATTCTGACTGACTGTATTCTGACTGTTTTTTGTCAATACCTTTAACAATTTCACATAGTAGAACACAATTTGAAAAACACCCTGACTCCTCTTTGCACAACTGTAAACACAATCTCATTCTTAAAACACATTTTGCATTATTTAACA
This sequence comes from Coilia nasus, assembly GCA_027475355.1. Lineage (NCBI taxonomy): Eukaryota > Metazoa > Chordata > Actinopteri > Clupeiformes > Engraulidae > Coilia > Coilia nasus. Next base: position 24,726,537 of record CM050209.1, on the reverse strand, counting down.
CATGATTCAAAATGTTAAACCTTCTTTTCAACATTTAATCACAAATAAAGCACATGTGCCACAAGTTAAGCACAATGAGTCAGAATTGGTTACACCTCATGTCAAATAAGTGAACACCACCAATATAAGTCATTTGGGAGCACAAACAGGTTGTTGATTGCAGCTTCAAAATGGATCGCAGACCAGGAGGACAGGGAGTCAGAATGCGAGGAGAAAGAGGAGGTAGAGGAAGAGGTAGAGGAAGAGGAAGAAGAGGAAGTTGATGAGGAAGAGGAGGCAGAGGAGGAAGAAGAAGAGGAAGAATACCATTTTCTGATGAAATTAGAGCCACCATTGTGGGCCATGTCCTTGTCCATGGCTTGACGTTGAGGGAGACAGGATTTAGGGTTCAACCCAATCTGAGTAGATTCACTGTGTCTACTATTGTATCAGGATTCTGAGAGGAAAACAGGTACAGTACAATTGTTTTTTACAGCATTTACATAACATTGAAAGTATTCAAAAGACTGTCTGTAGATTCTCATTCATCTAGGTCATGGTATTCAAAGCAGCTAAGTTGTAAGCAACTTAGATGGGTGGTTTCGATTCATCAGGCCAGAACTGAAGAAGCCTTTTGGATGAAAGGTGAAACGTCTTCAAGCTTCAAAAAGAAGTCCAGTTGCTCACAGCTTAGCTCCTTTGACTACCTACACAAGGGCCAGTCTTTTAGAGAAAGTGGAATTGGCCTGTGGTGACATAGGCCAGGAACAGTGTCGGGGTGGATGCTACGGGCTTCGTTCCCCATTGCCTGGCTAGGGACATCATTGCCTATGAAGTGGATGAGGTGCTGTGGCCTGACCCAGCCCAAAGGCATGATGAAGCTCAATAATGTTGGAAACAGCACATGTAGTTTTCATTTGTACTACAGTATACTGTATCACCGCATACTAATGTTTTTTTGTTTGAAGTGCTTTATAATGACAAGACATGCACAGTAATACTACCAGTTTTTGTGTATGTACAGTATATATTATGAGTTGCTTTGTTTTATAAATTATAAATTTTAACATATAAATTCTGCTGCTGTGTGTATCTTAACGTTGTGCTTTCTATTATTTGGTGTAGTGCTTACTGACTGCTTCGTTGTGCCTACAGTTTGACTGCGTTGTTTCTGTTTTGAGGATAGAGTTTGGTTTTGAGTACACATAAAATAACATTTTGAGGCAGTAGTGCACTTTTGCAACAAGAGTCAGGGGTTTTGGGAAATGCATGTGGACAATTGGAGTTTTTGTTTACAGTTTTGAGAACATGATGCAAGGTTTCATGAATTGAGTTTTAGCAGTTAAGAAAAACTGTAACATGGAAATATATATATTCCAGTAACACACATGCACACACAAACATACATACACACAGATACATGCACACCCAACGCACACGCATGCACACACACACACACACACACACACACACACACACACACACACACACACACACACACACACACACACACACACACACACACACACAGATTCATGCACATGCTTGGCACATGCATAGACAGACTTATACACACACACAACACACACACTTGCACACAGATTCATGCACATGCTTGGCACATGCATAGACAGACTTATACACACACACAACACACACACTTGCACACAGATTCATGCACATGCTTGGCACATGCATAGACAGACTTATACACACACACAACACACACACTTGCACACAGATTCATGCACATGCTTGGCACATGCATAGACAGACTTATACACACACACAACACACACACTTGCACACCCACTGTGTGGAGGAGTGGAGATACATACAGTATACTCAAATAACACAGCAAAACATACTCATATAACACACACACACGTACACACACACACACACACACACACACACACACACACACACACACACACACACACACACACACACACACACACACACACACACACACACACACACAACACACATATACATGCACAAAGTCAGAGAGAAAGCAATAGAGATGTTAGATTTGTTTTTACAGTTTTTAAATAGGAAAGCTGTGATTGTAAATGCCATTCAATATAAAGTGGTACCACATGTGTGTTAGTCCCATAAGTCTGCTGTTTGAAATGACTCACAGAACTCAGTTGTGAGGCATCCATGACAGCTCAGCTGGAGGTGAGGTCAGCCTTTGTGCTTCTCACACTCCACTATAATTAAGACCAGGATAATTATACTCAGATTGACATCCACACTGGTGATACAGTACACTTTTAAATCCTTTTCGCTGCGATGAAATGTCATGCAATAGGCTATCATACTGCAGAGAGGCAACGCTGCACATTTTGGCTGCATTGAAGGAATCCAGCAGGAATAGGAACCTCCCTCCTATTACGTAATAATAATGCTAATTGTGTCCTTAAAGAGCCTCCTGTCAGTACTGGGCCTTTAAAATCACCCTAAACCATCCCCCCTTAAAGGTCCGTTCACACCAAGAACTATAACGATAACGACAACTATAACTGCAACAATATGGGCGTCCACACTGAGGAGCGACATTTTAACAGCAACATTCTAGTCGTGATTTAAACATCTAATGGAACATGGCGTCCTGTGAATTCTTATGAAATCTGATTGGCTGACAGTGCTTTTATAGTTCATAAAATCGCTCTGAAAGTGATCCCAAAGATGTCGTTCAGCGCATCATTGTCGTTATAGTTGAAATGTGAATGGTACCATTCACTACAGTTAAAATGATTATTACAAAGTTATAGTTATAATTATCTTTGTAGTTATTGTTCTAGATGTGAACTGACCCCTGACAGTACCCTGCTCCTGCTACAGTTCACTGCAGACTAGTACAGTACAGTAGTAATTTCATTCAGTAAGACTAATGGAATATAGTGACATAGTTGGCAATGTGTGTGCTCTCTTTCCAGATCCATTGACATACAGTACACCCATCAATCAGGTTGTTGATGTTATAGAAGCAGCCTCCAGCAAGGTCAAAGGTCACGGAGAGGTTCCCGGAATGCAAGAACTAGCCATGGCTGATCCCTCGGGGTTACAACGCAGGCACTTCACTGCTAATTTTGTCTTCCTGTTAAAAATCCTTCATTATATTTTGTATCCACAGAGGTAGAAGTATGTACAGTGTAGTACACTTATGTCCCCATGTAAGGTTCCAAGTTGATTTGAGTATAATAAAGAACCTCTGGACATGTTTGTCTGAAGACAAGAAAAATAAGTTATCTTGGCTCACTGTAGCTCACAATTATTAAAATTGTGACAGACACATTATAGACAATATAGCTCAGAAAATTTGATTTGCTCTACATCTGACAACATTGCTGAAACCTCTGGAAATTAAAGAAAAACTGAAAAAGTTATGATTTGGCGCCCCCTCGTGGAAAGTAAATAAAACAACAATCCATATTGACAACCTTGACTGTCCCATGATGGATAACTCTGAAAGAAACTGGTGAAGGACTTAGACGTATTGATTTCAACACATGAATTATGGATAGAAACTGTGGTGTCACTAAAGATGGAATATGTAATGAAGTAAGTACTTCTAGAGCTTTCCTAAGCAGAGGTAGTCCTGAGTCCTCTAAGTCCTCTAAGACTCGTGCTTATCTGAAGGGTATAATACAGGCTTATGTCCCATCCAGGGCATTGTGATCGTCACAAACAAACAGTCAGGCCTTGCCCTCTCCTCACACAAGGCGATCTCAGTCTAAACTTTTCTCCGTGGTTGTCCCACAATGGTGGAACAAGCTACCAGTTGCTACAAGAGTAGGGCCATCCCTCTCTACCTTTAAGAAGCTTGTGAAGACTCTTGTTTTCCGAGAGTACTTCCCTTCCCAACAAAACTAACCTCCACTCACCAACACTGTCCTGTATCCTAGCTGCACCAACATTGTTTCGCCTTGCCAGGCAGAGATTGATAACCTTTAAAAATGTTTGTTTTGCAGTTCTGTTAACCCTCCCTGTGTCAACATGGACTCTGCAGACCACTCATAGGTCTCACTACCTTCTGTACTACCATCAACAAAAAAAACTCACCATCCACTTGTTCAGGGAAGAATATTTATTTATTTATTTACCTTCTCAATTGTTGTGCTGGTGTCCAGGGGCTGCTGACACACATAGAACTTAGTGGCAGACTGGTTCTGATCCGGCTCAGATGTGGCTGTGATCTGGGCCAAATCAAGGCTTAACTAAGTGGCTTTCTGGGCTACAAGAGCTGTTGTAGCAACATGGGGAGTTCAGACACTCACAGAACTCACAGTTATGAAAAATGACTCCCACTACACACATATACACACACACTGTGGCATTGAACGCATTGTGGCATTGCACATTTGTGCCCCATATGTGTAGATATACCTGACACACACACACACACGCATGCATGCACACACACAGGGCAAGGGGAGACTAAACATTATAAACATGTCTGAAATGACACTCGCTTCTTATGCAGGAGAGAGAGAGAGAGAGAGAGAGAGAGAGAGAGAGAGAGAGAGAGAGAGAGAGAGAGAGAGAGAGAGAGAGAGAGAGAGAGAAATATCAATGTTACTTCCACTGCTGATATGGATTTACCCATTGGCCCGCAGCAGATTAGGCAATCAATCTGTGTTTCATATCACAATCTTATAGACACTTACTCCATTATTCCAGCCCATAAAACGATCTGCTTTTAGTTGCAAAATAACATTTTTGTGTTCATTTTGACGTAGTGCACAGAGTGGAATTGGGTGGAGTCGGGGGGACTCAGTGGGGATCCCATCAGACTCAGGAGGAGGAGAACACAGCGGCGTGTTGAGTTCGTGTGAAAATGGAGGAAGCAGTCGGCAGTCGGTTAAAAATAAATGCACCACTGGGGAGACTGCTATATAGCGCGAACTGCCACACATTTGCATTCACCGTTTAAGAATAGCCTTGTGCTGTCACTGAAGGACTTGTGCAGAACACTGGGGCAAAATAACGTGTTGAATATTGTCTGTATGTGTCCCTATGTATATATTTTGGTGAGTTTCTGCGCATGAATATACAGTACCAAGCCATGCCATGTAAAATGAAAAACCTTAAAAAATGAATGAATGAATGAATGAATGAATGAATGAATGAATGAAGGAAGGAAGAAAGGAAGGAAGGAAGGAATAAAGAATGAATGAATACATAAATGAACCAACCAACCAAAGAATGAATGAATGAATGAATGAATGAATGAATGAATGAATGAATGAATGATGGAACAAAGGAATACAAGAATAAATGAATGAACGAATGAATAAATGAATGAAAATAAACAGCAGACAAACAACCAAGTTCCAGTGTGTTTTACAGTAACATCCATTGACCACTAGTGAGCAGCAGTGGGAAAGGTTCACGGGGAGGGTAGACGCATACAGGTTGCCCCATCAATACAAATGTGATGTTGAGGCAGTAACTGTGCCGGATCGCTTCATGACACCATGAGTGTCACTATAATCTATAAGTCTTATCGGCATTACAATCCATATGTCTCATTGTGTAACTTCATAAGTATTGGTCAAAAGGCAACACAGACATTTTGGAAGGTGTATTGACAAAACGCAGGCATGTAGTCGAAGATGTTAATGGAAATATGGAAACATGTTCACCTAATATGGCTCTGAATTGAGCACTTACAGCACTTACCAAGCTTTCACATCTTTTTCAACCATGTGTATATGTATGAAGGATTATGATCTTATATTTTCAGAGTGGGGTATTTGAAATAGACAGAATTGTACAGTCATGTATTGCTACCATTAATATAGCAGTACCACCCTTGCATTAATTTATGATTATAATTTTCACATTTTGAATGGTAAATCAAAATTGCTTGTAAAAATAGGAGAGAGAGAGATAGGGTGGGATTGGGAAAAGACCTCAGGTTGGATTGCAACCCAGGTCCCCAGAAATATGGTATGGGGCCAACTGTGCCAATGCACCCCCCACAATGCAACCCCCACAAACTGTACCTTTTCACCTCTGCCAGCGAAGGTTATGTAATCATCTGCGTTTGTTTGTTAGTTTGTTAGCAACGCAACTCAAAAAGTTGTGGATGGATTTTGATGAAATTTTCTGGGTAGGTCAAAAATGGACTAACTTAAAAGTAATTAGATTTTGGTGGTGATCGGAGCTGCCCTGGCAGACGTCTGTGCTCTCTGAGTGCTTTTCTCGTCTTCAACATGGAACTGCATACTGTATTGCCATGAAACTTGCCTCCCTCAAAGAAATACAAATGTTATATGTTATATCTATTCTGTGAATATACTTTTTTTTTTTTTTTTTCGAACTGAGATAAGTGTGACTACTCTCACTTTGTGACTCTAAGATCACAAGGTTTTGCATTCCTCACTTCCCTCTCGTTTTCCTTCTTCCTTAAATCTTTCTTGGTGGTGACAACTAAAACCATATGAATTGCTTGTTTACCATACGTTTAAGAGGTAAGTGAGACCTACTCTCACTTCATGACTCTAAGATCAACAGACAGAGATAATACTGTAATGGTAAGGGCATTTCCTGAGCCTCTAAGTTCCCTTTTGCCCTGCTACAGTCAGCAAACAATCCACCAGCAAATGGAATGTTATTTGATATATTTAGGCGGAACTACAGCACTTGGATCTGATAGAGAACCAGCTTTAAAGGAAGTTACTATACAGTTGGCATAACTGGCACAATTGGCACTTGTTAGTCTTCCTTCTTCCTCAAAATGTTCCTGTTCTTTTTTTTTTTAACATTGCCTCTCACGAAAACCAAAGTCATTGCAGCTGCACTAAAACACGCAATGTTATACTGCGCTGAAATGGCACTCCTTGAAATCTAAAATGTAACTATAATCACCGCATAGCCGTACATGTATGATCACCGCAGTGTGATGTGATATTCAGCACAAAAGAAATAATGGTGCCCCCATGGAATGAATGCCCATTCTGTAGTTATAAGCCAAACTGCATTTTATTTTTAATTATAGTGCTGCCTTTAAAATAAATTTTAGAAAACATAATGTGCTTACTAAGGTTAGAGTAATAATCCAACATGCCAAATTTGATGCAATAATGACTTTTGCAAATTAGCCATTTGCAGTATAGCGCCACCTTGTATAAATTTTAGGTGTAAAAAATACAATTTTGAAATGCCAGCATCTTGTGTGGAGAAAGTCATTATCACATATAATTTGAAGCATGTAAAGTTAGTAAACTTTATTGTTTGTGGCGTTACAATTCATAACACTTATAGGCCTAATTATAACAATCATAAGATGTAGAAACACAACTTTTCCCCCACTTTCCCTGAAAAGACCCACATCAAACACATTAGGTCAAGCGCCTTTCTGTCAGCTACTTTTTCAGCAATTAAAAAAAAAATTGAAAATGAAAATGAATGACTACTCAGCGGGCGTTTATCCGATCGTCAAGAAATTTGGTGTACATCATCTGCAGATTACGCCTTGATGAATTCTAATAAACCTTTTACAAAAGTTAAAGTATTACAACGTCCCACACCAATCAATATTTCAACTATAGCTTGCTATAACACTGCACACGTCCTGTGCTGTGATTGTCCAAATTTAATTATGACCCTCTGGAACGGAATGCTGCTTTCTGATTGGTTGCTAGGGATGCAGTAAAATCGTATCTCATGCATCAACTTCAGCACCGTTCCATATCAATATCCAATAGAAGGTACGTACCTATAGCAACCGTCCCTATCAAACTTCACAATGAATTGCAATATGGAGTTCAATTTCCATTAACTTACAAAAAATAGTAAACTGAAAATAACAAATAAATTACGTTTTGAATAAACGTTTTGGAATAAGTATCGCATGTGTCGCGTTGCTCAATCCAAGCTAATTAACACCACATGAGAAGTAACAATCACCTTACCAAATGAAAGGTAACCCTGACAACCAATTTGGCCAGTGACTGAGGGCTGCGTAGTGCTCTACTTAACGTTACAAATATTAGGCCACATTGTAATGAGTCTTAACCCTGTAATTGAGAATTATTTTAAATACATTCTAAATTATCGAGTGGCATTAACCGGATCATTAGCGGGGTAACATCCTCCGAGGCGTGCATTATACGGTTTTAAGTCAGTGAGGTGGAGCCTAAAAACTTCCCGCAATGAACAAACCTCACACAATGATTGGCCACAACATTCTTTAAAACCACACCAAATTTTGTAAAATGTAAAAGTGTGTAGGCCAGGGGTGCCAATATCTAATGAAATGTTAAGCTAAAACCAGCTGTTTTAAAAAAATAAATAAATAAATAAAAAAGTTTAATACGTGTTGTATTTGCTCAGTTTCTACATAGTCATTTCCAGTATAGCGCCACCTAGTAGAAATTGTAAATGAAATGTTGAAATTTGTATTTGTAATTGCCAATATCTTGGGCAGAGAAAACCTTTATTGCATCAAATTTGCTTATTTGGGGGCACTGTTCTCTTTCAAAATATGAAGCTTAAATCAGTTTCTATGTGATGACTCGCCAACTGTTGCACCCAAAATGCCAAAAAAGATTGCCTTTTGGCTTATAACTACAGAGCGGACATTGATTCCATAGTGGCACTATAATTTCTTTTGTGCTGAACATCACATATGTGGGTCTAGGAGCTGTCACTCTTTTTCAGTTCATGTTAGTTTTGTGTAGAGTGACTTCCTCTGCAGATTTTGAAGGTCAGTGATTTCAGTGAATTACTGCTCATTTCCTTACCAGGCCAGACTTAAATATTTGTAGCTGTTTTGCCTGGCCTTACACACATTATTTTGACTGCTTCTACCCAAACTTAATTAAGTAATGCAAAACTTGTGAAAGCAGGTCCTTTATTTTTCTGATCATTTTGGAAAAGGTTGTTTCAATACCATTTTTGTGCCATGTCCATTTTTAAGCACTTACCACATGTACCATATTGATAGAGTATGAGAAGTGAAATATGTATATTCCCCCACTGCCTGGACACAAACGGAAGCATAAATGAGCAACTTCCTTTAAATTTCACGAATGCCTCTCTCATGCTCAACAGGAGAAAAAGCGTTGTTATATAGAGAATTTTGGATGTAGTTAGTATTTAGCTTTCCAGGTATACAGTAAATTTTACACCAAAGAGGTAGCTAGTGTGCTCAGGTATGGAGAACCTAAAACTGTAAAAAACTGTAAAAGAATAGGAAAATGAGCCTGTCTGGATGATCAAGTGAAATATTTAATTTGTTAAGTTTCCTTTTCCTTTGTACTTTAATGGACAGAAGTGATACAATGTTAGTCTCACGGAGCTGAAGCACTGTATGTATGTATAATAAACTTTACTTGTATAGCACAGTTCATACATGCAAGATGCAGCTCAAAGTGCTTTACAGTTTAGCAGCGTTGTTACAGGACAACATTTCTTGCGGTTCAGTGGTGCCGGAGCAGATAAATACAATAGCAAACTGGCTCTTGCATGAACACAGGTAGGCAGTCCTTGTAGGCCCTAGTCAGCAATCTTTGTAGTGGCGCTAGAACTATGTGTGTGTGTGTGTGTGTGTGTGTGTGTGTGTGTATGTATGTATAACAACACATACCATGCCCGTCACAATAACCTGACAGCAAAAGTTAACATAATGTGTACAATAAGCAGCCTTATCTACATACAACCAAACCAATACCAAGAGGAAGCAATAATAAATGATAATAAGAATATTGCTATTTTTAAAAACATACTTTCCCTCCCATTGATATCAACAGAGGCATTTCGTATTTCGCTGGGCAAATTCAAAATAGGTACAATACAACCCAAAGCATTAGGCTGTTTTCAAGGCATCATTTGAAGATTTGAAAGCAATAGAACAAAAACTGTGTTTTAAAAGGCAAGTTATGCAGCCGAGGGTTTTCAGGCAAACTCGCTGGAGGTCTGTGGGGTTTCAACCTCTTTCCCTGGCTTTGTAGCCCGAAGGCTTCGATAGTTGAAGGCGTACAGAAGAGGATTCACACAGCTGTTAAGGTACACGATTCCCTGAACAACTCGCCTGGGTCCCCTGTATGCAACCCTTCGCACCAACTGTGCTGGCTCTGATGGGGCCGTCATTATCATCACATTGACGATGTGATACGGTATCCAGAAGATGAAAAAAGTCACCACGATGCAGGTCACCAGCGTTGCCAACCTCTGATGTGACATCAGGGCTTTTGCTCTGACCTTCTTCTGCAGACACAGGTAAGAAACTAACAGCGTGCCGAAAGGGATGACAAACCCAGCAGTTGTCTCAAGCAAGAGAACACCCAATTTCTGTTCTTCAGACCTGAAGATTTGCTCACATAGATGCCTCGTTCCGTTTTCGATAACGACCCCGTAGGTGGACACAGGAGAGGTAGATAGAGCAGCCGCCAGCCCCCACAGGAACACCAACACCCCAAACTCTCCTCGTCTCCCGAGTCTGGACCACTGCGGACGGTACAGGACAACCACATACCTCTGAACACTCATCAGGGTGACAACAAACACACTGGCGTGAACAGAAGTGTACGAGATGAAACAGACTAGCTGGCACAAATTGTCGTCCACGTTCCAGCCAAGGAGAAGGTTGCACATCCACACAGGCAACATCGCCAGGCATATGATGTCTGAAGCAGCCAGGTTCAGCATCAGTTTCAGGGTGAAGTTTTCTTTCTTGAAGTTGCACAGTAGGACCACCATCACTACTATGTTGCCACAGAGGCCCAGAAGGAAGCAGGCAGCACGAAGGGCGATGCCGGCCATCTCCCCTTTGGAAATCAGGGCAAAGCTTGAGCCGTTTATTGATGCACTCATGATCTCAGAGGGGAAAAACAGGTAAAGTCACAAATCAGGAACGTGAGGAGAGCATAAAAGGAAGCATATGCCTACTGTCCACCCATTCCCTCCCCTTCCTCCCAGCCCATCTCTCTCTCTCTTCTCTCTTTCTCTCTGTCTGTCTCTTCTTCAACTCTGTATGTTCTATTCTGCCTTCCATATCATTTAATGGTGTTATGGCATTATAGACGTAACAAAAACACACTCACACATACCTAACTGCAACATGTTTGTGCCAATACTGTTGGAACCTGGCAACATACTGTTATAATTTTTAAAGCAAACTATTTTGCATTTTAGATATTCTAGCCATGGAGAATGGAAAGATGTGCTCTAAATGTGTGCAACAAAGACCTAACATTTTATGAATGTACTTAATACTTACACACTTATACTAAACAACTGCAATGCTTTAGGCTGATAAAGATTAATCACATAAATGTTGTGACTGAAAAAGGCAAACTATATGAATTGCTTGTGTACTATTTCACACAGTTTTTTATTTAATTTATTGTTTTTATTTTTCATGTTGTATGTAATATTTTGTGACTTGTCTGCAGGGTTTAACAAAAGCACAATGTGCAAGCAGATGTAAAAAACAAAAAAACAAACAAATATAGTGGTCCTAGTCCTAATCCTTAAAGTCCCCCTTTATGTTGCAGCAAATAGCCAATCAGCATGGTAAAAAGGATGCTAATTGCTGTTTGTATGTCCAGGTGAAGCTGCGGCATTTACACCAGAGAGAACTAGAGGAGCCTGAAAGGAAGTCCAAACACAATTGGCATAAACATTTTTGATGTCCTGCAGTCTCTCTCTCTCTCTTAGCCACTTTACATAAGGTACGTCATTGGGGGGCAGTCATGGGCTAGCGGTTAAGGAGTCGGAATCGCAAAGAATACATAACAAGAGAATGAATAGTATAACGAGTCCCTTACCCATACAATTGATGAAGGAACAAACAGGGCTGAGGTGAAAATGCTGTGAAGTGGTCTTCTACCGAGCAACCGTAATGTCTTTAGTAGTCTCTTTCTGTGCTACAGTAGCCAGAGTAAAACTGTTTTCACAGAGGTGCTGGTGCCCCTGTGGGTACGATTTACTTCAATGTCACGCCACAAATAAGGAAGAAAGTTGCTAACCCCACTCACACTTCACATCATAGTAGACCAAAGAAGACATCTATCATATCTGATCTAAAAATGTATCTATTTGAAAATCTTAATCGCATTATTGAAATACAATTGAAATACAACTGGTATTACTGCTAAATTATTTATGATGACATATTAATATGTTGACAGCATTCTGCCTTGAAACAGGGCATAATTAGGATCTGGCTTATTTTCGTTTTTCCCTTGTGAATTGCGAACTCAGAATTCAAAGTCTGTTTATCTGATATACCTTGTAAGTCATAGTTTATGCCACTGGAAGGTCTAACACTTTATACTTCTCTCTCTCTCTCTCTCTCTTACTCAGTCTTTCTCTCTTTCTCTTGTTTGATCACTCTCTCTCTCTCACAAACACACTTTAATTCTGCATCATATTCTAAATGAGCAGGCTATAAACATCTCAACTTCCAAAATCTACCCCCAGCCTCCATAAATGACAAAAGTAAATCATCACAAACATCTTGCACATTATATTAAACATCTTTAATATAAACTTGTCTCTCTTTCTTTCAGATTAAAGATAAGAGATTATGGCCTGTAAAATTGCAGATTACCAAACACAAACTGGCAACATCACCTAAGTAATTGCAGAGTCCTGTGGCGGAAGCGTTGCATGAAATTGTGGGTTCGACCCAAAAGTGCGGTTATGCCGTGGCAGCAGAATGACGTGGGGGGGCCTCCGATTACTGCCAGACTCATTCTCTGTCTCTCTGTCTGTCTGTCTCTCTCCCTGTCTCTCTCTCTCTGTCTCTCTCTCTGTGTCTCTCACCCTCTCTCATTCTTTCTCTCTCTCTCTCTCTCTGTCTTTGTCTCTCTTTCTCTCTCTCTCTCTTACTCAGTCTTTCTCTTTTTCTCTTGTTTGATCAGTCTCTCTGTCTCTCACTTTAATTCTGCATCATATCCTAACTGAGCAGGCAATAAACCTGTCAACCTCCAAAATCTAAAAAAAAAGTTAAACAAAACTAAATAATCAAAAACATCTTGCACATATTATATTAAACGTCTTACTAAATGTCATGTTTGATAAGTTGCACAATCATAATGTAACAAAACAACATTTATTCATGTATTTATTCATATTTGTATATACCTACCAACATACAATGTGTGGTTGTCATTGGTCTGTAAAATGTACAGTGCAAGCATGTCATCTATATCCGTATTGGCTTTAATTATATTCCTCTAATCAAATTTACAATGCAGCTCTTTTTCATTATATTTGGCATATGTATACATACTCCACTTACTGCACAAGCACAAAGTTTAATTTAAAAACTATAAGGGCCAGCAAGAATTATAGGATAATGAGTATATTTCCTCTGTACACCAGAGTAGTTCTACAACTGCCCAGAATTAGCTAATTTTAAATCTACTCTGCAATTCATTATATTTACATTGTAACAATAAGCATTGTGATGTATTTTTTGATACTTTTATATATTTATATTTTATATTATTTACATATGTAAAAGCAATAGCAAAAATACTGAAGCTTAAAACAAAATATTAAAAAGGTTGTAAAGTCAAAGTCAAAATCAAGTCAAAGTTATGTTGTAAGTTGTAAGTCATGCCACTAGACCTGACTGTGGGTGGAGTTTCTAGTGATGTCATTGGAGCTCTGGGTGGCATTGTTTTCATTCTCTGGCATTTTGGCCCGTAGGCTGCGATAGTTGAATGCGTACAGAAGAGGATTCATGCAGCTGTTGAGGAAACTGATCGCCTGAACAACTCGTCTGGGTCCCCTGTATGCAATCCTTCGCACCGACTGTGCTGGCTCTGATGGGGCCGTCATTATCATCACATTGACGATGTGATACGGTATCCAGAAGATGAAAAAAGTCACCACGATGCAGGTCACCAGCGTAGCCAACCTCTGATGTGACATCAGGGCTTTTGCTCTGACCCTCTTGTGGAGGCAAAGGTAGGACACTAAGAGCATGGTGAAGGGCACAACAAAAACAGCCATTGTCTCAAACAGAAGAACACCAAGTTTCTGTTCTTCAGACGTAAATACCTGCTCACATACGTGTCTGGTTCCATTTTCAATGATGATGCCGTAGGTAGCTGCAGGAGAGATGGAGACCATGCCAGCCAGCACCCACATGAGGACCAACACCCCAAACTCTCCTCGTCTCCCGAGTCTGGACCACTGTGGACGGTACAGGACAACCACATACCTCTGAACGCTCATCAGGGTCACAATAAACACACTGGCGTGAACAGCAGTGTGCGTGATGAAACAGAAGAACTGGCAGAAATGGAGATCCATGGTCCAGCCGAAGAGAAGGTTGCACATCCACACAGGCAACATTGCCAGGCATATGATGTCTGAGGCAGCCAGGTTCAGCATCAGTCGCAGGGTGAAGTTTTCCTTCTTGAAGTTGCGCAGTAGGACCACAATCACTGCTATGTTTCCACAGATGCCCAGAAGGAAACAGATAGCACGGATAGCAACCCCAGCGATCTCCCCTTTGGAAAGTATGGCAACACGTGAGCTGTTGATTAAAGCACTCATCATCTCAGAAAGTAAAACAAATAATGACATAAATCAGGAACTTGACGAGAAGATAAGGAAGCATGCTTCCTGTATGGCTGATGTAAGATGTCTTTACTGCTGAGGTTTTGAAACCTGTCACGCCACATCCGATACCAAACCTATTTGCTGGTGTTTTGTATTTTGTGTCCACAATTATGTAAGCTGTATTACAGGTACTACATAAATTAGACATAGTTTTGAAAAGATATGTAAGCATGTAACTGTAATAAAGAGGACATTTTTAAGAATGTCAAAATTCCACTTTATGCTGCAGCAAATAATAAATAGTCAGCATGTTGTGAAAAACAACATTAATTTATTTTGGTATGTCCAGGTGAAGCTGCAGCATTAACACCTGAGAGAGACAACTAGAGACACTTGAAAGAAAATCCAAGCACAACTGGCATAAATGTTGTTGATTTTCCTTCATAAGCCCATAAGCCTTAAGGTAAAAAACATTTTATGAGCTGTGCTGTAAATGGGCAGGAGTGAAAGTGACTCAGGAGGTAAAGGGGTCAGACAGCATTCGATGGGTCGCTGATTTAATTCCAGCTCTTACTGACAGGGTCAAATTGTCATTTGGGTCACAGATATTGAACGATAATAGGCTGGTGACAATAGTGACATACATTGTGGTGACTTTTTTCATGATGTGCTGATTGACACCTGGTATAACCAGCCTTAAAACAGCCCTATAAATAAGTGTGCATAAATAAAGTACCTGTTTAGGCTTCCTGCACTCCTGACGTACAGTAGGATGACTTTACTGTTGTTATGTACTCTTAGAACAAATGGGTTTTCTTGAGGGTGCTATATAGAACCATTCAAATCGTGGAAAATAGAACATTTTGCTGCATGGGCTTTATTGTAAATTCAGTGTTTTAGCAATAATAAGTCTTCTTGGGTGACCTTAACATACAGGGAGCCCCTGACGTACATACATAACAGTGAACAGTGACTACATCAATAATTCGGTCATTAACATACACATTTTAGTAAAAAATACAAATTTCTTCAGAGAAAATGGATTCTTTTTCTAGGCATATTGTCAAAATACAGGTTATTTTTCTCAACATATTGTGCTCATCTTTTGGCAAGTTCTCAACTGACAGGAAACTGTCTACCACTGACTGACAGACGTGTTGATGACATTTGGAGGAAGTGGTGCCAAGGAATAGAAAAAGATTTCAGCCTAATGATATGATGCATATGTTAGGAGTTATGCGGGTCAGGTACATGACAAGTTTAAATAAAAAGTGACCACAACTGATTGATATCAGTTATATTGATACCACTGATTACCTAATGTAATTGGCCACTGTTATCCATGACTGGAAAAAACTGTAATAAAAGTTAATAAAAGTGAACTAATATTTTAAGGCGAAGTAATCCTCTGTGTTTTAAGTTCATTTCATGCTGCGTCATTCATTTCATGGTGTGTAGTTGTTTTCTGGACAGAGAAAATTTGCTATAGTTCTGGCAGGGTGAGACAAGTCTTGGCAAAATATTCATTTAGGTTGCAGTGATGCATTTTGCACCAAAGGTTACCGTAGCGAAACACAGTCTCTTGAGTTTCACAAAAAGTGGACATAGTTCTGAGACAAGTTTTAAAGCAGTGGTTCAAAAAACTGTCCCAAAGTTATGTAATACACAGCGCTCCCCCATGAAGTCTGGACATATGTATCTAAAAGCCTTGACTAGGGCCTGATGGAACCGTTTCTGGACTATAGCGCTCCCTGCTGGTGTCTGACAAGTAGTGCATCAGCAGAAGGCCCTGGAGTGACTGGGGAACCAGCGGAAGAGGGGTAGTGAGAGCATGTGTTTCTCTTCCTCTGATGGAACATATCAACCCACTCTGATAGGTTACAGTAATGGCTAGGAAGGGGGTGGATGGAAAACTGGCAATGTTCAGAGAGTTAGAGAGGTCAGATAAGAGATGGGACTGTGAGAGTGTATGGTATTTATTTAATTATTGGAAAGAGGTAGGGAAGAGGAGGTTATGGCATGTTAAACAGAGCTGAGTGGTTTATTTATTTATTTATTTATTTACTGACTTACGTTCTTACCCATGTATCTGTTGCTGACAATTTATTGTTTTCTTAAAGACACCTCTTACTGCTTGCTGCAGATTTTTCAGATTACAATCTGAAAAAAATTCTCCCAACTTTAAAAATCTACCTACTGTACAGCATTTGCCGCAATTAGTGAGAACAGCTGAATATCACTTATACATAAACAAATATAAATAAACAAGTATTTTCATACATACACATCTACCCAACAACATATACTAGGCTGTTTACTGTAATCACGTAATTTATCCTTATTGGTTTAAGGCTTGGTGATGTTCTACATAATACTTCCTGTATCATGAAAATAGACATATATACATATTGCACTGCACACACACACACACACACACACACACACACACACACACACACACACACACACACACACAAATAACAATGAAACAGTTTACTAATTTAATTTTCAAAATGTAAATGTAGTAAGTTAACAAAGCACCCAAAAAAAGAAGATATGGTGAATATTTATACCAGAATAGTTCAAAGACATTTTACATTCTGTTGTGCAATTCAAATGAGATACAATTTAACTGGAAGCATTATGCTGCTTTCAAATCTACTTGGTATGGTAATAGGGAAAAATACTAAAGCTAGAAACACAGTTTAGACAAGTTAAGTTACAAGTTATTGTAGCAGTAGACTGAAGGCTGTGAGTGGAGTTTAAGGAGCAGTTACTGAAAGATCAACATTCCACTTTGCATCTCAAAACAGGCACAACCTAACTGCAAGCATTATTTTGTTATGAAGTCTATTTTAGATTTTAAAATGGAAATATTTGAGAGTAACACAAAGAACGATATTAAAGCCAAAACAATGCTAAAAGTAAGTTACAAGGCATTCAACTACTGGACCTGACGGTTGTAAGCAGAGTTTCAAGAGATGTCATTGGAGGTCTGGTTGGTGTTGACCTCACTCACTGGCTTTGCAGCCCTTAGGCTGCGATAATTAAAAGCATACAACAAAGGATTCACACAGCTGTTGAGGTATACAATACCCTGAGTAACTTGTCTGGGAAGCCGGTAGGCCACCCTAAGCATTGTCTGGACCGGTTTTGAGGGGGCCGTCATTATCATCACATTGACAATGTGATACGGTGTCCAGAAGATGAAAAAAGTCACCACGATGCAGGTCACCAGCGTAGCCAACCTCTGATGCGACATCAGGGCTTTTGCTCTGACCTTCTTGTGGAGGCAAAGGTAAGAAACTAAGAGCGTGCTGAACGGGATGACAAACACAGCCATCGTTTCGAACAAGACAACACCCACTTTCTGCTCTTCAGACCTGAAGACCTGCTCACATTTCTTAACGGATCCATCCACGGTGATGATGTTGTAGGTCGCTGTCGGAGCGATGGAGACCATGCCAGCCAGCACCCACATGAGGACCAACACCCCAAACTCTCCTCGTCTCCCGAGTCTGGACCACTGCGGACGGTACAGGACAACCACATACCTCTGAACGCTCATCAGGGTCACAACAAACACACTGGCGTGAATAGCAGTGTACGTGACAAAGCTGAGCAGCCGACACAAATAGATATCCACAGTCCAGCCAAAGAGGAGGTTCCACATCCAGAAGGGCAACATTGACAAGCAGATGATGTCTGAGGCCGCCAGGTTCAGCATGAGTTTCAGGGTGAAGTTCTCCTTCTTGAAGTTGCGAACAAGGACTACTATTACTGTTATATTGCCACCGATTCCAAGAAGGAAACAGGCAGTGCGAATGACGATACCAGCTATCGCCCCTTTGGAAATAGAGGTGATGCTTGAGCTGTTGATTGAATCATTCATGATCTCTGAGACAAAAACAGGTAATGCTGCAAATCGGCAACTGGAGGAAATGCTAAAAGGAAGTCTGCTTACTGTCTAGCCCACCCCTGTCCTCTCTCTCTTTCTCACCTCCTCTCTCTCTCTGTCTTGCAATGTTTTTTTTTTAGCTTTCTTCTCTTTCTCTTCTGCAGAGTAAAACAGGTTGCATTGTTGTTTAGTTGGTGAAGTCTGCCTATGATCAAAAGGTAAGACTAATGCAGTGGAACTGAGAAAACAGTGACCATGGGGCTTACTGCAAATTATGCAGTGGTTGACTACAAAGGCACACAAACAACTAAATCAATTCTAGACAGGGACATGTAATAAAATAAGTATGTGACATTTTGGTCTCTCAGAACTCAGGAAGCTGCATTGCTTAATGTCACCAAGTAAAGGTATGTGCGTATGTGTGAACTGAACTGAAACACATGCAAATGAATGGACATGCCTGTATCTTATATGCCCTACACACACGAAATTAGTACATGGAAACCTTTATTGTGAGTTGGAATTTATCTGACAGAGGTATAACCAACATTTCAGATGTGAACAATGCTTAACACATAAGTGAATAAATAAAAAGACGACGTAGTACTACCAGTCCCCAATACTACAGATAAAAACCAAATTAAGAACTTGCCAGCAAGGTAAAACAAACTGCTGTAAGCTAGGCTATAACTGTGAACAGTAGAAAAAGTAAAAATGTATTCACAGGTAGGCCAGACCCCTATTAACTAAGTCAGTGTGTCTCCAGACTGCCAGAACCCAGTCCCTTCACCTTTTTACAGGAACATGAGTAAAGTTAGAGAAACTGCTGATGAGTGGAGAAACGGTCTGAGGTAATGTTCTAAAAACAAAACAGGAAACCGCAAGACTGGGTCAAGCCAAAACTACAGCAGGCAAGTTGATGGCTCACCTGAATTAAGTCTGATCTGACCTACTGAAGAAGAAGTGGAAAATAACCACTGCACCCCCGCAGCATACACCTGCAAGATATCAAACATATAAATAGTACTAGTAACTAACTGTCAGTGAGAGACTTCATTTGAACAGCTTTTGATGCTCTATGCTCTATATTGCACTCCTGAAAAATAACCATTTAAATCTGATTAAAATGTATGGGTGCCTAGATGTCCTGTCATGCCCACCATTTTCAGAAACACCTTTCTGATCCCAAAAAGAAATTTCCAGGATAAAGACGATGCATGGTAAACTTGTTACAACATGATTGTGATTTACTTAAATGTGAGATCATGTTAACACTAAAAAGAACCAAGGCTGCTGATTATGTTGATTAGTATAGTGGTTGCTTGGTTGTGAATGTGGATTGATTGCTAGAATGTTGCTAGGGTACTTGAGGTGGTTCCTTGGGTGTTACTAAAGTGGCTATGGTGGTTGCTATGGCAACCGAAATGAATGCTATGATGGTTTCGAGGGTGATCTTGTTTGTTGTTGTGGTTGTTGCTATCATTGTGTATTATCATTGTGTAAGTGGTTGCTAGGATTAAGGGGTGAAGAGAGTTACGATAAAAAAAGACAAGCAATGTGTTATGATAAATAAAATGCTTCACAAGCAAAGGCATGGGAAAGTAAGTTTGAACCATTAATAAAAGATCAGGATTAGTCTCTAATATCAGCTGGGTTAAGGCTGCGTGTATCCTGAAATAGTTTGGATCAACTATATCTAAAGCTTTTAAAGCATTGCTGAAGCATTCCTTCCTGCAGTTGTGTAGGACAACTATTGCTGCTATGTATAACTGGGATCTGGCTTATTTATGTTTTTTACCTTTTGAACTGTGAACTCACAATTCAAAGTCTGTTTGTCTGACATACCTTGTAAGTTTGTGGTTCACCTGTTTGGTACACCCTGTACGTCATAGTCTAATCTACCCCAAGGCCCCATAAATGACAAAAGTTAAAAAAAAAAAAAAAAATCAAAAACATCTCAAACAAACAACAACAAACAAACTTAACATTGATGAGTTAGACAATTATAATGTAACAAAACAACATTTATTTGTATATACCAACCAACGTACACACATGGCTGTGGTTTTTATTGGTCTGTAAAATTTACAGTGCAATCATGTCATCTATATCCGTATTGGCTTTAATGATATTCCTCTAATATAACTCACAATGCTGCTATTTTTGCTTTATGGCAGTTCATAACATGTTGGTCATATATGTACAGTATACATACTACAGTTACTGCGCAAGCACGCACTCATACAAATAAGAAATAATTAATTGGTTTAATTTAAAAACTAGGGCCAGCAAGAATTATAGGAGAATGAGTATATTTCCTCTGTACACCAGAATAGTTCTACCACTGCCCAGGATTAGCACATTTTAAATCTACTCTGCAATTCAGTATATTTACATTGTAACAATAAGCACTGTGATTTTTTTATACTTTTATATATTTAGATTTTATATTATTTACATGTGCAAGAGCAAAAGAAAACATACTGAAGTTTGAAACAAAGTATTAAAAATGTTGTAAGTTATGTTGTAAGTTTTAAGTCATGCCACTAGACCTGACTGTGGGTGGAGTTTCTGGTGATGTCATTGGAGCTCTGGGTGGCATCGTTTTCATTCCCTGGGAGTTTGGCCCGTAGGCTGCGATAGTTGAATGCGTACAGAAGGGGATTCATGCAGCTGTTGAGGAAACTGATTGCCTGAACAACTCGTCTTGGTCCCCTGTATGCAACCCTTCGCACCGACTGTGCTGGCTCTGATGGGGCCGTCATTATCATCACATTGACGATGTGATACGGTGTCCAGAAGATGAAAAAAGTCACCACAATACAGGTCACCAGCGTAGCCAACCTCTGATGTGACATCAGGGCTTTTGCTCTGACCTTCTTGTGGAGGCAAAAGTAGGAAACCAGGAGCATGCTGAAGGGTGCAACAAAACCAAACATTGTCTCAAACAGAAGAACACCAACTTTCTGTTCTTCAGACGTAAAGACCTGCTCACATATGTGCTTGGTTCCATTTTCAATGATGATGCCGTAGGTGGCTGCAGGAGAGATGGAGAAAGCACCAGCCAGCACCCACATGAGGACCAACACCCCAAACGCCCCTCGTCTCCCGAGTCTGGACCACTGTGGACGGTACAGGACAACCACATACCTCTGAACGCTCATCAGGGTCACAATAAACACACTGGCATGAACAGCAGTGTACGTGATGAAACAGAAGAACTGGCAGAAATGGAGGTCCATGGTCCAGCCGAGGAGAAGGTTGCACATCCACACAGGCAACATTGCCAGGCATATGATGTCTGAGGCAGCCAGGTTCAGCATCAGTTGCAGGGTGAAGTTATCCTTCCTGTAGTTGCGTACAAGGACAACTATGACTGTTATGTTTCCAGCGATGCCCATTAGAAAGCAAATTGCACGAATGCCAATTCCAGCTTCCTCCCCTTTGGAAAGGAGATTGATACTTGAGGTATTGATTGAATCATTCATGACTTTAAGACAGAAAAAAAGGTAATGCTACAAATTAGGACCCTATAAAAATGCTAAAAGTATGCAAACATACTGACACTAACTACTAATATTCTCCACCCCCTTCCTTGCTCTCTCTCTCTCTCTCTTTCTCTCTCTCTCTCTCTTTCATGTGTATGCTCACGTTTTCTCACCTCCCTCTATTGGCTTCTTTCCCTCTGCATTAGAAATGAAACATGATGACATTGCTGTTTACAGTTGTTGGTCTACAGAAGAAAGTTCCTCAGCATTCCCCAAACCATACTGTATGTTCATAACAGCAATGGTGTATTATATAATTCTTTATTGAAATGCCATGTTTGCTACTTTCTCCCATTTACTACACTTTTTTTACCACAAATAGCACAATTTTCACTTGCAAATTACACAGCATGAACATACTGAAGAAACAGTTAGGCTTTTTGTTTACACATGTCAAACAGGGCAGTTGCTGCCAAGTCTGCAAAGTTAGACACCATGCCACAAACAGAAGTGGTACCCACAGCAGCATGACAACCAACCAACAGCTCGAACATTAGCAAGGTCAGCATTATGGTTATTGGTTACAGTAGACCTGCCATTTTGTGTGACACTATATCATTTACTGTTCTGACATGGAAGGTGTGCCTGCAAACATTCTTTAGTATAGTAGAGAAGCCTGGCTATTGATGCACCTCAAAATGGGAGAATTCATGACCCTAGTGCTGAAGTAGTTGGACAAGTTCCACTTCTTGCTGAAAGAAAAAACTTAGATCTGTTTAAAAGGGGCAGGAGTTACAGGTACAATTACTCACACCAACAGTTGGATAGGGGGGAGTGCATTATTTAGATAAACTTTGAACGTACAGAGATGATCATGTTTAACATGGATATTAGTTCAACCAGAAAGACTTTGAGTATATGGTAACACAATAATAATTTATTTGATTACATGTAACGATATGGCACAACAAACTTTGGCATAGGTCCTGTCCTTTGTCCTGATCAATAAAACATGAAAACTGAATAGATGCTGACTGTAGTAGTAGTGGCAGGGCATAATAGTAATACCCCCTGACAAAAGGACAAGGACCCACTGGTGGTGATCAAAAGGTAGACAATGAACTTTCAGAAACATATGATGCATAACAAACATTGAATACGATACATAATGCATTGAAAAGGGAAACAGAGGATTCCAAGAGCACAACTCTGGGTCCCCCCGGAGCACCGGGGCAAGGAAAAACTCCCTAAATATTCTTAATGAGGAAGAAACCTTGGGCAGAACCACGTCTCTAGGGGGAAAGCCTAACTGCCTGAGGCTGAACTGGTGCTCAATGAGCTGATAGAGTCCAGGTTGTCGCTCAGGTGACAGGAAATCCAACATCCGGGAACAAAGCAGTGTCACCCCAATGTATGTGGCAGAGAATTGAACTGTTCATGGAGGGGCTGTAGCTGGAATCCCGAGTGAGTATATAGAGGGATCCGGAAGGATAAGGAGGAGACCAGAAATCCGAGGTCGATCAGTGGAGATGCCGAGGTAGAGGAGACATCGGGAGGCCAGTGAAGAGGCAGACGTAGAAGAGACATCAAAAGATCGATCAAGAGGCATGGCGGATTAGACATCATCGTCAGGACCCACTGGACACGGACAGGACCCTTGGATGGATGCTGGGGTGGGAGGAGGGCGAACAGCGGAATACACCTGTGAACAGCAAAGCAGGTAGGTAAGATGACGTATTTAAAGACAGATGTTACGTGCTGATTGGACGACGCTAATTGATGACGCGCATTACGTCTTCCTGGTAGAACTTTACGCTACGCTTACATTTATTTTCCCGGTGGTTTTGTGTAACAAAACTGGTCTACAGGTGTCAAGAGGTCAAAACTAATGGACAACTTCAAAGCCTGAATCTACCAGCATGACATCTTGGTCAGGATTTTGTGGATGTTACTGCTGTTTGAATTCCCAGTGTCCACTGTTGAGGGATTGGAGAGACAAAATAGGCATTCACCTCCTCAGAGGGTTGGGCTCATCATGAAGCCGGATTAGCATTGCCCTCTATGGCAACAGAAAGAAATTGAAGCTCCCATGTAACAGCCTCTGTGAGGTAGGGCTGCTCAATTAATCGAATTCTAATCGTGATAACGATTTCAGGGCCAAACGATCTCAAAACAAATAAAATCGAGGGCAACAATGTTTTTGTCCTAATTATTTTCTACTGTTTGTACTGTACATTAGATGTATACATTAGACATTTCTACTGTTTGTACATTGGACATCAAAGGAGACTTACTAATGTTTACGAAGAAAGGTATTAGGGAAAATCCGAAGGTACAAAAATGTTTTTTCAAAATGTTTTTGAATACATTTTCAATAAATGAAGCATGTTACTGAGGAAAACAAAATAATCGTTTGAATGATCGTGATTTCAGTTTTGGCCCAAATAATCGTGATTCAGATTTTTTCCATAATCGAGCAGCCTTACTGTGAGGTACCTGGGCTAGAGAAGTGCTGTAGTACTGGGAGTCCAGCAATGCCTGAAGTCTCAAAGGCGCTTCAGGAGCCTTCAGACTAAAACCAGCAGGTTTAGGAACAGTTTCTTACCTACAGCTGATTCCCTGCTGAACTCTACCCCCTGCTGAACCTCCATGTCCCCCTACCATGCCACCACTCTCGCCCCCTACCATGCCACCACTATCACTACCTCCATGCCCCCCTCTTCCATGCCACCACTCACACCCCCTCCCTCTTCACCTCATCATCTCTCCCAATGTCAGTGAACTCTACCCAATCCCCTCATCCATTGGCACTCCACCCAAACCACATATGTATATTGTCAATACTGTACATCCTCTGTATACCTCTGTGTTATAGTTCATCCGGTCCATATCTTGTACATATTGTTCATACATATCATATTTCTTCACTTATATATTTATAGCACACCTGTATACCTGTTCATAGCACATCATATATATTAATAGCTCTACTGTATACTTCTTTATAATACATATGTTTTCTGTCCCTCACACAGATTAACAACAAAGTATTCCCACCTGTTCATAATGCCCTATTTGTAAATAATTCACTACAACCATACTGTCTATATTGTATATACTGTATATATCGCACTTGCTGCTCCTTGCACTTCTGATTAGATGCTAAACCACATTTCGTTACCTGTATCTATACATGTGTAATGACAAAACAGTTGAATCTAATCTAATCTAATCTAATCTAATCTAATCTAATCTAATCTTATCTAGGAAAGTGCTTTAGCACATGGAGTCCGGCAATGCCTGAAGTCTCAAAAGCAGACATCGAGGTGAGGGCTGGAAAAAAAAGTGGAAGTTGCAACAAACTAACATAAAACTGCAGGACAACATTTTTTCATAAACCTTTATTTTCACAAAAATATATACAGTAGCTATGCATATTTTTTTAACTTTATACAATCTAAAAATATTATGTTATACAATATTATGTTAAGACATTGCAATTTAGGGTTTGTGATAGAAATCTCCAAATTTAAAGTAAAACGTAAAAGGCAGCCAAAATGATAACAAGATGATAACAACAATATTTCCTCTGTACAGCAGAATAGTTTCATTCCTGCCCACTGAGATCCACAGAGACATTTTACAACCCCCTCAAACAGCTCAAAATAGGTGCAGTGTAGCTCTACACATTGTTAGTTTCAAGTCTATGATTCGAGTCTTTGTATGATTTTGAAATTTAAGAGCAAAATATGAACAAAGTTTTGACTGAGTTAAGTATAAGTTGTCATACTACTAGACCTGACGGCTGGGAGTGGAGAGGTCACTAGAAGTCTGGTTGGTGTCTGAGGTCTGGTTGGTGTTGGCCTCAGTCTCTGGCTGTGCAGCCCGAAGGCTGCGATAGTTGAAGGCGTACAGAAGGGGATTCACACAGCTATTTAGGAAAACGATTGCCTGAACAGCCCGCCTGGGTCCCCTGTACGCAACCCTTCGCAACGACTGGGCTGGCTCTGATGGGGCAGTCATAATCATCACGTTGACGATGTGATACGGTATCCAGAAGATGAAAAAAGTCACCACAATACAGGTCACTATTTTCGCCAGCCTGTGATGTGACATCAGGGCTTTTGCTCTGACCTTCTTGTGGAGGCAAAGGTAGGACACTAAGAGCATGCTGAAGGGTAAAACAAAAACAGCCATTGTCTCAAACAGAAGAACACCAAGTTTCTGTCCTTCAGACGTAAAGACCTGCTCACATATGTGTCTGGTTCCATTTTCAATGATGATGCCGTAGGTGGCTGCAGGAGAGATGGAGATCATGCCAGCCAGCACCCACATGAGGACCAACACCCCAAACTCCCCTCGTCTCCCGAGTCTGGACCACCGCGGACGGTACAGGACAACCACATACCTCTGAACGCTCATCAGGGTCACAATAAACACACTGGCGTGAATAGCAGTGTGCGTGATGAAACAGAAGAACTGGCAGAAATGGAGATCCATGGTCCAGCCGAAGAGAAGGTTGCACATCCACACAGGCAACATTGCCAGGCATATGATGTCTGAGGCAGCCAGGTTCAGCATCAGTTTCAGAGTGAAGTTTTCCTTCTTGAAGTTGCGTAAGAGGACCACTACGACAATTATGTTGCCACAGATGCCAAGAAGGAAACAGATAGCACGAATGACTATGCCAGCCATCTCCCCTTTGGAAATGAGGGTGATGCTTGAGCTGTTGACTGAAGTATTCATGATCTCAGGATGGAAAAATGTGATGTTGCAAAGGTTCGTATGGGGATTTGTAAAGGTGAGCTACTGATGCTTACCACCCCTCCCCTCCCTTCCCTCCCTGCTCTTTCTTTCTCTCTCTCTCTCTCTCTCTCTCTCTCTCTCTCTCTCTCTCTCTCTCTCTCTTCTCTCTCTCGCTCCGACAAACTGTTTAGCACAGCACAATGCTGTGTTTTGAAATGCTATGGTCAGTACTTTCTAGATACATGAAATTGTAAACCAATGAAATTGTAAATCATATACCTAATATGTATGAAATACAATTCCAAATCTAATTTTGTACCACTACACCCACAACATGTTTGCTTACAAATGGTTCAAAATGACCAATCAAAATAAAGTTATTTATTTATTTATTTATTTAGGTTGCTTTGTCATTGGTGTCGTGCAGTGAAATAAAATTGCAGTTGCACACTTTGCATAGTCAAATAGCGTTTCACAAGTATACACAGGGTGAAATTTGCCAAAAAACTAGGAGGGGTGTTCACTCATGGAAATGAACATTGCATTTGCCTAACTAGTCCTAAGTAGCCCTGCCATGTTGCTTCGGTTATTGTTTTTGCAGTAACATTTTATATCGATACAATATTTTCGATGTAGGCAGTGTTTATTGCAATGTTTGCCGGCCTTTTAAGGTCTGTG
Source organism: Coilia nasus (assembly GCA_027475355.1). Classification (NCBI taxonomy): domain Eukaryota; kingdom Metazoa; phylum Chordata; class Actinopteri; order Clupeiformes; family Engraulidae; genus Coilia; species Coilia nasus. Next base: position 24,699,210 of record CM050209.1, on the reverse strand, counting down.
GATTAGTCCATCACAGTGTCACAAAAGATTTTCAACTGAACTTTAATGTAACACTCAAAAATAATTCACTAAACAGCCCAACGTGCTGTCAGCACTCAGGAACACTAGACAGACACTAGACTGACATTGTCATGTTGATCAAGGAGCCATATTTTGACATTGATCCTGGGCCGACTTTACCATGTTAATGCTGGACTGACCTGCAGCAATGCAATTGTAAATCATATACCTAATACCTATAAAATACAATCCCATGTTTAATTTTGTAATACTACACCCACAAAATGTTCGTTAACAGATAGTACAAACTTTTTTTTTTTGATGGTTGCTGTGTCATTGGTGCCGTGCAATCAAATGACATCGCATTTACATGCTTTGCATAGTCAAATAATGTGTCACAGTTATACACAGGCATACAAATACAACTTTTACACTTTTACCTTGCACATTTGCGGCCTTGCTGTTTTCATTTTGTTGTACAGGCAACTGTTCAGTGACAATAAAGGTCTTGAAGTCTTTTACTAGCCTTTTACTAATTTAATAATCAAGCTTGGGGGGAGGTGGGTTCATTCTTTTGTAAATAGAAGTGTGTTCCTGAGAGATAATATATGGAGGGATGAGGGTACTGTATGTCAAAACCATCTGTGGTGCAGTATATGTCCAACTGTGACAAGTGTCTCTACTCAGTGCATTGCAGCTGGGGCAGTGGTTAGGGAGCTGGTCTTGCAATCGGAAGGTTGCCGGTTCAAATCCCACCCTACCCATGGTTGAGATACCCTTGAGCAAGGCATCTAACCCCACACTGCTCCAGGGACTGTAACTGAAACCCTGTAAATATCTGTAAGTCGCTCTGGATAAGAGCGTCAGCTAAGTGTAATGTAATGTAATGTACTGTATGGCAAAAAGGGCTGCAACTGAAGGTTGCCAGTCTCCACTCTGGTAGATCGCAGCGGTCCAGGGTAGCCATGTGTGGTTGTCAAAGTGTGGTTGTCAGGGGCAACGCCCTTAAGATGAGATTGCCAGGCAACTGTTTGGGCACTTCCCTACTGATGTATCAGAGGAGCTTAAATTATCAGCACAGAACTTGCCACTGTCATCCAGTCAGAATATTAGGAGTGTTTTATGTTGTTGCCCGGCAACATTGCTCAAAAAGCTGCTCTGTGTATCATCACCTTTAGGCTCTCTGTTGTATGGCAACACCATGCAGTAGCTGCGTTTTCCAGTTCAGAAATGATTCATTTCATTTCTTCCATTTAAAGTCTGTTACAAACAAACAGACAGCACCCAGTGTCATTGTGATTACACAGCACAGCCCACCGTGTACAACGAAACTGACTCAGCATTTTAACCCATCATACACGTGAGCAGGGGCAAGCAATGACAAAGGCACCTGGGAAGCAGTGTGTGGGGACGGTACCATGCTCAGTACTTAGTACCGTGGCACTACTGGCAGTTGGTGGATTCGAACCTACGATCACAGGTCCGATACCTTAACCAATAGCTTAACCACCACTACCCACTGCTATCTTTAAACTTTACATTACATTACACTTAGCTGACGCTCTTATCCAGAGCATCAGCTCTGCATCAGTTATTTAGGTACAGGCTACTGGAACAGGATTCCAACCTCTCTAACCACTTTCTAACCACTAGGCCACAGCTACTGGCCTTTACGGTGTGGATAGTTGGCGGCAGTTTGATTAGTCTCTATAAGATGCTGAGAGATGGAAAGACCTTATCTTTCTTCTTCTCTGACACTGTAGACAGCTTTTCTTTCATTGCTGTCAGACGGGATTCAGGAACCTCATATATCGGAAATACGGTATGTTATTTTTGATGTTATTGATATTTCTTGATGTATATTTGTGAATTGTTTAAATATTTAAACCATAAAGGTTTTTTAAAGGAGAACTTCGGTGTAAAATGAAAATTGGTATGTTAAAACATCATACCGAGTTGGTATGTGTACTGAGGAGCAAAATTGATTTAGCCTGTTGCATTCAGAGTTTAACTATTTTTTAGCGTTTGTCCCAGAAGGCTAACAATGGAAGTGGTAGGTGCCCTCAGACGAAGCATGACGATTACGCTATTTTTAAACAATTAAAACAGCTCGAAGAAACTCCACACTCCATCGGTAGTATAACACAGGTCCTGACATTAAAAACGAGGCACTGAGAACTTTGTAAGTGTACACAACATTTATTAATAAAATAGTTTTGACAGGCAGTACCTTGCTGTAGTTTCTCGTCCTGATGTTTCCTTTTTATCAGATGTTTACATGTTGCCATCAGATAAATACAAGGGTTGTTTTCCATAACCAAATATGTGCCAGAACAATCAATACCAGCTTTAATGGTGTTGAGCGCCTGTGAGAGTTTCACACTGACAACTAGGAAGAAGCATTAGCAAAATGACAGAAGCTAACTCTAGCGTAATGTGCATGACAGTACTCACTGTGGTCATATATTGACTGCACAACATAGCCTATTCCTGGGGTTTGGCAGCCCTTTTGAAATGTAATGCAAAGTGTTTTTTTTATTGTTAGTGTGCCATTCAATTAGCCTGGTAAACCAGCCCCTTGTACTTCATTTTATTTTGTACAGAGGGTCTGGAACAGACACCGTCAGAAACAATTTTTTGGAGGTGTGGACTCTGCTGAAGGGTTTACCAGGCTACCATTCAATAGGCTTAAGTAAGTGAAATTAAAGGCAATGTTTAATACAATAATATTTCCATCATGTATGAAAATATGTTTTACATACTGACTAAATGCAAAATAACATTTCAGGAACACGCTGATCTCATCACTATGTTCACTCACATTTATATGAAAGGCTTTGAGTAATAATAACACACACATTGGGTTAACAAACAATACTGCAAAGAGCATTATATATACATGCAAAATATAAAACAACATAAGAATCAGTTTTATATCATTATCATTTATTAATGTTTTTATATGTAATATTCCTCACACTATTACCTTGAAGATGTTAAAAATATTCACACACTGTTCCCTGTCTGATAATAGGCAACATTGTAGGGGCACGTACAGTATATCTACTGACTTGTTGCAGGATTGAACATTATAGTAACGTGGGGTGACACTTACACAAAAGCCATTTACTGCATTTTGAAGGTTTTGAGCACTAATTACACACCCTTTGGCTAACACACACTATTGAAAGGAGCATCTAAGTCTGCTTTCTCTTTGAAACTCTCATACTTTATCTGATGATGCTTGATATCGGACGTTGATTGATATCAGACAACATCTTTGGTTCGTCCTCAACACCAACGATTGTTTTCTTAAATTTAGGTGACAATAGGCCTACATCATGTTTTTGCACAGTGTGTTCTGTTTGCATACATGCTGTGCTCACTAGCTATATAACTCCAAACCAACTGAAATTGCACTGCGCATGTTCCCTGGAGCAGTCAGTGGAGCTTGCGTGGTTTAACATTCAGGGCCCTGGTTCTGGCCCCCCTTGCACTCTGGACCTGGGGGTCCGAGTCCGGGGCTGGGTCTGGACCCGGTTGGCTTGTTCGCTCATTCGGGCCTGAGCATTCTGACGCAAACTGGGAATATTGAAAGCGTACAGCAGTGGATCCACACAACTGTTCAGGAAAACAATACCCTGCACAACAGCTCTGAGGTGCTTGTAGGCAAACTCCTTTCCCGATAAAGGTCTTACTATCGTCATGATATTGACAACAACATAGGGGGTACTGAAGATAACGAATGTCACTATGATGCAGGTCACCAGTGGTGTTAGTCTGTGCCTGGATATGGCCCTTTCACTCACATGCCTGTGCAGGCTGAAGTATGAAGTCATCAAAATAATCAAAGGTAGCAAGTAAATGAGCACGATTTCCAGTAGAAGGAAGCCAAACTTCTCAGTTTCCGATCCGACTATCTGCTCACAGTGGGGTTTACCTGTAACCTCAGTGACACTGTACGTGATAACTGGGGGGATGGCGAATATGCCAGCAAGCACCCACACACCCACCAACAGACCCCTCTCTCCGCATTTCCCAAGTCTGGACCACTGGTGACGATACATGACCCCGACGTACCTGTGGACACTCATTAGAGTGATCGTCAGCACGCTAGCGTGAATGCTGGTGTAGGCCACGAAGCAGATGAACTTGCAGAGAACTAGGCCCATCGTCCAACCTAGAATGAGGTCCAGTGTCCAGAACGGAAGAGTGAGAAGGCACAGGATGTCTGCGGCTGCCAGGTTCAGCATCAGCTGTGTGGTAAAGTTTTTCCTTTTGAAGTGGCGCAGCAACACCGTTAGCACTGCGATGTTTCCAGGGACACCGAGGAGAAAGCAAAGCCCACGAAGAGCAGCTGCAGCCTGCTCACCAGGGGGGAGAGACCTCGAGTTGTTGGGATAGTTCATGGTGTCGGATGGAAGGTTCAACAACGTGATCCCGTAGGATTCAGTATGGGTATGCAGTCGCAGTGGAAAACTTCACGCCCCACACCTGTCTGTCTCTGCTTGACCTTTGCTTTTTTGCTCTTACACAGAGCATTTCCCATAGGACAAAACAGGTCTGTTTTATTGTTGATTATTTCCATAACCAAATGTATGTCAGAGCACCGGCAGACTAATTCCTTGGAAAGAACTGAAAATTGCACCCAGTCTCACAATAGTTTGGTCCACCTCCTCGCCCACACACACAACAAAAAACTGCTGTTCTGACAAAATTTCACAGACTAATCTATATTGGTCTATAGTCACTGAATTAAACATACCATAATTAAGTGATGACACAAAGCACGAAAGACCAGACAAACTTGACCAAACCAACTTGACTCGTAATTGGTTAGACACCCTGTCACTTTGCTGATTTGCCACAACTGGTGAGACTTTCCAAACTTCCTCAGAAGGGTAACATTGATATGCAATGGAGATGGTACTACACATACCTACAGACTTTTTTGATTGGCTTCAACTCAGCAGCAGTGTGGTTCTGTGACAGTAACCTAGTGTTGTGACGGTGCTCTTCCAAACAACAACAAACAATTCTCTGCTGACCCTCCATTGATGCAGGTACCTACAGTATAATGTCTGTGCAGTGGGCCACCCCTGTAAACTTGTATTTGCTAGTTTGTGTAAACTTGTAACTGCTTGCTTGTGTAAACTTGTAATTGTTAGTTTGTGTACAGACAGGAAGCAAAAAAGGTTAGATAGAGTTAACGAACATCCTGAAGACCTTTATCAGGGCCAGGTGGTATTGGTAAACTGATAAACAACAACATCACGATTTTGACAGTTATACTGGCATGTTCATGTTCATGTACCATTTAATGTTCAATTAGTAACAGAAAGAAAAGTAAACTAAAAAGTCTAAACTAAACTAAAAAAAGTCCAAACCCAAGACATGCATGCTAAACTGGTAAGGACAATCCAATAAATGGTATTGGGTCATACTTCCCATGGTTAAACTGTAGTATTTTCACAGTGTAATCATCCAATCGGGAGATTGCCCTGTAATCCCCTTTCTTCATGTTATAAAGCCAGTCAGAATTTGGAGTTCATTTCAGCATGGAAGACACTCTACAGACAATGTTGCTCTGAGAAAAACCCTTTGGAAAATGGCCTTAGATTAGTTGGAGACACTGTCCTTTATACCAGTAACTCAGACAGGAGGATACTTAGCAGTGACATAAGATTGTAGGGTGGGGTTTTAAATTTGTAGCAAATTTGTAACATTGTTGACATGTGACATAGAACAAAAAAATGAGGCGCACACAAGACATTAGAACCAAAAAGGTGTATTGTGGCCGAAAATTGACAAAAGAGTTTGAGGATCTAGAACTGGAGCGACAGACGTTTCGGATCTAGTCCATCCTCAGTGTCTCCAGTAGGACTAGTATTCTTATTTTTTGTGAGCAGACGCACCAAGCAATACGTTGCTTAAAGTAGGCGCAGACGCCGACCTTTTGTTTGACATGCGACATACAAATGAAGACAACTGGTATGTGAACATTTTACATTACATTACACTTAGCTTCATTGTTATTACATTACATTACACTTAGCTGACGCTCTTATCCAGAGCAACTTACAGATATTTACAGGGTTTCAGTTACAGTGCCTGGAGCAGTGTGGGGTTCAATGCCTTGCTCAAGGGCATCTTAAACCAAGGGTAGGGGGGGATTTGAACCGGCAAACTTTTGATTGCAAGACCAAGTCCCTAACCGCTAGGCCACAGCTGCCTAAACATTTACATACATAAACCAGCCACAGAGAGACACAATGAGACCAGTGAAACGGGGAAACATTTTATTGATAGTTACCGTACTCTTAGCACACAGATGCAGCTGTGACACAGACCAGAAAGTGGCTGAACGGTTGTTCTCATTGGAATTGTTAATCACCACACATCTCAACAGCACACACTCTTTTTTAAGGAACCACACAGACTGATCTAGAGACCATCTATGCATTTTATTACACAGACTGAAAATAGACTTCTATTTTTTTTTTCAACTTGTTCTCTAGTGCAATGAAGACAAAGGTTGAATTGTTAACAGTAGGCAGGTCTACAAATCTATTCAATCACAAAGTATAGGCACACACACACACTCACACACTCTCACCCCTTTGCCCACAAAGAACCCTGTAAGTTGGAAGTTGTTTGGACTACTCAGACATCTCATTTTCTCTTTGTTTGTTTGTTTGTTTGATTTGTTGGATGACACATACACATAAGCAGAGACGTGTTTAGCACAGTACTGCCTAACTGCTTTGCGCTGAATACAAGCCTATTCAAAGGGAAGCGAAGCAGGTCTCTTCAGAAGAACAGCGCCTAACACAGAGCAAACAGTCATAGCAGCGTACAATTGTGTGTGTGTGTGTGTGTTTATGTGTGTTTGTGTGTGTGCGTGCGTGTGTGTGTTTGTGTGTGTGTGTGTCTGTGTCTGTGTGTGTGTGCGTGCATGTGCGTGTGTGTGTGTGTCTGTGTGTGTGTGGGTGTGAACACAGCCTGTAGTAATTTTGAAGGAAGAAGAAGTGTAGATGGGTCATCGAGGTGGGGCAGGTTTAACAGACAGGAAGTCAACACCTGATGACGTCTTGGAACGTTCAGTCGAGTTCGGTTCAGTCCATTGCTTCAAGTCACAAACCTGTCTGTCTTTGAGCAAACATTTGACAATCTCATCAGCTCATTCGCTGCAGTGGCTGTGGCAGGCTAATGAGAAATATAGTGCAATCAAAAAAACCATCACTGGACGTGGGGTCAGAAAGTTTGATATTGAGAAATTGAAACCAACATCATAGCAGATGGCCTTTGGAAGGATTAAGTTAGTAACAACCCACCAAGAGTTGCTGAACTATTTTGAATTTACAAGAACTGTATGTTCATGTGTTCTCCAAAAAAAAGACATCCCAAATCTGATACAGTGTCCACCAAATAAATAAATTAATTAATTCATTGAAAAAAAAAAAAAAAAATTCAAACAATGCAGAAAGACCACACCCAAGCTAAAAATCACACAGGATCTTTGTTTTGGCTCTTCAAACAAACACTTGGATAAAGTTATTAGACAAGTGCACTGAGTCAGAGCAGCCGCTGCACTGGGGACCACCCTCCGTACAGTAACTGTCAATCCACAAAGCCGAACCTAGCCATCAGAGGAGCAATGGGCTGTGCAAAAAGTACCAGCGAAGGGCTTTTAACAATGGCACTAAGACGGCTCTGGTGCCAAACAGTGAACGGTAGACTACCCACCCACCCACTCACCCCCCAGCAATACTCTGAAGATTCATGAAGGGTGAGGCTAATGAAAGCCATATGTTGAAAACCCCTAATAAAAGTCATTTGTCACTCAACCTGGAAGAGACTGGCAGTATTTTTTTTTTTTTTGTCATTGTGCGTCCCTCTGCACAGTATAAGGGAGTGTATATATGCAGTGTTTTTTTCCTTTGTTCCCATAGAGGTTTAGTGTATATTTCTTCAGTCATGTGTTCTTTGTTCAGGACAAACAAAAGCTTAGCCACAAGATATTAATCTCATTCAGAACAGATGAATGGGAATTCCAAGCACTTAATCACAGCCGCCGACATGAAATTGCTCTGTGTGTGTTTGTCAAATGTCTGTCTTTATTTATTTTTTTAACTATTGTGCTAATCAGTCGGCTTAGTAAAGCAGCCACAGAATGTGAGATCCATAATCAAAACGAATTATTTACTGCTAAATGATAGCGGGGGGAAGCCATTTCGTGATTTGCCCGCGGGGCTGCAGGATCCAATCAGGGGAGTCAAAACAGCCGCTGAAAGTTCCATTCATGACTTTCTGCTTGGAAGCCCACTGATAAAGTGTGCCATTTCACAGATAAGCAACGCTCATTTGTCAATGCCAGTGTCCAAACAGTTTATGTGCATTGGTGGGAATTTCAAAGTGCCAGACTCAGAACAGCTGTTAGTGAGCAATTCTGATCACTCGTACACAGTCTGTAAAGAAGCAGAGAGAGAGCAAAAAGAGAGAGAGAGAGTGAAAGAGAGGGGGGGGGGCATGGCGAGAGAAACAGAGAGGGAGACACGGTGAGAGAAAGAGAGAGACAGGGAGAGAGAGAAAGAGTGAGAGGGATGGAGACACAGTGAGAGAGAGAAAGAGAGAGAGAGAGAGAGGGAGGGAGACATGGCAAGAGAAAGAGAGAGGATACATGGTGAGAGAAAGAGAGAGAGAGAGAGAGGGAGGGAGGGAGACATGGCGAGAAAAAGAGAGATGGAGACACGGTGAGAGAAAGAGAGAGAGAGACAGGGAGAGAGAGAAAGAGAGAGAGTGGCTGAGGGAGACACAGTGAGAGAGAGAAAGAGAGAGAGAGAGAAAGGTGAGGTAAAAAAAATAACTACCCTGTGTGACTGCAGCCTTTGGTCTGGCCCCCTGGCTGGCCTGAGGCAGTATGCAGTCTCTGGTGGCATACCCTCCAGACAGAGTCTCTTTCAACACTTTTGAACCTCCTGTGTATTGGTTGGTGCTTGCCTAAGGACTTCTTCATTAGTGCCAATCTGAATGCTGTTCCTTTTTTTGTGCAGATCTGTGTGCATGCCTATGTCTCCGTCTAAAATCTTCAGGTGAATAAGTACCGAGCAGGTTAGTATACATTAGGTTGCCCGTGTGTGCTAATATGCATTAACGAAGCACACATCCTCATCCACCCTTGGAACACACGAGTGTATCTTTGTCTTTCTGTATTTGTATGTTTATTACCACCTGTGTAAGGTACACAGACATAGAGCAGGATAGGATGGAAATTTCCATTCCAAGTGTGGTTTTGGAGAGGGAAGTAGTCAAACGATGAGGGCTACTATGACATGGTCCCTCCAGTAAGTTCAGTCTCTCCCTGACCATTCAGTAAAAACACTGCTTTAAAATACCACATATGCTTTTATACCCTTAGGTATCTGTATGAACAGTGCATGGGCACATAACACTGCCACTTAATGGTGTGTGTGTGTGTGTGTGTGTGTGTGTGTTCTTCTCTCTACATTTGTTTGCATGTTTGTCACTACGACTGTGTGTATTGTGGTATAACACACCGTTTTACCTTGAACACCTGCGAACATTATAAAAGCTTCTTTCATGTGTGTGTGTTTCTGTGTGTGTGTGTGTGTGTGTGTGTGTGGGACTTCCCTCCCCTCCTCTCAAGCCAGCATGGACACAAACTGTCCCCTTCTCGGGCTGTCTTCGCACAGACATCTCCCACTGGCCAGCATGTAGCTGAACTGTCCAGCATGGAGACCATCCAGGTGCGCGACCCCCGACCTCCTGCACTCCTACAGTCCAACGGCCCCCTTTCCAGACTGTCAGCATGTGGGACCCCAAACCCCCACCCTCGACCCCTGCCTGACCACCACCCACCCCAGCCCTGCCCATCCCAGCCCACCCACCCCTCTTATGCTAGCGTGTAGTCGAACTGCTCGACCCCCAACCTCGATCTTCTTCAGGCCGTTAGCATGCAGGACCCCAAACGCCGACTACCACACAGCCTAGCTCAGCCAATCCCATCCGTTTCTCCTACTCCAGCGTGTAGTCAAACTGCGCGACCCCCGACCTCCTCTCCAGGCTGTCAGCATGTGGGACCCCAAACCCCAACCAACTGACCACCACCCAGCCCAACCCATCTCATCCACCCCCTCTTACACCAGCGTGTAGTCGACCTGGCCCTTCTCCAAACTCCTCTCCAGGCTGTTAGCATGCAGGACCCCAAATCCAGACCAAACAGCCAGCACAGCCCAGCCCAACCCTCCCCAGCCCTGCCCATCCACCCCTATTACGCCAGTGTGTAGTTGAACTGCATGACCCCCAACCTTCTCTCCAGGCTGTGGGACCCCAAACCCCAACCGACCACCACCCAGCCCAGCCCAGCCCAGCCCACCCACCCACTGCTCTTAGGCCAGCGTGTAGTCGAACTGGCCCTTCTCCAGGCCGTCCAGGCCGTCGGCCCAGGTGGAGGTGGGCATGCTGCGGTAGGGGTCCAGCAGGATGCGGAAGCAGCGCACGATGAGCACGCCCAGCAGCAGGAAGAGGAAGAGCACCAGGGCGAAGGTGGTCTTCTGCTCCAGCGTCACCATGCCGGCGTCCGGGTACTGCGGCTGGCCTCGCGGGACCGGTAGCGCGGGCGGCAGCAGCGACGAGGAGAAGGAGGAGAAGGAGGAGGAGTAGGAGGAGGAAGAGGAGGAGAAGAAGGAGGAGGAGGAAGAGGAGGAGGAGGAGAACGTGAAGGACTCCGCCTCCATGGGCCACCACCACCACCACCACACCAGCAGTGAGGACGGCGACGAGGAGCAGGCGACGGTGGAGGAGGGCGAGCAGAGGAAGACCCAGCAGGAGGACGAGGAGAAAGAGGAGCAGGACGAGGAAGAGGAGGAGGAAGTGGTGGAGGAGGAAGAGGAGGAGGAAGAGGCGTGCTCCCACAGCAGCAGCCGCAGTGGCATCCTCATGCGAGAGCCCCGTCCCCCACGCCCCCAACCCCACGGGTGTACATCATGGTCTGGAAGAAAGACAAAAAGTGTGGGTGGAGATCAGTGAAACATGTTCGAGTTTAAAGGAGAACTTCGGTGTAAAATGAAAATTTGCCTGTTAAAACATCATCCCGAGTTGGTATGTGTACCGAGGAGCAAAAATTATTCAGCCCGCTGCATTCAGAGTTAAACTATTTTTTATCGTTTGCCCCAGAAGGCTAACAATGGAAGTGGTAGGTGCCCTTAGACGAAGCACGACGACAAAGCTATTTTTAAACCATTAAAACAGCTCGAAGAAACTCAACACTCTATCGGTAGTACAACAAAGGCCCTGACATTAAAAACGAGGCACTGAGAACTTTGTAAGTGTACACAACGTCTATTAATAAAACAGGTTTGATAGGCAGTACCTTGCTGTAGTTTCTCGTCGCCGCCATGTTGGACGTCCACACTAGCCGATTGTCGAACACGGACCAGCGGTCAGAATAGGAGGAGAAGTAGTGCAATTTAATTCCGTGAAACTGGAGGGATTTCATCTGTTGGTGACAATATCCAGTCATTGTGCCCATTTAACAGAGCCATGGTCCCAGCAACGGCACCTAATCCACCAAAAAGGCTACATCTGAAGAGAGGTGCCATTCGGAAACCTGTGCGACTCGGTGGAGATGTATGTCCAACAACAAAGTCAAGAGAGAGCTGCAGCCATGGCGGCAACAATCGGGAGATATTTCACAGGTTACCCATGCTTGATAAGGACACTTTGCAGCAGTAACTGGTCTTGCAAATCGTCGTGAAGACGCGCCCACAGGCTGAAACAGAAAGATTATCGTGTCTGTAAAAGGCTACATCTGAAGAGAGGTCATTCGGAGATCTGGTGGAGATGTATGTCCAACAAGAAAGTCAAGAGAGAGCTGCAGCCATGTCAAAAGTCCATTTGCAACGACTTGTTGGTGACGATATCCTGCCATTTTGTACAAGAGACGGAAGAGGCCCATTCAAGTGTCGTTTCACTTAGGACTGAGTCTCGCGTGCTGTTGTTGACGGAAGTCGTGCTGTGCACGTGAACAGGGATAACACGATTTGGAAGATCACGCATGGGTAACCTGTGAAATATCTCCCGATTATACCTTTTGTTGTCGCCATGGCTGCAGCTCTCTCTTGACTTTCTTGTTGGACATACATCTCCACCAAGTCGCACAGGTTTCCAAATGGCACCTCTCTTCAGATGTAGCCTTTTTTGTGGGTTAGGTGCCGTTGCTGGGACAATGTAATCATCTTGGTTGAAATGCAGGCTACAGACACGATAATCTTTCTGTTTCAGCCTGTGGGCGCGTCTTCACGACGATTTGCAAGACCAGTTACTGCTGCAAAGTGTCCTTATCAAGCATGGGTAACCTGTGAAATATCTCCCGATTGTTGCCGCCATGGCTGCAGCTCTCTCTTGACTTTGTTGTTGGACATACATCTCCACCGAGTCGCACAGGTTTCCGAATGGCACCTCTCTTCAGATGTAGCCTTTTTGGTGGATTAGGTGCCGTTGCTGGGACCATGGCTCTGTTAAATGGGCACAATGACTGGATATTGTCACCAACAGATGAAATCCCTCCAGTTTCACGGAATTAAATTGCACTACTTCTCCTCCTATTCTGACCGCTGGTCCGTGTTCGACAATCGGCTAGTGTGGACGTCCAACATGGCGGCGACGAGAAACTACAGCAAGGTACTGCCTATCAAACCTGTTTTATTAATAGACGTTGTGTACACTTACAAAGTTCTCAGTGCCTCGTTTTTAATGTCAGGGCCTTTGTTGTACTACCGATAGAGTGTTGAGTTTCTTCGAGCTGTTTTAATGGTTTAAAAATAGCTTTGTCGTCGTGCTTCGTCTAAGGGCACCTACCACTTCCATTGTTAGCCTTCTGGGGCAAACGATAAAAAATAGTTTAACTCTGAATGCAGCGGGCTGAATAATTTTTGCTCCTCGGTACACATACCAACTCGGGATGATGTTTTAACAGGCAAATTTTCATTTTACACCGAAGTTCTCCTTTAAAAGTAATGAAATTACTTTTTGTTGAATTTGGAGACTCAGTCAGCCTAGTGGTTGAAAATCAGGAACAAGGTTTATTCTTAACAATAAGGACAAGGCCACAGACACTACATGACACAGGACGATGACAAGGACTAACTAAAACAGTGGTTCTTCTGACCTTAAATGTTGTGTAGACACCCAAAATGAATATGCAATGTCTTTGTTACGGTGTAGTCTCAGATCACAATCAGATCACAGAAGGTGCCAACCTTGTCTGTATGTTAATTGACAGACTTCCTAAACCCCTGATGTGACCAAATGGCTTGGGCAACGACATATAATGCAAGATAACAGCTCTTCACACCTCATATCTCACACAGACACGCATATCGGCAGGGCGGCAGACAGGATCTCGCTTTATAAAGCTGTGACTCTGATTTTTGAAGAATTCTTACAAAACAAAAACATAATCAAGAAATGTCAAATAATAAGGAGATTATTGTTATTACTCAAATACCATCAGTCCCCCTTTTCAAGTCTAACTGACTTGACACTAAATCTAAAAACAAAAGGGATTTGAAATAATAATAAAAATGTTTTAACATTAAAACGTTATTTACAAGATTATTATTTTTACTCAAATACCATCAAGTTGAGAATGGGGTCAGAAATAGAACAACAGGATAACAACATAAATAACAACCTGCATCTTTACCAGGGGTCCGTTTCCCAAAACCGTAGTTGCTAACTAAGTTAGCTACTTTGTTGGTTGCAATGCAATTTCCCATTGCCAACCAACTAAGTTGCTAACTGGTTAGCAACTATGGTGTTGGGAAACGCATCCCTGGTCCCCAGAGGGATTGACCAGGTATTGCAATGACTCTGTCCGTCTGTGTGTGTGTGTTTGTGTGTGTCTGTCCGCCCATATGGGGGGCCAGGTTGCCATCTCTGATTGCAGTTGTTGTCACTGTTAGCATTCCTTTTTGAAAAAAATACTTCTTTTAACTTCTCAGTTATTTATCTATATCTCAGTTGACTTATCTATCTCATTTTTTAATGTGTGTTTTTAAAATCTTTTGTGTAAACCTGCACAGCTGCAGTGTGCCCTTCCCCTGTAAAGACAGGAGAGAGTGTATGTGGGCTTGAGTGACAGAAGTGTGTTAGCAGTGGGGTGGGGTAGGGTGGGATGACAGGGACAAAAATAGGAGAAAAAGACAGCAGTGAGACCCAGGAGTGGCAAACATGAGCAGCAGGGAGACACAGTGGCAATTGATTGAGTTGCAGAGAAGAGGGACTCCATTTCTCAGAATAGAAATGATAAAATGAGAAAAGTTTTGGGTTGACATCAAAAAAGAAAGAAGAAGACATAGAAAAAGAAGTACACAGGGTAAAGGGTGGGCAAAAATGATGTCTTGCATAGGCCTAGCCACAGGCGGGCTGGCCCACCCAGTCAGAAGGCTCCCTTTGTTTGATTGATTGTTTTATTAATAATGATAACCTATGTGTTTTGGGATACGCCCGCCGGATGTTGCTGGGCCCACCCATTTTATGCTTTCTGGCTACGCCCTTGATGTTGTGGCGAAGAGGAGAAAGATAGTAAACACAGACACTGACAGGGATGACAGAGGGAGACAAATCAAAAGTCCAAAAAAAGGCTAACACTTGTTTAGGACCATAGTTAAAAATAAACATTGACTAAAATCTCACATTTGAAAACAGGAAAAGGATTAGGACAGCGAGACAAAGAGGCAAACCCTGTCAGAAGAGTCCATCAAGCCCACAGTTCTCTTCAGCTAAATTATGTGTTAGCACACATGGGCATTAACACATACAGTATTACTGTATTTTATGTGTTCCCTTCATTTCATTTTTAAGTAATCCTTATTCTTTTATCACTGTGTATTTTTGTTAAATCCTGTATGTAACATTTTACACAACAGCATTGCACTTTTTCTCTTCTATGTTTTTTTTCCAAGGATAACAGAAAGAGTGGAAATAAGTGAATTTAAATTTTTGACATCCATCAGTTGTCTAAACTCCCCTACTTGTTACTAAGGCTTCAAAGACCAGCCCGACTGTGTGTTGCTTTTCAGACGTTCAATGGCTGCCGGTGGTTGTGTTCAATTATTTCCTTGTCACTCAATTAAAATAAAACTTGTACTGTTCCAGACATGACAAGAATGAATCAAAAGGCTGTCTGTTTTTTAAAGTGTGTTCTTTGTCACTTGCTATCACCTATAAGACATTTAAGAGCTGCTGAAAGTGAAAGAATACCCACCCAGTAACTTTCCCGATCCCCAGATAACCTCTTTCCCACAGAGCGGCCCAGACACCCTCTAATTGCAATTCAGTGGTCAATCTGTGATCTTAAAAGTGTCAGTAGAGGCGGCATTTACACGTCGATAAGAGGTGACCTCCCTCACAGCGTCCCAAAGGAGAACAGAGAGTGGAAAAGGAGAGAGACAAAGAGAGAGAGCGAGAGAGAGAGAGAGACAGAGACAGGGTGAGAGAGAGAGAGAGATAGAGAGAGAGAAAGAGACAGAGACAGAGAGAGTGTGTGTGCGCATGCGTGTGTCCGTGTCTGTATGTGTGTGTGTGTCTGTGTCTGTCTGTGTGTGTCTGTGTCTGGGTGAGCACGTTATAGGCATGTTAGTGTTCACTGACTTTTCACTTACTTTGTCAGTGAGGTCCTTAACCCCCCCCAAGGGGAGCTGGCTAGCTGACTGACATCCCGTCAGGCCACTCCAGGAGTGTCGGGGGCGGGACTGCCAAATGCAGATCAGTGTTATAATTGGTGGCAGTAGGGGGTGATGCTACAGATTGACACCTCAGCTCCTGACCTCAGTCAGAGTTCAGCATGTGTCCTTCTCATGAAAGAGGCTGTGTGAGAGTGGGCAAGACTGCATGTTTCCTTTCTTTTGTTTTGTCTAGAAGATCAAGGACTGTCTTAGGTTTGGATTTTCTTGTTGGTTGTGACTCCCCCTGTGCTCCTCAGAGGTGATGCTTTAAACCACAGAAGATGTAGGAGTCAGGGTTAGAACAGATCACCGCTAATGTAAGGCTAGCTGTGGGTTCAGCAGCCAGGAACTTCAAAACATAAGAGAGCATCCGTCTACAACAGAGTCATGTCTTTCTGCACATCTCTGATCTACACCACACTTGCTAGCTTGCAATATCTCAAGGAGACCTTGATCTTTCTTTCAAACATAAATGCATTAAAAAGGAGGACATAGCTGAGACTAAATAGGTGGAAAATGGAAAGTGTGTGAAGTAAAGAGTTTTTTTTTTTTGTAAGAAGAACAGATGAACAGATGCGGAAATGAGAAGAGGAGTAATCACAGGAGTTGACATCTGAGGCAAATCCCTACAGCTCTGGTCTGACAGCCAGAAAGAGAAAGAGAGAGAGCGAAAGAGAGAGAGAGAGAGATGGAGAAAGAAAAATAAGAAGAGGGAAGAGGAAAGGAGAATGAGGAGAGAGAGAGAGAAGGATGGAGGAAGAGAAGGCCTGCAGATTAGACTTTTGAAGTGGATTAAAACACAGCAAGTCTTCTTCTTAACCCTCATGAGACACAGGTAGGAGAAACAGCCTCTTCAGCAGAGATCAGTGGCAGCAGGTCTCATATTTAGTCTCGAAAGCGAGAGCTAGACCAAGAGTCTCTCTCTTTTACTCTCTCCCTCTCTCTATCCCTCCCTCACTCTCTCTCTTCCCCTCCCTTTCTCTCCCACTATGTAGGGAAGCCAGTGCAGCATGCACTCTGACTCCCTCTTGCTTTTCTGGCCCCTTTCTCATTCTCCTGACTTTCTGAAACGGCAAAATAACATGGAAATTGAAATGTACCAAAATTGACGATGATGGTGTATCCCAGGGGAAGAAAAATCGCCTGCTTTGTCAACAACAAAACTTAGGCTATACTATGGTGTCGGTTTCTCATTACCAATGAACACACACACACACACACACACACACACACACACACACACACACACACACACCTACACACCTATACACACACACACACACACACACACACACCTACACACACACACACACACACACACACACACACACACACACACACCCCTACATACAAATCTAAATGTAAATGTCATTCCCCTGCAGGAAGTGGCCTGCTTTGGCAAGAGGAAGTCTCTGCAAGATTCTACTCTGCTAGTTAAATACATATACTACACATGCACGGACACACACACACACACACACACACACACACACAATGGCCCACAATGCTTGGCTGAAAGAGATATACATCTGCAAGATAAAATGAAGATGAGGTCATATCTTATTTAATGCCTGTCTCAAAAGTTGAGGTGGTGGTTGGTTGTTCTGCAGACTCATATATCTCATATATATTAAAACATCTTACTGTGCTATCAAGTAAACCTATTCTTCATTGGGATTTGGCAGGTCTTTTCAGTCTGGATGCCAAGCAGGACGCAGACAAGGACATTGTTTTTTAAGGACACAATCAAGAGAACACTTATGATGGGTGTGTTACAACACAATAATGTCTATTACACGACAAACTTTCGTGCGGATATGGGATAATTAAAATAAAAAGCATGTATCAAACCACACGACTGTCGTTGAAACCGACCTCTAAGTGTGCGAGTGGTTTAGATCGAATCAAGTCTAGAGGGAAGGGTACATTTTAGGAAGGAGCCAATTTCAAAGATTCGAAGGAGTCTTCACTGTCAAAACCTTACAGTATATGTGTGAGACATACAGAGATTTCGAAACACCGTTCTATATCTTCAAGTGTGCAATGCCCTGCAGGTAACAGACAAGACTAAAAGAACAAAAGAATCTTCTTAAACTAACAAACGGCAGACAGCTACCACGGGTTGAGACCACATTCAAATAGAACATCCCCCCAATGTCCCCATCATGCACTGCCACCAGAGACATGGGGACAAGCTGGTTATATGGATGTGACCCAGTTGCATTGTGGGTAAGAATGTGTGCGTGTTGTGAGTGAGCACTCCTCACTGTTAGGCAGGTGGGATGGTGCAATCAAGCTGCCAATGTTCTGCAAAGGACAAGATGAATAATGGATAATGGAGGAGCTTTCGTGTGTGTGTGTGTGTATGTGTGTGTGTGTGTGTGTGTGTGTGTGTGTGTGTGTGTGTGTGTGTGTGCAGGTGTGTAAATGAGTAAGTGAATGTGTGTTAGCGTGTATATGTGTGTGTGTGTGTGTGTGTGTGTGTGTGTGTGTGTGTGTGTGTGTGTACAAGTGTGTGTGTGTGTGTGTGTGTGTGTGTGTGTGTGTGTGTGTGTGTGTGTGTGTGTGTGTGTGTGTGTGTGTGTGTGCGCGTGTTTGTGTTTGTGTGAGAGAAAGACAGAGTGAATGTTCCAGCACAGTTTAGCCCTAAGCCATGAGTTGCTGCAGGCCTCTCCCCATATGCTGTGTGCTGCACTGCTGTGCTGTGCATACTGGCTGTGAGCTTGTGATACCAAAATATCTGTAGAAAGCTGGACTTTTGCTACACCTGCCTAATAATCATTTTTTAAATTCTGCTTCATCATATCCTACAAAGAGTAAGCATTCAAACACGGTGGCTAATTCTGAAACTGTAAATCTAAGCTATGGGTGACTTTAAGTGATTTATGCTTGCTTACTTCTGCAGTCTATCTGCTTAGGTTCTGAGAAATCATTGGTGTATTGTTAGGAAATGTGTAAGAGTTGATGAATTGAAAGGAAATGAAAAGCTCATCTCATCTAGTAAAGAGATCATGAGACCACTTGGGGGCACTCTGCTGCAGGAAAATGAACACACACACACACACACACACACACACACACACACACACACACACACACACACACACACACACACACACACACACACACACACACCTGCAGATACCTGCACACATTTTTCTAATACTATGTACAACCCATCTTCTTGTAACAAAGTTAAATACATTAATTTCTCTTTCCAAAACTGAAGCTACAGATAGTGGCTCTTATGTTTATCAATACATCAATAAATAAGAGTCTCTGATGTTTGTTGTTTTCTCTCCTCTGAAACAGATTTAGTATGGCATTTCTTAGATTTCAGAACAAACTCAAGATAGACTTTATCCACTCCAGCACCAAACTGCACTGTACTTGTTGTTTTCCACATGAATTCAGCACTATTTATTTAGTAACATGTACAATTAAGGGGCATGCATTTCTGTCTGAATAATCACTTACATTTCTTTGGGCCAAAGACATGAACTAAACTAACTGAGTGTGATGACTGAGATCATGATAGAGAGAGAGACGTGCACCATCATTATGTCATTATGTCAGATTACATTCATGGTGTGTGCTTCACACAGGCAATAAAACATATCCATGGACGCCTATTATCTTTATTTTATAAAAAGCCCCCTGAAACTGACACGTGCTCACACGTGACCTTAAGATACCCGTCTCAGAATCATTTGCACTGGAGGCGAGCTAAAGATGAATCATTACTCAGTTTGAGTGATATAGCGGCGTGGAGCAGGGGAAAAAAATGTGGCGAGACGTAATTAAATCTGGGAATGAAGCTCATATTCTAATCACTGACATTCTCTCTGTCAGAGGCGTGGAACGGGAAATGGAATGAGTAGATCGGTTTAAAAGCAGCACATCTGAGAGACAGAGAGAGAGAGAACGAGAGAGGGAGAGAGAGCAAGAGAGAGAGAGAGAGCAAGAGAGAGAGAGAGAGAGAGAGAGAAAGAGAAATAGAGAGAGAGACAGAGAGAGAGAGAGAGAGAGGAGAGAGAGAGGAGAGAGAGAGAGAGAGAGAGAGAGAGGAGAGAGAGAGGAGAGAGAGAGACAGAGAGAGAGAGAGGAGAGAGAGAGAGAGAGAGAGAGACAGCAAGAGACAGAGACAGGGACAGAGAGAGGCAGAGGAGGGGGAAAAGAACTGGGCAATGAAAGCCTTTTTGTCTAATAGAGATTAGAGTATTGACTAGATGATTTAAAAAGTATATTTTAGAAGGTTCTTTGTCATTTGTAGTACATTTGTGGTAATATTAAAAGCTTTTTGCTCCTGCCTTGCCAAAGCAGGTGAGCATGGCAGGTTTCGAATCTGCGATGCAGTATTGGACCATTAACATGACTGCCAAGGAGCCTGGCATGTCTATCACTCAATTACAGTACGGCAGCACTTCTGCTCCTGACCAAAGGGTTCAGCAACCTTGCTCATCAAATATGCATTGCCAACTTGCCCGCCTGTTCAAGTTCAGGAAGGAGGTTCTTTATAATCGCCGCTGCTTCCCCTCTGGTAAGGTGACACAAAAGCATCCAGTAAACTTTTAATTACAAGTCCTGGCCCTGATTCATTTTCATTAAGGCGATAAAACTAATAAGCATCAATCACTATTTGCTGTAACTGATTTTATTACAGATAACGCACGGCGTTGCATACAATCTCCGAGAGTCACACACAGACATATTCCAGGTTAATACTGTAGTTAATACTACATTATTACTACATACTATACTACATTAAAATAAACCATTAATCGAGGATCTCATTGAAAGTAAAAGCATGGCAGTATTCATCCCAGTGAGTAATAACCTGTCATCCGACTATGCTCTTCATGTAAAAGCAACAGACAGCCTTAAGCAAAAGTCACCGCTGAAGTGTCTGAAATCTGAATACTATACAGGGTCTAAACAGATAAGGGGTCAACAAGAACTGGTCAGATTAAGACCAAAAAACAAAGCAAACAAACAAACCACAAGAACAACCAAAATCGATGCTTCTTTGTACTGACTTTCTTTCTGCACATTGAACTGCCTTTGTGTGAGAAATGCACTACGCAAATAAACTTTCCTTGCCCTTTTATGACCTGACTATGAGACACATGAGCAACTGTAACTAAGGAAGATGGAGTATGACTGTCAAAGGTGTAGTAAGTTAAATGGAAAATAAAGCTTCTTCGATGCACCTCAAATGGCACCTCAACAGTTCAATGACGTCAAGACACAGTCATACTCATTCAAGACAATAAGCGTAGGTGTCTGATACTGGCTCACCTACAAGAAGCCAAGGGTCTCTACACTCTGCTAAATACATCTATTAGTGCATTTGCCTGGCAGGTATCTTCAATGCATAGCAGAGGTACACCCAAGACTACACTGCTGGATGACAGCCATAGCCAGATACCACAGCACTTTAATTGGAACTGTGTGGTTCAGTCCAAGTGACAAAGTGATTGTTTCTGATCACTCGATGAGAAAATGGAGGCCTGTTTTGGGTGATTCGGGTGGCTCATCCTCTGGTGGTGAACCAGTAAAATGTGCTAGCTGACAATGCTAATTACCCCAGCTGCCAATTCTGTAGCATGAAAAAAAGATGCTTAAAAAAAAAGATGGCTTATTTTTAGTGCGCTTGTGTTTTGACAAAGAACATCTGATGCCTGGGCTTAAAAAAATATATCAAATTATGTTACCCTCATATGCTGCCTCAATAAATGTCATACAGGTCTCAGAAAAACTCCTTCAGCTTTCTGACCAAATGGATTACCTGTGGTTAAAGATAGATCACAATTAACAACATTTTGAAAGGCCACTGGGGCCTAATTGGTCAAATATCGACCTGAGGCAGTAGATTCGACGGGACAGAGCCAAAACCATCAGAGGAGACTGGCCACCTAAACACAAGGGCTCCCTTGGCCGAGACAAAGGTTGTGCGGCAAACATGGATATCGATTACTTCCTCTGTGTGGTTTTCCAATAGAAGACTATGTTTTTTTTCTGAATGGCCTGCTTTAATTTCTGTAAATACACCCTCCGGACCCTGCCTGGTATGTTTTATCTGCCTCGTTGCGAATTTGTCCAAAAGCGGCTTATCACTTTTTTTGGGGGGGGGGGGGGGTGGCCTGCCACGGTCATTGCCGATGTGGCTTGGGGTGGCTCAGTGCTCTTAGAAGGCTGCATTAGAAGGCTGCAATCGCCCATGTGGACCCAGGTTCGAATCCGGTCTGCGGTCATTTCCCAACCCTACCCCCATCTCTCTCCCACTTACTTCCTGTCACAATCTTCACTGTCCTGTCCCAATAAAGCCATACTACAAAAAATACTTACAAAAAAAAAAAACAAGGCTGCATTAGGCCTGGACATGAATGCTCAATCAGATCAATGCTGCTGTCCCCTGTCTGCCCCCTGTCCCCTGTCTGTCCCCTGTCCCCTGCCCCCTGTCCCCTGTGCCCCCCCCCCCCCCCCCCCAGTCTCCCTCTGGTCCCAGAGGACAAGCAAAGGCAGATGCTGCATGGCGACCACGTCTCGGCTGTCGGATCTCGTCCCGTGTCCCTTGTCCCCGTCTTTAGGACAGTCTGTGTCCCCGCCGTCTAACCCCAGGAGCGTGCGTGTGGCGCCCTTCAACCCCGCGCGGTGCCCACGGAGGCGCGGCCAAACACACACAGATGCTGCCGTCACTGACTAGACTAGGCTAGACTAGGGCACTGAGGAGGAAGGAGGAGGGGGGCAGAATACAAAGAGAGGTGAAGTGTGTGTGTGTGTGTGTGAGAAGGCACACACACAGTTCAGTTCACCTTGGGTGTGGATGTCACATACAGTAGGTATATACACACACACACAGACACACGCGCACGCACACACAAACACACACGCACTCACTCACACACACACACATGCAAATAGAGCTGTCAGGGGTCACTTCCACACAAAAAAGTTGTTCCTGAAAAGAATTTAAAATATAGTGCTCAGAGCAACCTGATAGATTGATGGGTAGAATAACCCTTGATGTTTTTTCAAAGACAAAAGCACACACAGCAAATTCCTGTGATGGTAAGAAAAACTCCAACCTCACAGTCCACACACCGCCTTGCACTTTGCAGGGATCCTCCTATAAGAAACTCAATCTTTATTGCCACTGTGAGAGCCCCTACAGCACTGCAGCACTCACTATGTGCTCTGTGCAGAAACACTCTTTCTGGGAAGAGCAGAGTATGGACAGATGGAAGAAGAAAGAAAAGGAAGAGAGAGGAAGGGGCAAAGGGGGGATGAAATGGACACCAAACACCATAGAATTAGCATAATATTCTCTACTGGAGAATGCAAAAGCATAAATATCTGAAGCATGCATAAAGAGTGAAATTATATTCAATTATGTATAAGAAAATGTGAAGCAACAAGTACATAAAAGCAATTTATTTGAGTCCTGAATGACATTACAGGTACTTCAAAATCTACCCAAATGGTGTGTAGTACATCCATAAATGAGCACTCTAAACAATCTTTGAATACCTCTGAGACATTATGGGACTACACCATTCCCTTAAGGTAATGGTGAAGATACAGACACAAAGTGCCAGGTTTCTCCTTTGCTTATCGCATATTTCAGTTCCACTCTAATGGAACGTTTAGCATAAATGGAAATTACTAGCCAGATCCATTATCAATTGCTTTGAAGTTCAGGACCTGGAAGATGTGTGTTTGTTTGTGCAGTGGAGGAGGCAGTAATTGCTGTGGGCTAGAAGGCAAACACCCAAGGACTTGACCGGTAGCTCGCTCATAAATTACAGAAATTGGACTCGGAATGATGGGTAATTAACAGCCCAAAAATGCAAAAGGCCCGGATGGGGAGTGACACTGATTTAAGCTCTTAAAAATCAATATTCATTTTCATTCTAGGCTGAGGAAATGGTTTGTGTGGTAATTATTATTTACTGTAATGGATTAAAATATCCTCACTACCATTGCATCGTGAGAAAATGCAGATTTGCGTTGCAGTAGAATCTGTTATATGTGCATTCACCCGGACACAAACACACACACTCACAAATACGTACGCAACAGGTAGATACACATATAAACCCACCCATCCAAACACACCCACACACACACATGCACGCACACACACACCCACACACACACACGTAGACTTTTGTATGTTGCCATAATAAACACTATACAGTTCACTGCTCTATAAACAAGCATTGAAGGGCATTTCTAATGCTACGACTTCATTATGATTTAAAAAGAGACAGACTGCTTCCTTGTTGTACAAGTGAGTCTATCTTCCTAAGGGAATAGCACAGCATTGGATGAGGAATTCCTGGAAAAACATGATTCACTGCTACACTGTTTACATTTTTCCCCAAGACATTGACTTGCAGAGTGATGGCAGATTATTTTTTGAGTGAGTAAACATATTCATTCACTACATCAGCACAAACACACACACACACACACACACACACACACACACACACACACACACACACACACACACACACACAAACAACCCTAAATCAGCATGCACACACACACACACACACATATAAAAACACACCAACATTATATGCAAGTAATACAAACAAACAAACAAATAAATAAATAAATATGGAAACCTTTCCAATGACATCCCCAGACTCATGCAGGCACACATGATCTCACCCAGACAGGCGAACACACAGCCACACACATCAAATGCAATCCTAATCACGCCGTACATGATGCAATTACCAAATAGCAGTAAACCCATTTTCTGCCTGATTGCAGTTTAGGAGGACAGTGGACGAGAGCCTTTCTATAAAAGCACCATCTCCTTTTTTCCCCACAAAACAGTTCAATTTTAAAAGAAGCTTATTCCAATGAAAAAAATACAATAATGGGAATCATTTCCAAATCCTTAACTAAACAAGGAAATAAAAATGATACAGTACACACACCGGGCCACTATTCTATTTTTATCTAATCATTACCCTTGATGTGAAATTAAGAAATTCCAAACAAAAACACTCATAAATAAAATGTCCTCTGATCTATTGCCCTTCACTACTACAGCTGCCTTCAGTCCCTTTATTTCTCTCCATTTAGTGATTTATTTCTTTCAAGTGTCTTTTATGTTTTCTGTAGGCGTAACTGTTATCGATGTTATTTTATATAGCACCAGAAAAACGGCAGTCACACCTCTGGTCATAAATAATAAATAATAAAATTAAGTAAGCAAACAAACAAATAGCCTAAATAAATAAACTCTGCCAGAGGCTGGCTATATGAGCAATGCATACAGCATAGGTAACATGTCAAACATGAAAAAGCCATGGCTCTGTGGGGAGCAGTTTCACATAACCTTGTTGAATGCCCAGTTCTCCTTTGAAGTTAGTGCCCAAGGTCAAGCAATTGGAGAAACGACAGGAAACTGCTCCAGGATATAGCGACATACATACCACACACCTACATATACAGACTCATGACTGGGATGTGCTTTTGATGTTACTGACTTATTTGGTTTTCTGACTCTTCTCTGTTCGATTCCAGAAAGGTTGCAAGAGACATCATGTGTAAGCTTTCAAAGCTACAAAAACACTGGCAGTGTTTCTGCTGCAAGCACAACCTCTGACAAAGTGAGAGTGAATTACCTCCATGGCAAAACCCAAGACTGCATTCATCAAATTTGGCACTGCCTAACATCGCTTGGGTTACTGCATAACATTGACACTGAACATTAGTGCATAGCAGCTATTACATAAATGACTGTCAATGAAAAACAATATTCATATGTCTACCCTGCCTAACTTCCAGAAAAATATACTGACTTAATTGCTCATCAAACATTTTTATGCAAGTCAATCAGTCAAAGTATCCTTCGATGATAACCTGTTATTCATCATTTCACTTCACAAATAGCTTTAGAGAGCCTGCGGTGAAGTGCAATAATTTAGTGCATGAATTCGTCTATATTATCCATGTGCTGTGCGTGATAGAACTGCTTGTGCATGTTAAGTAACGCTTCTCGCTGCAGCCGATCCAGGTAGTGGGCTAAACATCTGGTGAACAGCTGTAATGCACAAGACTCTAAACACGCATCCTATGCATGTTATGTTCTGTCATAATGGTTGTTGTCCCGGAATTTAAAATAAAAATAAAAGAGGAAAACTGCAGTCAGCAGGTGAGCGAAATGTATTCGTTATGAAGCATACAGTTCCTGTGTTTCAACATGCCAAGAAAACTTCTGTGAGCTATCAGTCGATCGAGTTTAAGGTGCAGATGACTCCACCCTAAATATTCCATATGCACACATACATCCTGATAGAGAACATAACATACCCCTGCGTACTACTATTCATGAACAACAATTCAAATTATTTGTGGGCTTTGCTTACACTTCATGATTATCAATTACATTTAACATTAATTTCAAATATGCATACAGATATAGTTAAGGCGAATTGGAAAAACGATTCATTTGCAGTAAAACGAACAATAAATATGAAATATCTGCATAATTCATAGGCGGCACATGTTGAACAATCTGCGGATTGCGATACAATGTATGACATAATGGAGGAAATCATTGCTATTGCGGTAACCTCAAGCACACGGTCATCCCCACGTTAACTCAACAAGTGAACTGAAGCCGAGCTGTCGATACAAACGCGGCTATCTCCACGCTATTGCCACACTATCCCTCTCGTCAGGAACATGATTTACAAACAACACCGAACCATGGGCTATTAAAAATGAGGAATTACATGTTGAGTTGTACCTTTGTATCCATGCAAGGATGTCGGATCCATTTCCAGAGTTACGGAAGAAACCTGAGGGTTTCGCCCATTCTACCTTCACCAGTCTCTTCGACACCAGCACATAAAAACAAGACGAGGGCGAAAAAGAAGAATCTAGAGAAAAGAGCAGACCTTAGGCGCTACACAGTCAGTGGCACAGCAAAACTGAGCCTCACTGAACTAACAGAATGGAGAGGAATCCCTTCGTGACGGAGAGTCCGACGACTCCGCGCACACAGTTGCGCCCCGCGCCCCTGTACAGCGCGTGAGTGAAGTGTGTCTGACGCTGCTGTAGAAGGAGAGTAGAATAATTGCGCGTTTAAACCAACCGCATGTCATTAAGACAAAGAAGGGCTGAGACAATTACCCCGTGTCCGTCTCGCAATACAGTTAACTTCAGAGGGAAGGCGATATTGCAGCGCAGCACAATTTGTTTTTACTGATGATTTTGTTGTTCTGCTGCCATGGTTCCCTCACTGATGAACTGACAACACTACACTGAATTAATCAGGTCGATGTACACTCTCCAGACGCTGGATTACATGGTAGCTCAACACCCTGTAAAACCCTGTACAGTGCCTATAATTATTGGTCATGGACCATCCATGTACGTGAAAATTACATATTTAAGAGGTAACCCTACAACCTATAAGGCTGTCACACTGAAAATATGTCAGTAAAGTAAATTTGAGGGTTTAGTTTTATAGCATGTTTTACTGATATATAAATATTAGACACCAGTAACCTTTCAGGATAATTTAGGTCACACAACATGATGAGCCGCTGTATATTTTTTGGTAACCAGGAAATTAATACAGTTTGAATTACTTGTGACTCATTGCTTATTAGGCTAAGACACTTGTTTAGAAATAGAGATTTGTGCAGAGCTTATAATGCATATACCAATTTGCCAGACCTATTTGCTCAGTTGTCTAAATCCTACAAAATCAACCAGAACCCAAAACTGGGTTGAAGGAGATATTCCACATTTTCTCCCATGTTGGACAGGACATGCCAAAGAATGTTACCGTCAGTGTCTCTACGGCAATTGCAGGGTGACAAACACTGTTACTGAATGCATGTTGTGTGTCGTGCAGTAATGGAACTCTTAGCCTTGCTGTTTATCTCTCTGTCTATCTCTCTTGTGTTCCTTCTCATCCTTAATCTGGTACCCACTACACAGAGGTGGGGTGCCACTCAAAGCACTTAACAGTCTTAGCAGACGTGTTTAGTGGCAGACTAGGGCTGTGTCACTGTGAGATTCAAACCACACCCATCTGTCACACCCCGCTCCCTCCCTCTCTCTCTCTCTCTCTCTCTCTCTCTCTCTCTCTCTCTCGCTTTCTCTCTCTGTCTGTTTGTCTCTCTCTCTCAGAAGTTCACACATACCTGCACATAACTGCCTGGGCAGTAGGTGAACATTTAAGCACAGACGACATTAGTGATGCCACCAAGGGTGACGGTGAGGCTGAGGGTGGGGTACATTCTAAGGGCCCAGCTTTGACAGTGGGCCCTATCAGGACACTATTAATACTATTTGTGTGAGTATGAATCTGTGTAGTCTCTCAGGATTGTGTGTGCGCATTATGTGCGTATGTGCGTATGTGCTCCCAATAGTGTATGGAGGCACTATTACATATCTGTCTTGTCCACACAGTGTTCTAGCAGTTGCGTGTATCACTAATTGTTCCCTGTGAAACATTGTCTCATCTCAGTATGCACTATGTATATGGCTGAAACGACAATAAAAGCCTACTTGACTTGACTTACTATTAATGGGAGAGGCAGGGAGGCAAAACTGTATTCTTTCATAGCGTCTCTGGACAGCGCAGTAATAGTAATAGTAATAGTAATAGTAATAGTAATAGAGCACTATTACATGTCTGTCTTGTCCACACAGGGTTCTAGCAGTTCGGTGTATCACCAGGTGTTCCCAGTGAAACATTGTCTCATCTCAGTATGCAGGAGGCAAAACTGTATTCCTTTACAGGGCACAAAAATGTCTAGCTGTGCCTCTGGACAGCACAGCGTTTTTCAAAGAAGGGCTGACTGTCCCTAAAGCACCCACAGCAGGTGGTCCTCTCAAGCCAGACGCAGGGGGGCAACAAGTCTGAGTGCGGCCAGCCAGCCAGCCAGCCAGCCAGCCAGCCAGCCAGCCAGCCAGCCATATACTCGCCCGGCTCTGTGAGAAGGAGAGTCTACTCTGGAGGCTGCGGGCAGGGGCCTAATTAAATTTGGTGGAAGGTAGGAAAAAAGCAGAGAGAAATAACAAAGTGGCCTCAGTATCTATTACCCTTTGTGACGAGGCTTAGGGGGGATGAGTTCTTTTATGGCAAATGGTGGAAAAGTCAGTGTCTGAGATAAGAAAAGGAGATTTTGTGGCCCTAGCTTGCTGGATTGCTGTATTAAAAGTCTGCTGCACGTAGCCCATTACTCGAGTGAGATCTCTAAAAGAACAAAATGCACAAAGAGGACTGCGAGCAGTAACAGGAGCGGGGGAAAAAAGACCAGATAGCAGGCAGAGAGGTGAATGGTGATGATGGTAAAAGAAGCCTTTCACCTCCGGCTATTGCACAGACGGGCGTCTGATAGATGGCCCAGTCCTTGACCCAGGGGTAGCAAAGGGAACAACAGTTAACTGAGCTACTGAGTGCACCTGAACTTATTCTGGGAGGAGGGTGTTTGAGTTATGAAACACATAATAATGTCATCAAGCGTAGCACCAGAGTAGTAGTACTCTGTTACTTCTCATAAATTGTTCTGTATATACTGTGGCATATGCAGTAGGCAGGTAATGAATCAGTGAACTATCACAACTCCGCTTCATAAAATTGCACAATTTATAATTCTGCACCGGAAAAAGAAAATCAACACATTTTTCTTTGAGGCACGGCCCTGCATGGAACACAGAAGGCATCCAAGTACGAATACATCAGGGAGGGACACATGTACAGGAGCCTTCTATTTCATACATTTTTCAATCAGACAGGCCTCCATGACAGCTGAAGCAGAGTAGCACAGAATGGCTCTCGAATAGAACAACAAAGAAAACAGAATGTGACAGACTGGGTTAGGGGTGAGCGAGCTTCCAGGCATTTCTCTTTTCTTGGTCTATTCAACTCTTTACTGTTTGGAGTGACACGTCCGTGATGCATCATGGGAACTCACAGGAATGTGGAGCTCCTGGTGCCCAAATGAAAGGCCTTGAAAAGCCCATCCAGTGGTGTGTGAAATATATTTTTAATAATAATCTCATTTGCGAGCAACCAAACAGTGCAGCCACAAAGTCATGCTGTCCATTTATTGATATTTTTCTTTCTTATGTTGGAAGTAAGAGGGTGGGGTGGGGATGGGGTTACTCTTCAAGGCAATTTTCCCATCATCGTGCTGGGCTTTGCATTCAAAGTAGAGTCAACATATGTGTGAGGGGATCAATAGTCATCAGCATTTTGACAGAGTTGAGGAGTCAACACAGGTTCAGCGCTGAGGGGCTGAGAAATGGCATCATGCATTTTGATGGATTTTAACTTTTGTTGAACCATAACAAATATAAAGAATGATTCAGTGATCCATCACTGTTTTAAATGTAGTACTTGCTAGTGTTTTACTGCAAAATTGTAAGCATGTGTTATAAGCCAGATGCTGCTTTTTACAGATTTGTTTCGGTCATATCTCTACAACTTCTATCAATTACTTTGAAACAAATTGTTGATCAGTCAGTCCAAACCTACCATTGCCATGTCTTGCCTAACGTCCTTTTTGTTTACAAATCATTACTTTGTCAAAATATTGTCATAGGTAACACAGAGAATAAACAGCCGAAGGGCATTTTCAAGGTCATCAGACACAATCTTAAAGTTTGTGTGCTTGGTTGAAACACTTGTGTAAGAATAAACAGATGTACTAGGTCACTTGTAGCAGTAGCCATTTGGTCCCAGAGTCCAACCTTAAATCTGACTGGCAGTTGCTGTACAAGAGGCGAGCGGGAAGAGATGATGAGCAGAGGCAGAGACAGAAGAGCCAGGATGAGGAAGTAGACAGACAGACAGACAGGGCCGCGGTCCTACCGCAGAGTTTGTCCAACAGCATTGTGTGACTCCCTAGAGGCCATCTTTTCTTTTTCTCTTTCTATCCCTCTTTCTTTCTCTCTCTCTCCCTCTCTCTATCCCTCTCTCTCTCACAGTGTCACCGCAGCACATCTCGTGTCAGCCTCCAGTCACAGTGGAAGAGTGCTCCTGGTCCCTTGTCCTGGGAGCAGGAGAATGAGAGGCCAGAGATGGAGAAAGCGAGAGAGAGAGGGAGAGAGAGAGAGAGAGGGAGAGAGAGAGGGGAGAGAGAGTGAGGGGGAAAAGAGAGAGGGCAGGTGAAATGGCTGGCATCCCTTTGCAAGTAAAATTGACAGGAAGAGAAAGGACAGCAAGAACAGATCTGAAGAGGGATAAAATGAAATAGAAGAGAGGGTGGAAGAGAGAGAGAGAGAGAGAGAGAGAGAGAGAGAGAGAGAGAGAGAGAGAGAGAGAGAGAGAGTCTGACAGAAAAAAGCAGGAGACGAAAATGTGGTTGGGCAGAATGAGAGAGAGGAGGACAGAAAGAATGAGAGAAAGAGAGCGAGCAAGCGCGCGAGAGAGAGAGCGAGCAAGAGAGAGAGAGAAAGACAGAGAAAAGAAAAGAGGAGGTGACAGAGATGGGGGTGGGCAGAGTAAGAGAGAGGGGAGAAAGAATGACAGGAAGAGAGAGAGAGAGAGAGAGAGAGAGAGAGTGAGAAAAACAGAGAAAGAAAGAGAGACAGAGGAGGTGACAGAGATGGGGTGGGCAGAGTAAGAGAGAGGGGAGAAAGAATGACAGGAAGAGAGAGAGAGAGAGAGTGAGAGAGAGAGAGAGAGAGAGAGAGAGAGAGAGAGAGAGAGAGAGAGAGAGAGAGAGAGAGAGAGAGAGAGAGTGAGAAAGACAGAGAAAGAAAGAGAGACAGAGGAGGTGACAGAGATGGGGGTGGGCAGGATAAGAGAGAGGGCAGAAAGAATGAGAGAAAGAGAGAGAGATTGAAAGAGACAGAGAGAAAGAAAAAGAGACAGAGGAGAGGAGAGGACAGAGATGGGGCTGGGCAGAATGAGAGAGAGGAGGGCAGAAAGAATGAGAGAAAGAGAGAGAGAGAGAGAGAGAGAGAGAGAGATAGAGAAAGAGACAGAGAGAAAGAAAAAGAGGAGATGAGAGAAGAGGACAGAAATGGGGCTGGGCAGAATGAGAGAAAGAGAGAGATAGAGAAAGAGAGAGAGAGAGAGAGAAAAAGAGGAGAGGAGAGGAGAGGACAGAGATGGGGCTGGGCAGAATGAGAGAAAGAGAGAGATAGAGAACGAGAGAGAGAGAGAAAGAAAAAGAGGAGAGGAGAGGACAGAGATGGGGCTGGGCAGAATGAGAGAAAGAGAGAAAGAGAGAGAGAGAGAGAGAGAGAGAGAGAGAGAGAGAGAGAGAGAGTACGAAAAAGAGGAGAGAAGAGGACAGGACAAAGATGGGGCTGGGCAGTGTCATTGCTCAAAGGACTCAGCAGGGTCACATCGGGCTCCCATTCTCCTCCCGGCTTTCTTCCTGAATCATTGACAAGCGAAAAACCCTTATGCTGCCAACAGAGACTCTGAAGATGCGTGTCTCCTGTGTGTGTGTGCACATGTGTGTGTATGTGCGTGTGTGAGAGAGGGAGAGAGAGGGAGCGAGTGGGAGCAAACGTGACAAGCGAAAAACCCTGATGCTGCCTACAGAGACACCGAAGATGCGTGTCTCCTGTGTGTGTGTGCACATGTGTGTGTATGTGCGTGTGTGAGAGAGGGAGAGAAAGGAAGCGAGAGGGAGCAAATGAGTCTGTGTGTCTCATTGGATTTCCAACTGTGCGAGTCCCCTTGTCATGAAACCGTACAGCCCTTCACTAACCGCCTGGAGTCTGGAACTGAATTGGATGACTAGTGACACATGGCGCCTGATGGCCAGCACATCAAAGCGTCACATTCCCTTGCAATCTATATTTCATTACGCAGCATCATGGCTGTCTTTTTTGTTCTCGCGCTGGGCCGGGGAACACACAGGCTCTCATGGCACAATGGCACAAAACAGGGTTTTTATTTACCTATTCCCCTGGGTGATAGCGACAACTTGGGAGACAACAAGGGCCAGCTGATTCACAAGCCACGTTACCCCCCCATCACTTCTCATCTTGTGAGGGGCTGGGGTGTTGGGCTCTGGGGGAGAGGGAGCAGGGGTCTGAGGGGAGAGGGGGCAGGGTGTTGGGCTCTGGGTGAGAGGGAGCAGGGTGTTGGGGTCTGGGGGGGAGAGGGACCAGGGTGTTGGGGTCTGAGGGGAGAGGGGGCAGGGTGTTGGGGTCTGGGGGGGAGAGGGAGCAGGGAGTTGGGGTCTGGGGTCTGGGGGGGAGAGGGGGCAGGGTGTTGGGGTCTGAAGAGAGAGGGGGCAGGGTGTTGGGGTCTGGGGGGGAGAGGGAGCAGGGTGTTGGGGTCTGGGGGGGGAGAGGGAGCAGGGAGTTGGGGTCTGGGGTCTGGGGGGGAGAGGGGGCAGGGTGTTGGGGTCTGAAGAGAGAGGGGGCAGGGTGTTGGGGTCTGGGGGGGGGGGCAGGGTGTTGGGGTCTGTGGGGGGAGAGGGAGCAGGGAGTTGGGGGAGGTAGTTGAAGCTGCAACCGTTGAGTATTTTTTTGTCCCAGACCACTCCATGAATTTCATTCGTTTGGGCCTTATGAAAAGCACAAGGCCTGAGCTGAGAGCTGAGATTTGACAGGTCAGAGAAGGGTGGGGTGTTGGGGGTGGTTGGGGGTGGTGGGGTGGTGTGGGGGGGCACTCCGGGAGCTAGTGTCCTTACCTGCCTCTCCCTCCCGCTCACCTGGCATGCCTCCACTCGCCTCCCCCAACCTTTTCCACTCGCCTGCCCAGGTGCCTGTCTCCTCTGCTCCACTTTAACAACAGCAGATAAAAGCATCCCTTTCGCTTAATGCTAACCCCCCCCCCCCCCCCCCCCCCCCCACCTCCACCCCCCTATACTAAACCTCCCACCCCCCATAACAAACCATCACCCCCCCCAGGCCCCACCCCATCACCACTACACTCTCCTTCAAAAGACTTGGCCCAAACTCAGCACACAGCTCTTCACAGGCGAGAGAGCCTTCTCTGTGTGGTACATATTAAATACAATGAGTGAATTATTAAAACTGATCTATGACATTCTTTAGCGCAGTAATAAGGCAGCGTGTGTTGAATTAATGGTAAGGGCTACGCCCGGGGGGAACGATCAGGCCCTCGCCGACGATTTTTTAATATGCACAACATGTTCCAATTTGCATTTGCATTTGGACTTCATTTTATTTGAGGGGTGGAGAGCATCGTCATCCATCCCTATTTTGCATTCCTGATCAATACTGCTAAGCAACAAACATGTGTCCCAGCAGACTTAGGTGTGTGTGTGTGTGGGGGGGGGGGGGGTCGTTTTATTTGATGAATTTTCAATAAGTAGCATGGAGTCTGAGACCAGGTATGTGTCACTCAAAACTTGCAAGATTCTTAGGGAGGGAGAGAGGGAGAGAGAGAGAGGGAGAGACTCCAACAACCTGATGGTCACGGCCCATAATATTGGATGGTGGCTAATGTTACTCCCGTTAGATGCTTGACAAGTAATGACCTGAATTTCTAATGCTATTTGCATTACAGATTGCACGATGAACAGATTGGCAAGTGTAACTGAGGGGCATTGTTTAAAGCGTGAGCTAAATTAATATTTGCCATACACTGAACCTGAGGCCATCTCATCTCTCAAGCAAACAACATCATCATGATGTGACAAGACAACCCAAATACACATACCCCTCAGGAAATAAACACATCAATACGATGGCCTAGTTCACAGTATGAACACCCCCAAGGTTAAACTTACCTGCAATACTTTCTGTGGACTGTATACAGTACTTAATGACAAACCTTAAATAATAAAATGTCTGGAAAAATAAACACTAAACTGAAATGTCTGAAAAGCTGATAAAAACCCTAATAAGCCTACGGGTTTTTATAATGAATTAAATATACAGTCTGTGTGGACCCAATCTCCTTCCCACCGGAAAATGTTAGATACACTTACAGAGAAGTAGTTTCATTTCAGTTTCAAATATACGCACATATATGTGAGCGTGTATGTGTGGGTATATATATATGTCATATCCACATGTGTGTGTGTGTGTGTAGTGTGTATATTTCATATCCACATATGTGTGCATCTGTGTGTATATGGCTTATCTACGTGTGTGTGTGTGTGTGTGTCTGTGTGTGTGTGCGTAGTGTGTATATATCATATCCGTGTGTGTGTGTGTGTGTGTGTGTGTGTGTGTGTGTGTGTGTGTGTGTGTAGTGTGTATATTTCATATCCGTGTGTGTGTGTTTGTATGAGAAAGTGAGTGTGTAGGAGTGTGTGAGAGAGTATCTATATCCCATAGCTGCCAACAGCGGGATGTTATCTGTAGAGATGGGCTCTGACCTTGTGTCTCCTCCGCTGCACTGATGGGGGGAGGTACACAGACCCCCTCAGACAGCCCTGCAGATCGCCATCAACATCAGCACCCTCTCCCTCTGCTGTGGGAGTCCGCCGAGCCCGCTCTCTACTTTCCTCACCACTCTCCACACACACTATTAACACTCGCACACTGAAACACACACACACACACAGACTCACCGACGGACATAGCAGACACACAGACAGACAGACAGACAGACACACACACACAGACTCACTGGCCTGACATAGCAGACACACACACACACACACACACACACACACACACACACACACACAGGCCCACCGACGGACATTGCACACAGACACAGACTCGCTGACAGACATAGCAGACACACACACACACACACATACACACACACATACCTAAAATCACAACAGATACACACCAAGTATTATATAATTATATAAATCATGCTTAGACACGTGCACAGAAACATGCGCATACACCCACACATACACTGATCCGTTATACCACATTGCACGCATCTAAAAATAAACATAACAATAACAACAGGAAAAACACAGAAATGTAGAAGACCAGCAAAAATAACACAAAGACAGAGACACTGTCTCAAAAAACGTGACACACTGGAGTCAGCATTTCATACAGCTCACGACCCCTCCCACCCCCCGACCCTTCCAGGCTACAGTATGCGGCACAGGCAAGACTGGTGGAATATACGAGTGCGTATGCTCACAGTCAGACAGCCACGTGTCACATGTGCTGACACATAAATGGGTGACACCACAGCGACAGATACACAGTCAGTCCTCAATCCTAATGTGACATACACACACACACACACACGTACATGCAGTACACACGTACACACACACACACACACACAAACACACACACACCATCAACAAAGACTGCAGACCAATTGTGGCTGGGGATTTCTCCAGTAGGGAGCCATTTAAAGGACTGCCACTCCATTCCCTGTTTGTCACAAGATGCTCTGTGTCTTTTATCCTCAGCTAGAGGGTTACATGCCATGGTGGTTAATGGAATGCATGTGGGGTAA
The DNA here is from genome assembly GCA_027475355.1 of Coilia nasus. Classification (NCBI taxonomy): domain Eukaryota; kingdom Metazoa; phylum Chordata; class Actinopteri; order Clupeiformes; family Engraulidae; genus Coilia; species Coilia nasus. Next base: position 24,663,087 of record CM050209.1, on the reverse strand, counting down.
GCTTTAACATTGAACATTTGAGCTGGTATGAAATAGTTGTTACCCAGAGATATCTATTTATTAATCTAAAACTCCCCAGCGTAAACTCACCAGTAAAACATGCATCTTTAGGTGGAGTTTGTGCTGCATCAATGGGAATTATGTGGCTGCTCTGTGCAAAAGCAAAACACCAAAGGATTCACAAATAAAACTGATAATGCTGCAATGAAAAAAGACAGCCAGTAACAAGACTTGGCATGCGTGTGCTTACGCTGCATTCAAAAAGAACTGGAGACACACAGCTGCATCCCAACTAGGTCAGGAAACAGACAGCATTTCAGAGTAACTTCTCAGGAAGTCTTTAGATGCTTTGCTCGGATCAATTTTTGAAGTGCTTCTCAGATCAATTTTTGAAGTGCCTCACATGTCAGTCCGCCTCATCGAGAGGTGATGGGCTAAAAGACGGAAGCTTCTGGCACACCTGTGCCGCTGGAACGGAGTTGCTTTGATACAGATGGTTCGGCAGGAAGGCAACCAATTCTCACAATGTTGTTTTCTCATGCTCTTCTTCCCTCTCTTCTGAGAAAACGCTTCCTCTTTTTTTTTTAAAAATCTGTTTTACTCTCTTTTTTTAATCTGTTTTACTCTCTTTGAACTTTTCAGGCAGAAACAGTGAGTTCGTAAATGTTCCCTATAGCTGCTAAACTGTTTAATCGTTTCCTTATAATTAAGCCCAATGGCCCTGGAGCTGTTTAACATGTCTGGGGTGACATGATACGGCTGTGTAAAGTCTGAAAAGAGGTGAGGTCTTTAGGCTTAGCCTTCGAGCATCAGCCACAATCGTCTAATTCTGACAGATGCTGAGTCATAGTGAACCGTGAAAATTACACTTTCCAACTTCGTCGCCATTCTGTGAAGGTCAAGCTAGCTCAATTTGCTATGCTCTCATCAAGATAACCTGTGCCGGAGCTAAACACACTAATATTTAGGCCGGCTGACAGTCTTGGCTGGGCCCAGGACAGGATAATGTGATAGGGCCCCCCCTCCCATATTCCATAATGTAGGAAGGGACCAGTTCTGGGCCCCCTCTCTCCCTGGGCCTGGGAGAAGAGACCCGTTTGCCCTCCCCCCCATCAGCGGGCCTGACCATATTCATTGACTTGTCTGCATAAGAGCGTCTGGTAATACCTGGCCTGGGATCAGAAACCTAACGGGAAACCGCTTCACTCATGTTCCTATTTAGATCCTCATCGGAGCCCACAGAGAAACAGCGTGTAAATGGCTGGCCTTTCGCCCGGCTGACTGTAAAAGGGTGCTGCATCAGTGATGCGAAGGTGTGGCATTTCCACATTGTCTCTTTCAATCTGCTAAAAGCATCCATTTCCCAGAAATAACAAGCAATTTAAAACAGAAAGTGTTCAAAACAGAAACTGTGCTTGTTTAGTACACGCAAAGGAAAGACAGGAAGGAAAGGCACTGATCCGAGCAGAAAACACTTTACAGAGCAACAACCTTCCAGACATTGTTCAGTTATTTGGTAACACTTTCTATGAAGCTTATATCCATAAGACTCTATAAACACATTCATAAAGGGTTATAATGCATTCATAAAGCTTAATAATGGTTGAGACTAGTATTCAAAACTATTTAAACATTCTTATGACTGCACCCGGGCAGGTAAAGCTTTATAGCTAAGAATCCACAGTGTCACTTGAAATTGGAATAGGGCTTATAACATAGCATTATAATGCCTTTGAAGTACAGTCACCAGTAAAAATGTAAAAATAGGTATGGATCGTTAACATACTTTATAAATGCATTATAACATTTTATGAATATGTTTACATAGTCATGTGAATACAAGCTTTAAAGAAAACGTTAGAACTTATTTTTTAATAAGGTCAACATGCACAGCTGTAATGCACATCTCACTAAAGTTTACTGACAAAAATTAACTTAGGTACTTTTTTGTCACCAGCATTTGGCGTGAGTTACAACACTGATGCCACCTCAACTATCCGCCTTTCCTGTTCTCTCTCCCTTGCACTCAAGCCAGTAATTGATTGCCAGCATTTTGTCATAAAAACGAAGATAAACTATCCGCTGATTGTATGCTTTTCTCCAGTCCTTGTCTACGGTAACTTTTTACAGCTGGTCCATCCATCTGTCAGCGCCTATCCAAGAATATATCTCAACTTGCGCGTAGCCACACACTGACATCACCATTCATCATATTTCACTTCGGTCTCACCTCTGTGGCTGATAGCGAATATAAACACACTGAATCAAGTAAGACGCTTGGCAGCCGGCAATATTCCTGTGCCAAAGAGGTAATCTCAGGAGCTAGGCCCCAGTGTTTGTCTAACGGCCTGAGAAGGTGACAGTGCCCGGGGAAGTGAGCGGGGGGACGTGAGACCCCATGGCCAAGCAGACGTTGTTGACACACAGGGTACTGGGGAGGAGTGTGAGGCCAGGTCACACGGTGGCTAAATCAAAGATGGTAGATATCCCAAGATTCCACTTCCTGGAATCATTATTGCACAAGGGGGGGCAGATACAAATCCCCCTTTATGCAGTCCAAACACTAATGAAATGTCACTCACATGGCAAAATAGGATGACCTTAATGTGACCTTTCTAGAGGTTTATTTTAATGGTATATCTTCATATGTCTGAAAGAAAAGATCACATGCTATTCAGTAATAAAAAGGTACCAAGTACAGGTTTTACGTTGTACATCAAACTGTATGTGGAGTTTATGGAATTCTGCAGATGCATTTGTATTCAGTAAATGTTGAAACCACCCAATGCACACGTGAATGAACAATATACACACAGAGAAGGACGTACTTGCAGCCATTAATTACATGTTCACAAATGTATAGTTACTTTACACACTAATGCCATAATGGGTAGTCGTAATTAAGAGCAATACACAGAATATGTGAGTCACAGCTCTGGTAATTAAGCCCAACGCTGACATAATGATGAACCCTGCAGTGAGAAACCAGTCTTACTGTGTTCAAATCACCATGTTCACAACACAAAGCCTCCATATGGCTTCCTATGGGGGGCGGTGGTACTGTATGTGTGCTGAAACTGAGAGTAAAGAAGCCAGTTTACATTCCGCCTCCCTCTGATGCCGTGAGGAGACATGGAGAGGTTACAACGTGCTTCCCCAGCCTGACAGACTATGGGGGGAACAGATAAGAGCAGAGAGGAGAGGAGGGGAGGAGAGGAGAGGAGATGGGAGGGGAGAGGCAGGGAGGAGAGGAGAGGAGAGGAGAGAAGAGGGAAGGAGATTAGAGGAGAGGAGAGGAAAGGAAAGGAGAGGTGAGGAGAGGAGTGGAGAAGAGAGGTGAGGAGAGTGGGGAGAGGAGAGTAGAGGAGAGGAGCAGAGAGAAGGGGAGGGGAAGGAAGGAGCAGAGAGGAAAGGAGAGGAGAGCAGCGAAGAGGGGAGGGGAGGTGAGGAGAGGAGAAGAGAGCAGAAGAGAGAAGAGGGGAGGGAAGGAGAGAAGATGAGAGCAGAAGAGAGGAGAGGGGAGGGAAGGAAAGAAGAGGAGCAGAGTGGAGAGGAGAGGAGTGACGAGGATAGGTGAGGAGAGGAGAAGAGAGCAGAGAAGAGGACAGGAGTGGAGCTGGAGCATCAGGCATGCAGAGGACTAAGCAAGGGCTGGCTGCTTGGCCAGGCGGAGACCCAGACGTGGAGGCTGTGCGAGACCCAGACGTGGAGGCTGTGCGAGACCCAGACGTGGAGGCTGTGTCTTGGCTTCGGGCTCCTGCAACATTTCGTGCTCTGAATGCACTGGAACACTCAGCATGCGTCTTTTGGAGAAGGAAAGCTTACTGACTGATGGTTTAAATCAGTAACTGTACATACAGATATGGGTATATATAGGTATAGTGTAGACATATAAAGAGTTCAAATGCAAAACCCTTTGCAATGAATTTACTGAAATATAATTATATATTTTTGATACACTTTATTATCAGTCCACTTGTAATTGAACTGTTTTTGGCTTGATTTGTTTGGAATATAAAATCCAGTCTGTATATAACTCATTCTTCACCACATATTATTTATTAGTGTATTACTTGTATTATTATTGTTTTATTACTTGTTTAAACTCCCTTCTTCCTGGCTCTTTTTATACTTGACACGGACACTTTCACCTTGCATCTTTGTGGCCTTGCTGTTTAGTTTTGTTGTACAGGCAACTATACAATGACAATAAAGGTCTTGAAGTTGAAGTCTTAAATATCAAAAGGGCTGTGGCCTGGCTACCATTGTCTCACATTATGCCACCAGAATTGCCAGGAAGGCTAGTAACCTCATCTCTGACCCCTCCCACTCAGCACATTACTTGTTCACACTCTTACCGTCGGTAAAGAGGCTCAGAACCATTACATGCAGAACACCACGCTTTAGAGATAGCATCCACCTCCAAGCTAAACGTTACCTGAATATGGCTTAATGTTCAGCATTGTTTGGATGTATGAGTAGCATTCAAAATGGACTACTATAGCACCACTGCACAGGCAGTCATAGGCTAGTGGTTAAGGAGTCAGACCTGAAGCCAAGGGGTCACAGGTTTAATTCCCCACACCAACAGGTGGGTGGGGGGACTGAATGAACAACACTCTCCCCATCCTCCCCCTGACCATGACACCGTCCGGACCCCACACACTGCTCCCCAGGCGCCATTGTCATTGCTGCCCTTGCTCACACGTGTGATGGGTTAAATGCAGGGGTTGTGCGCTGTGTGATCACAATGACAAATGGGAATCACTTTCACCTGTACGGTCATGGGATTGCGGCCCATGCACAAAGCACTTTATGGACTTACTGTATGGTACTGCCTGTGAATTATGCATTATGTGTTGTTTGTGGTTACTGTTGTTGTGTGTGTTGTGCGTTGTGTTGCTGTGTGATCAAGTGAGCGTGCCAAGACCTATTCCTATCAACTGTACTATTGTATTGTTGAAATGGCTATAAAATAAACTTAAACATAACTCAGTGCTGTATTACTGGGACATCTTTGTCTGTGTGTGCTGCTACCAGTTACCTTTCCAGTGTTGTCTTTATTCTTCCTGTGTTCTTGTCAATGACTTTAGCGATCAAGAAGAAAGTAAAATGACACAAATTCTTTCCAGTGAGTTTTTTTTTTTTTTTTTACCTAATAATGTATTATGACTGTGGTCTCATTGTGTAAACGTGGTTTTGGTGCTGGTTTAATAGCTTTTACCACAGTTGTCTGACAGTAATTGTTGCATGAATTATTGGAAAAAGGCTTAGGCAACTTGTGAACAATGCACTCCTTTTGTCGCACACATTTTCCTTTTTAATTGCTTAAACTTTGGGGCTTGAAACTAATTAATGGCCCAAATAAAAATCAATCCAATTTTGGGATGGGGAGGGAAAAGAGGCTCTTGTGTTCCATGAACTGAAAGGTTTCTTTTTGTCTGCAACCGTTTGCTTTTTTACAAAAGAGGCAAGCTTCATAGGGAGGCTTCGGGTAGAACAAAAACCCCGAATTAGAGTCACAATGTCACAGAAAGCATGGAGTTTTTTAATTTTTTTAATCAGAACTAAATTGAATTTTATTTAATTGTATTCAATATATTTGTCCAAATATAACACCTCACAGAATGATTCCTGCAGTTGTTTTTGTTTCTTTTCCCTGTCTTCATCACTCTCACTCTCTCTCACCTCAACAGCCAGACAAGCCACTGGCTGACTGCATCCACAATGCAGCTGCCGGGCCTGTTTCCATGGTAATGTTAAGCGCAGGACTCCCATGCTGTGGCTCCGCCACTGTCAGTGATCCCCAGCACCACCACACAGCGAGATTTTAATATTTCATCCACATCTTCAGACGCTCACTCTCACTCTGTCACTCAGGCCACGTGTAGAACGAGATGGGTGCGGACAGTCTCATGACTCAAAGTCTAATTGAGAGAGAATAAGAGATGGATCATGCTCGTTTGTTGAAGAAAAAAAGAGAGAGACAGAGAGTAGCCATCATGAAACACACAGCAGGAGAGAGCATAGCTTCATGGAATGCGATGGATCGCCCATCATTCTGAAGATACGGTGCGGTAACTAGCGCTGCGGCAAGGAGTTCATTTGATGTGTTTGCTACACCAGCAGTGACTGCAGAAGATTTAACAAGGACAGGGAATAATGTCTCTGCAATTCAATCACTCTCTTCAGCTGTGTCCACAAATGCTATTAAAGAAAAGCACTCAACTAAAGAACACCCTATATATTAGCCATTATCAATGAGTCGGTTATTATTAGCCTCAAGCACAATATTAGAGGGTGTTGGTGCTTCTCGATTACCATGTAAGAAAAGCGCTTTTTATTTAACTATTTAATTATGTTTAACTATATTTAACTATTTATATTTAACTCTTTCTTTTTATTTATCTATTTGATTAATGTATGGTTGGATGCCTATTCTATTAAGATTACATTCAATAACCACATCATCCAAATATGTGTGCCACTCTGAAACAAGCTGCAACAAGGTTGGCATGAAGGCCAGCATCTGAGCAAGCTACTCACTGCATTACAATTAACCATACAGTTTGGGTACTTGTTTAAATACACTAAACAGTGAGTAACAAATATTAGGCCTACTATGTAACTACTTGATGTCTACCAGTATCCTTAACACAATAAACCGAACTGTCCAAAATGCATAGTGCAGGGTAAAAAAAAATCTGATGCAACAGTAGAATCTGATATTCTTTGTAACACCACGGAATTCGCTTGCAACGTGGTGATTTTGTGGGTATTTGGCAAAGAGCTCTGGCGTTGACTCACACAGAGCGGGTGAGTGTGAAAGCTCACATCCAATGAATTGCCCGCTCTGCCCTGTAGTGGCTCGAGTCGTGCCACCTGCTGTACGTCTCTCCCTGACAGCCCAGCATTTTCTCTGGCCATTTTTACCCCAGGCTGAGCGCTCAAGTGGAAGGCTTTCAAATGAACTCTCTCAATCCACTTCCTGTCTCTCAAGGCAACACCACCTCACAGCCAATAATTGCCCTTTCAGATGAGGAGGTGGGAAGAAAGTGATAGCCAGAGAGGAGCTTATGGCGCAACACCCACATGTACACGTCATGAATAATCAATGAGGCGAAGATGTATGAAATAGGAATGTTCTGTGTGTCCATTACGCATAATTGGTCAATGTGGCAGAAGGTTGAGATGTGGATGGTGCCTCTAATTAGGTGGTCCAGTGCTCCCTGATTTGACCGAACATGCTCATAGCTGTGAAGAGAGGCCTCGGGTTGTGACAGGAAGTCTTTTGGTGACCTTTACGATTAAGCTGACAGGTGCTGACTACAGGAATGTGGGAATTCATAATGAACTGTATTGAGTGGGCCCTTTGATGGACCTTTGAGCAGAGCAGTGAGAGTAGAGTAACGTACTGTACACTAGGGGATGCTCTCCTGTTCGGTGGTGCTTTCAAAGCGTTAATCTTCTGAGATCAAAAGGCATCACTCCTTCCGAGTACACCTTGGACCGCCGGCGCATGAATGTGGCTGTTTAAAAGGAGTGAAAGTGACCTTCTCTCCTTTACAGACAGTGGCTAATAATAAACCAATTACATTACATTACACTTAGCTGACGCGCTGATCCAGAGCGACTTGCGGTTATTTTAGGTAGAGGGTACAGCCCCTGGAGCAATGTGGGGTTAGATGCCTTGCTCAAGGGCACTTTAGCCGTGGATGAGGGTGCAGGAGAGCACTGGTTATTTACTCCCCCACTGTTATTCTTCCTAATTTCTCCTTAACCATTAGGCCACAGCTACCCCCCCAATTCTCTCCAATTTATCATAAAGCAAAGTCTTAAAAGTAATACATTTCACACAATATGCACAAAAAAATGTACTCTCCATAAGACAAAAGGCACATCCTGGAGGTACAAATTAACATTTTTTACCTTAAAAAAAATCACAACAAAAAGCAAAAATAAAGCTTGATTAGATTCAGGATATTAAACTTTAGTTACACATCCGGGTCTAAAACATGATATTACACTCTTGAAAACACCATACAGTGTTCTTAGGCGTAAACAACTGGACAATTATAAGGACCTCTCAAACAGCCCTTGATGCATTACTCTTTGTCAGTCTACAATGCAGCCTGCATGGTATAGATGGTGAACTATACAGACACTCATGAGTGCACAGTGCACACACATACACGTACGCGCGCACACACACTGAGATACAGGTATAGAGTTAGGATAATGCTTCTTAAGGAAAATAGGTTAAAAGTAGTGAGCTTCCCTCATCTTCAGAGCAGTGCGTATAGTTGTGTACCTAATCGCACTGCCATCATTTGATAAGGGAAGCTTGAAAGTCCTCCATGTTCACTGACCTTCACTTCCACACAGTGACCTTCCACACAGACAAAGCACATACACGCTGGACATCACCTCTTCAAGTTTGCACATCAAGAGAACTGACATGAACATACAAAAGGAAAAAAAAAGAAAGTGTTTAAGGCCTAAAGTCTGTGCACAGAGTAAAGATCAGTTCCAGGATCTTTGCCTCAATAAATCTCTCCCCCTGAGCCAGAGGGAAAGTTAATAACCGTTCGAAATGCCACCGCACTGGCCGAAATCCTTAATGAACACCAGTGCAATAAATAAAGCAGGCTGCATGACATAACAGGATGAGTGTCCCACCTCTTTTTGCAACTTTTAAAACTTCAGGTGTCTCTACCTGAACATCACCCCACGCAACACCTCCTCCCCTTTTTTGTGCTTGCAAGTCATTAGCAGAATATAAAACTGCCAGAAATGACAAACGGGCTACAGTCAATGAATATTCTTAAGCTACGCTGCGAATACACCAGGGGCAAACTGGCAGTCATTTTATAATGAGATGACTTTTGCTGATTGGAGTGTATGGAAAGGTGGGCAGTTCTGGGGGTCACCTCAGTTATTAAGCACTGGCCATGTCTTACTGCGGTTAAACTTGCTGCTGACTCAAAGTAAAGTCTTTAGCAAAATGTAACTTCAGAAGATCTAAAGTCTACGGCTACCGATAAAACCAAAGCGTATTTTCTGGCACGCCGCATGCCATTTTGTGTTTGTTTTGAAATGTCTCAATATATTCATTAAATCTGTTGCTGACTCAAAGTACGTCTTTAGAAAATATGACTTTAGAAGATAAGTCAACACCTAACGATAAAACCAAAGCAGATTTTCTGACATGCAGCATGCCATTTTGTTTCTGTTTCAAAATGTAGGTGTCTCAATATATGTCTGTAGGTTGACATTGCAATGGTAGTTAAATATTTGCAATTAATATTTCTTTTCTACAAAAAATTAACTGGTATGAAAGGTTTTGGATTTAGTTCACTATTAATAATACAAAATCTTATGACTCCAGTTTGCCAGTTTTTTCTGTGATGATTAATTCCCCTTACCAACAAGCCAATGAAGACATAAAAAAAAAAAAAAAACAGATTACAAAAAAAAAAGTGTGTCCTTCCAAATGGCTCCTTGCTGTTGAGTAGTCCAGGGATATCTGTTGGCAGGATTCTACATTAAGCAACATTGTCCAACTCGTCAGAGGTACAAAAAATATCTCATGGAATGTCCCTTCTTTTCGGCAACCGCACAAATATAAAATGTTGACACGTTACAGTATCTTTGGCATGCCCAGTGGGCACACACTCACACACATACCGAAGGGGCGTTAGGGATTTACTGGGCCCTTGGCCCTTTGGCGTGGCACAGCTCTGTGGGGGACGCTAGGGGGGTGGATGCCGTGCGGAGGGTGGGGTGGGGGGCCCTCAGAGTGTCCTGGGGGGCAGCCGCTGCTTGTACATGCCCGCCAGGGCCTTGGCGGCGCCGTAGATCATCTGTCGGCGAGACATGCCCGTGAAGGCCTGGTGCCAGTCGGCCCGGCTCACGTGAGGCAGGTTCCGCTCCAGGACCTCGCCCACCGTCACCGACAGGCCCGACCAGCGCAGGTTGTAGTCTGGAGGAGTGAGGGACTGGGCCTGGTAACACACACACACACACACACACACACACACACACACACACACACACACACACACATTTGTTTTTCTATGCTTGTGAGGACCTTCCATTGACTGCCATTAATATCTAACTGAAGAATGCTTATCTGTGCCCAGACCAAAACAATCCCCAACCCTAACCTGTCACTAAAGAAATGTTTTTGCACTTTTACTTTTCAATAACAACAAAATGGCCAACACTGTTGTGAGGACCATCATAATGTCCTCAGAAGTCCATTTTTTTTTTAGTTTTCCTATCGTTGTGGGGTCATTTGGCCCTCACAACCATAGAAATACATGACCACACACACGCACAAACACACACACATTCTGGATGAGCTGCAGTAATCCTTAAAATTCTGCTGAAACAGCACTGTGTGCTAGAAGCACATTGCTCTTTTCTCCTAAACTTTTAACAGGCATTGACATTTTAACTTCAATCCTGAGCTGATAACGCTGAATTAAAATGAAGGTCCGGTTGCATTTTGTATTGTAGAGCTACTGCCCTTATCTAGCCACAACACAAAATAATTTATAGCAGTGACACAACAATATGCTGTTATGCATTCCCAATTAGTGTGTTAAAACTATTTGCATACATTACACACAATGTAATGAATGTGATTTATTGCACAGTAGTGCTTGTAAAGATTAAAAAAAAAAAAAATGACATGTTCACAAAAAGTAGTCGAATGCATCGAAAATCCTATCCTGAGCTTTCTCCAGCACAGAAATGTCACTCCACCTCCAGCTCAATCGCGCCTTTAAAAAGTCTAACTCCCGAAGTCACGACACCCCTGAAAGTTGCCATCAAAGTCATCTGAAAGTTGGTAAACCCTGAGCACTGTTTCTTCATTCAAGCGCCGTGGCCTCGTCCCCGCCTTGATATTTTCAGGTGAGCCGACATCAGCCACTTTTTACTGAGAAAATCTGACTTGGCTCTGACTTCAGAGAGGGTTTAATGCATTACAAAAAGACCCCACGCACACACACACACCCACACACGCTCATGAGCCGACCGAGAGAGCGACTGAAGTCAGGCTGCCTCTGGCATCCTGCGCTATGCTGTGTGTACTTGAGTGTGTGTGACTCTGCGTTTTGAAATCCTCAAATTCACCAGCTGGCAGCAGGGAGCGGCCTGGAGATGAGACGAGACGAGAGGCATGAGAGGCTGATGTGTGGTGACGAGAGTAGTTTTTAATTGCTCCAGACATGGGACAGCTTGGCAGGATCGCGTTATATATAAAAAAAAAAAAGACTCAAGTCAGGATGAGACATCTGAAGGTGGCACGAAGGGAAGGGGTGACATGGCACTTCAAATGCGACGATGTGACTTGCAATTACTCAGAGCGCTTCAGAACTGTCAGCACTGCAAACACCTGTGAGTGACTCCGTCAGGTGACGACTCGACTTGGCGGGCAACAGTCAGTGCCACACAAACACACACACACACACACACACTTCCCTTTTTTACACATCACTCCCCAATTATCTCAAATCAAGTCAGCTTTATTGTCAATTCTTCACATATGCTAGACACATAAGGAATCGAAATTACGTTTCTTACGGTCCCAGGCGTAGACAAGACAGGACATTAAACATTAAAGTGCAAGATAAGACAACTGGCTTATCTGAACCATATTTGAACCTCTAAGGGCTCTCTGCCTCTCAGCTGTGCCTCTAGGCCCCAGCCTCACCATATGCTTTCCATCAAGCCTTCCGCTGCTTAAAGACCACTGCTGATTGGCTGAGCATGTCTTATCTAGCCAATCAAGAGGCATAAAATAATTTTCTAAATTCAGATGTGTTTGGGGGCAGGACTGCAAACATGACCTGACTATACAGGTTAGGTAATGGTGCGCTACGGCAGGATGCTGTGAAGACCTCTTGAAACTACTTGAAGCAAGAGCTGCTGCGACTTGGTAAACACCCTCTTCTCTTGATGGGCAGATGGGCAAAACACTCAAAGGAAGAAAGGTCAAGCTCTACGGTCCAAGAATGATACGGATCCCTGCCTGTTCTGTGAAGGTCACATCATATCACATCACATCCACATCCCCAAGCACTGCTGCGGTTTGTGCTATCTGGTTACCAGGCTTCCCTGTTTAATGTGTGTCTCCATCAACTGGGGATCATTTCTTTTCTTTTTTTTTTTTTTTTTTAACAAAGACGAAGAGGTGACATGGCACATGTGGTCAAGGTACGAGCACACATATCTGAGGGCCGGAGTCCAAGTCTGGCCTGTCTTCATTTCCTGATTCCACTCTACATCTCTTTTTGAACCCCTCTCTCTCTCCCTCATTATTTAAAAAGCAAAACGCAGAAATGTACCTTTAAAATAAATAAATAAATAAATAAATAACATTAAAAAAAATGACAGGCTGCTGCCAGCTGCCGCGGGTGCCCCTTACCTGCTGCACATGCTCCAAAGCGACAGGGGTGGCCTGGGTGAACGTCTCCATGTGGACTCCGTTGCCCGGATCGTCCAGGATCAGGCAGCCAATGTCAAACCACCTGCCGGAGGGGGGAAAGCAGCGATCGAATTATGGCCGCCCTGAATTGAGATCACAGGGGTGTAATAGATGGACTGAATTGCCAGGGGAGGGGGGAAAATGAGAAAATGAAAAGGAAGGTGTCCTACGGTGAGAAGGAAAGAAAGGAAGAGTGGAAGAGGGGAAGAGAGGAAGAAGAGAAGAGGGCAAAAAGGCAAGAGCAATTTCATGGGAAGTCAAACAGTGTCAATTATGGAGATTGACCAATTTGCTGAATGTGACTTCTGTGTAATATAAACCCACACAGGGGGCAGGCTTGACTTGGAGCAGCGAAGGAATTTGCGTGTCAAATGTAAGTTATAAAACTGAGAAAGAGCAAACTCTTTGGGTATTCCCAGCTATGACGCCTGCTGTACTAAAATGACCAGATTTTAGCACAGCACGAAGATCATGGTCTGCTGAACACTTGGCAGCTTGCCAAGGTTCAAGCTTGCCATTAAGGTCTGACTGACCAGACCGACTTATGTTTTGCTCCGGTAGTCGTGCCCCCCCGCCCACCCACCTTCTGGTAGCTCTAAAAGCTTCCCCAGCCCGTCTATCGTGCGAAGAACATCGGGTCGTTTACTGCATGGGCGAAGGGTGTTAAAGCAGCACTACTTTGCACTCCCCCTAGTGGCGCCAAGTAAATGGACACTCTTGTAAAAATGGACCGTTTTTCCCTTTCAACTCAACTAATCAGCGTAACCGGCAAATATGAGAAGTAGTCATGTCCATCGAAGTAAGCAAAGTCAGAATTTCTTCAGAATTTAATATCCAGATCCTGCTTCTCGCGATATTCAAGACTTTGTGAGATTGAGGGTGCCGGGACGGACACCCAGATATTACAAGCGTGGTATTCTGTCCACAGACAGCGGAGGCGGTCGAGACAGTCTTTATTCGCCTGGCAATGACTCATTTAAGCATCTACTGACTTGTGAAGATGATTAATTAACTCGAAAAATTTGCATAGTGCTGCTTTGAATGCAGCTGATCTTGACCATGCTTACTTCGTGCCTCTACTTTTTTACTTTTTCCCCCTCAGGCAGGCTATTGCTCAGCATCTGTAGTACCACCTCGCCCCTGTCAGGACAGACCGTCTTTGGTAACTTCTTATGTGACCATCATCTAAACTCTGTCTTCAGGCGAAGGGAGGGGGACAGCACAGTGACACGACAAACAGCCAATTCCACACAACCCGCGCAGGCTGATTGTCGATTCTGGCCACAACACCTCAGTCATAACACCTAACAAGGGACACGAAAACAGCCTTTCCCCACAACCACGCACAGGCTGATTGTCGATTCTGGCTGCAACATCTCAGTCATAACACCTCCTATAAGGATAAAAATAAATAAAACAAAATCTTGCTGAGTTATGTCGATATTTCGAGCGCCTGCATCATGGCTGACTGTAAGCTCTGACCTTCCACTGACTCTTTCCTCCTGTGCCCAAGTCCCATTACATTACATTACACTACATTACATTACATTACACTTAGCTGACGCTATTATCCAGAGCGACTTACAGATATTTACAGGGTTTCAGTTACAGGCCCTGGAGCAGTGTAGGGTTAGATGCCTTGCTCAATGGCATCTCAACCATGGGTAGGGAGGGATTCAAACCGGCAACCTTCCGGCAACCGGCAACCTTCCGGCAACCGGCAACCTTCCGATTGCAAGACCAACTCCCTAACCACTACACCACAGCTGCCCTATTGAAGTCCCAGACTTCAATACTTGAAGGACATCACTGTTTTGCTCCTTGATAAACAGGCAATGGAGAGTCTCAATGGCTGTGGAACAAAACAAGGCTTGGTCACCTTGAACGGCACCCTGTGACTCTGGATGTGTGTGTGTGTGGGGGGGGGGGATGAGGGTGTGTGTGTGTGGATGGGGTGAAGGAGAGCCCCAGCAGAGAATGAAACGGAAAAGAAAAAGCACATTGTCAAAGCTGATCTTTATGGATCTGTCAGACACACAGAGGGAGGGAGCGATGGTGTGTGCGTGTAAGAATGTGTGTGTGTGTGTGTATGTGTGTTTGAGGGGATAATAGGGAGAGGAAGCTGGGTTGTATAAGGGCTCTGCGCTTACTTGTGTGTGTGTGTGTGTGTGTGTATGTGTGTGTATAGTGGGGAGAGGAGGCTGGGTTGTAAGAGAGCTCTGGGCTTACTTGTGTGTGTGTGTGTGTGTGTGTGTGTGTGTGTGTGTGTGTGTGTGTGTGTGTGTGTGTATGTGTATAGTGGGGAGAGGAGGCTGGGTTGTAAGAGGACTCTGGGCTTACTTGTCTGGAAAGAGCTCAGCAATGAAGTTCTCCACAGAGACCACGGGCTGCTTCTCGTGAATGATGCCGGCGCGACGGAGACCATCGATGCGCTCCTGAGCCCCCTGAGGAAGGTGAGATGGCACAACACACACTTACACACATATACACTTCTGCTCTGAGTCACACAATACACACTTACACACATACCTACACACACATACACTTCTGCTCTGCATCACACAATGCACACTTACACACACATATACCTACACACTTCTGCTCTGAGTCACACAAACAACACACACATACACACACACACACACACACACACACACACACACACGCCTGCTCTAAAACACACAAAAACACACACAGACACTTACAGTCTAAGCTTAGCAGCAAGACACACACTTACTTGTTTACACTCATCCCATTTTGCTATTTTTTTTCTGTCCTTCACCACACACACACACACACACACACACACACACACACACACACACACACACACACACACACACACACACACACACACACACACACACACACACAATGCCTGTGTTCTCCCGCATCAGTATGAACAGACAAAATATATACACTTACACACCAGGAAAAACCGAGTCACCCTCTCTTTGACACACACACACACACAAGTAAATGTCTGTGCACCCCGTCTGTGTGAGCAGACAGAATATACACTTACACACAAAGAAAAACGCACTGTCACTCCCTCTTTTCAGCACACACACACACACGCGCACACACACACGCACACGCAAACACACGCACACACACGCACACACACGCACGCTACTTGCAGTGAGAAACAAACAGAGCAGAACTCAGGTGTTCCTTCAGACACACACACACAAACACACAGAACACACACACAGAACACACACACACCCTGTGGCCTATTGCTGCTCACACTGTGTGCACACAGAATCCCACAGAGGAAACCAAAATGCTTAACCAGGAAACTAATTTAACAGATGAAATCATTTCACTCTCACAGGTAGTGGTGAAGTTTGGACAGGCACACCTTCTTACAGCCATACCCCAATGCATCACCCAAGCAAAAACGAATAGAAAACACATGAAAAATAAATGTCTGTGTTGTGTTTTATGTCTTTTACATACAAGAGTATTAGTAAAATACTGGCCATCTGTAGACCTGCACACAATACAACAACAATTCAAGTTGTAAGTTGCTCCCCGTCTAGCCAGTGGGTGGCTAGAGTTTGTGGACTGGCCACGTGACACCAGTGTCTGGCTAGCCAGAGTGTACGTCTCTGTGCGTGTGTGTGCTTGTGCGTATGTGTGTCAGCATCTGTGTCTCTGAGCATCTGAGTGTGTGTGTGTGTGTGTGCGTGTGCACATCTGTGTGTCTGCGCATCTGAGTGTGTGTGTATCTGAGTGCGTGTGTGATGGTGGTGGTGGCCTGTATAACCCCCCCCCCCCCATCGCTGTCTCACCTTGACCCCGGCGGCATAGCCCACGGGCTGGGGGGCGATGTTGGACTGCCCCGCCTCGCCGCTCACCATGGCCATGCCAAACACCTCCTGGAAGGCGTCGCGCACCGCCCCCACTTTCACCTCCTTGTCAGACGTCACCACCACATCCACGTCGCCGCCCGACTCTGACACACGAGAGAGGGAGGGAGGGAAGGAGGGAGGGAAAGAGCAGATGGAGAGAGAGAGAGAGAGAGAGAGAGAGAAAGAGAGGGAGAAAGAGAGAGAGAGAGAGGGAGAGAGAGAGAAAGAGAGAGAGAGAGGGAGAGAGAGAGAGAAAGAGGGAGAGGGGGAGAGAGAGAGAGAGAAAGAAAGAAAGATAGAGAGAAAGACAGAAAGAGAGAGAGAAAGAAAGAAAGAGAGAGAGCGAGAGAGAGAGAGAGAAAGAGAGCGAGAGAGAGAGGGAGAGGGGGAGAGAGACAAAGAAAGAAAGATAGAGAGAGAAAGAAAGAAAGAGAGAGAGAGAGCGAGAGAGAGAGAGAAAAAAAGAGAGGGGGGTCATGGAGGTGGGGGAAGAATGAACAAGGCAACAGAAGAGAGTGGAGGTGAAAGAGAAAGTCATGAAGGAGAAGGGGAAAATGAAGTCAGGAGGGATGAGAGGAGAGGAGGAGACAGAAGCCATTATAAGGGGAGGTCATATGGAGGAGTATGAGAATGAGGGAGAGCAAAGAAAACGAGAGAGAGAGCGAAAGCGAGAGAGAGAGAGCGAAAGCGCGCGCGAGAGAGAGAGAGAGAGAGAGAGAGAGAGAGACAGAGACAGAGAGACAGAGAGAGGTGGGAATTAGGGGGAACAGAGCAGAGGAGCACAACATCTTGTATCCTCTTTTAAGAGCTTCTCTCAGTCACTCTCGACATGAGGGATGGCTTGGACCACTACGCCTGAGGCATCGAGGCATTCATCACACACACACACACACACACACACACACACTTCTGTAGAAGTACGCTCAGACACCACCACTAGAATGCTGAGACCCACTACTGAGAGTGCTGGCAGTAGGACGTTCATCACCAGCAAACACGGAGCCCAACACGTCCTGTGTCAGTCACCCCCCCCATAGGTGACACTTGAGGACGGGCAGTAAGCTACTGAACATCTTCTCCCCTCTCCCCATATCTTTTACATTTTGTTTTCTAGTGTCAGTGTCACTGCTTTATTACTGGTTGTTTGGGTTATGAGAAATAATCTGGTTGCAATGGATTTCATGCAGTTTTTTGTGTTGTTTACATTGTGTTTGTGGTCCTTAGTGACTAAATAAACAAAGCAAACGGAACACACAAACTACAGACTGCAAAACACGATATAGCGGAGGGATAACTGTATTTGTTGTTTACTATAGTTAGGTTTATTTTTATATGTACACTTCTTTCATAATGTTTCATGGCTTAACAGACAGCTCTAACTACACGTTACAAAGGCAAACAGGGGGACCTACTGATGTAGGGGGCCATGCCCGGATCCAGGGTGGTGATCATGGACTCTACCGAGTGCTTCGTCCTATCCAGGACCGTCTTCACCATGGGGTTCCCTGCCACGCCCTGCACACACAATAGTAAATACATACACGTAAATACTTATTGACATAATCAACGACATTGCGTGTTTAAAACATAGCTTCAACTCTCTTAAAAATGACATTTCAACACGTTTAGCATCATGTTTTGAATGTGGAATTCCATATCAATAATCAAAGGACATCAACAAGCAGTACATTCTTATTAATTCAAAAAGCCAAGCTGACCTTTTAGTCAATAACAAGCAATAGGCAACTGGTCATTTTTTCCAACATATTAAAACAAAACACAGCCACGCATTTAAATTGTTTTCAAAGAAACTGACAAAGAGATGTTGAGCTAAATCAGCTCTAGGCTATAGAGCTACAATCCTGTCTCCTCTGAGCACGTCAGTGGTGCTTTGACTGACAGACAGACAGACGGACGGACTGACCTTGATGAAGCCCCAGATTCCCCCTCCAGCACTGCTGTTCTCGGCTAGGCGAGGGTCCTCCTGATCCTCGGGAAACGTGATGGGAGACGCCACCTCCAAGCCTCCTGACGTGGCTGGCTGTTGCATCATGGGATTTGTCATGACACCTGGAGGGACAGACAGTAATGATGGGGGTGAAAAAGGCACACACACTGCAGTCAAAACACTCACACCTGCTTTTGGAACACACACACACACATGCGCATACACACAAAGACACATGTCGCCCATCCTCTATGAAATCATAAATTGATCTAAGTCATTCAACCACACATAAAACACGTGTTTTACCTTATTCTACAGCGTACCTTCTTCTACAGTGTAGAATCTACATCACTGCACAAAGGTAACTGCACAACATCAGTGTATGTGCAAACACACACATATGCACACCACCCAAAAAAAAACTCTTCTACAAGTCCATGTGCATCCACGCGTGCATATGTACAAGTCCTTGAGAGTTCTTCATACATCAGCTGGCCATGTTAGTGATATGTGCACTTGACTGGCACTACGCAGAAGGAACTGGTGTCTGGCTCTGGGTAGAGGCTCCCATAGTGACAGACTGACTGAAGCAGGCGGCTGGAGGCTGGAGGCTGTTTGCTGATAACTCAGCCTCTCAGGATCCCTGATCCTCATTCCCGCTTTCTCATTTAAATAAGAGCAAAATCTTTATGCCTAAGGGCTCATTTCCAATGCCTTGTTCAGCGCGTAGCCGTGTTCAGCGCGTGGGCGTATACAATAGGTTTGTATAGGGACAGAATACGCTCAGAACACGCTTGCGGTGGAAATGGTCTAATCTGTTAACGTGCATTCTAAACGAATAGAATACGGCCACGCGCTGAACACGCAGAGAGTGCGGTGGAAATGAGCCCTAAGACTGAGAATAGCAAGCGCCATCTGCCAAGCTTTTCACCTTTTCACAATCAGTATTGATGGATTCTTTGGATGCCGTCACTGTACCCGTTTTTCCCCACTCAGTGCCAGACTTTTGTTTAGACCTGGTGGCAGTCATTTCAGCTTGTGCCGCACCAACAGCAGAAAACGCTGCGGGGCATTTAACAGCTGTGTTTAATTCAAAATGCATGAAAGCCACTTGTCTACAAATGAAAACTTCAATACACGCAATTCAATTTCAGCGTCATGACTGACTTACTGACTGCCTGCCTGCCTGCCTGCCAGCCATTTCTGTTACTGTTGCTGTTCAAAGAACTGCCGAATGCAGCAGTCAAAAACACACACACACACACACACACAAACACCGCATTGACCCATTTGACCCCAAACTTTAGGCTGCAGCCCCCAACAGCTACTAAAACCCCTTCAGATGTACCAGCATTTAATGCAGGGACCTTTAGATCCAAGTAGCAAGTAAACAGGCCCAGAGGGTATACAGTAAGTCTTCCCAATGGGCCTGGCCCATGCAGACCAAGCCCCCTCCGGGCCTGACACAGCTCAAGGGGTTTTTCCATCACAGCTACATATGTCTGACGCCACCAGCTCTTGTAGATGGGGCTCAGTAAAGCGATTACAGCCAAAGGTTCCTTTACCACTTCAATATGCAGGGCTATCTCGACTGCACAGTGACACATTTAGAAATAGAGGGCTTATAGAATATTTTAATTAAATAAGGAAGTTCTGGTTGATGGGAAGCTCCCAAATGCTGCTGTTTAAATAAATAAATAAATAAATAAATAAATAAATAAATAAATAAATAAATAAATAAATACATACATACATACATACATACATAAAGTGTTCACAGCTTTTGGAAATCTAAACCAGATTGTAAAATGATCAGTAGCAGTGCCCACTGTTGTAGTACAACCATTCACAGGCAACACAGTGAGTATACAGCAGCCTATTAAAGGTAGCAAAGCCACACACACAGGGAATAGGTCCACCGGGCCCCTAATCCGCCGATGCGTACCTGGCATGGGTGGGGCGCTGGAGAAGCTGGGCATGAGCGGCGTCTGGGGCGTGCGGCCCGCGTGCCCCCTCGTGATGTCATATCCTGCGCTCATGCTGAAGCCGGACGTGGGCGGGCCTGGCGGGGGAGGGGAGGAGGCGGTGGCGGCGCCCATAGGAGGGGGAGGGCCGGAGGGTGAGGAGAAGGCCGCTATAGGGCTGGTGTAGGGGATGCCCATGTACGGCGGTGGGCTGATGGCGGAGGCCGCCGAGGCCAGGGGGCTGCTGAAGGGAGGGCCGAGCGAGGGCTGGATCGGGGGCAGGGAGGTGGTCACCGCTGCCCCCACCCCCATCGGGGGCACTGGGGTGGGGGTGGAGAAGGAGGACGAGATGCCCGTGGAGCTGGGGAGGGACATGGGGCTTGCCAGGCCTGCGTGGGAGAGGAAAAAAAGAGAGAGAGAGGATTAGCGGAGGAGAGTGGGAGGAATTGGATTCATTATAAACAAGCTTCTGCTGTGGGGAAAAATAAACAAGAACATGACATCACCGTTTCAATAACACAACCAAGTGCACAGCTAATGACTTGAGAGTTGCAGATAACAGGGAAGAGAAGCTGTGTAGCATGACTCAGCAACTACTGAATTGCTCTAAATTCCGCAAAATCCTCTTATGGGGGGAGAAAAAAAGCATGGTAGAGTCCGAGAACACGAATGCTCAAAAGCTAGAGCAGCACAGAGCCAAATCTGTACATCTCATTATCTCCAACTCTCCTGTATCACTCCACTGATCAGCTATGCAATTACGCCACCATCCCCACCACAACAAGAGTTTATCCCCACAGGGGATTGACTGTTCGATGAAACAGAGCGCCAGAAGACCATACAATCTCGAGGGCAACGATTCCTTTCAATTATTTTTCAGCGCTGGGGGTTTAACCAGTATTTGCAGTGGGTGTTTTTTTTTTTTCTTGTAGACTTGGCACTGTTTGTCCCCCAAAGCAGTAATTATTCATATGAGGTACACAGAAAAGGTCATTGCAAAGTCAAGTCAGACAGATTAGCAGATACATCAGCCACGCGGGAACAGAAAAATTCGCTGTCGATAATGAGTCCTTTGGAGGGTATCCTTGGCCTCCCCCAGATATCTGACCGACACACAACTATGCAACTCCGAGAGCACAGCTTGCCAGATTACACCCTCCCTCGGACGCCATATTCTGGTTGCTCGCGATAAAAGTGTCGTGCTGATTGGAGATTGGGCTTGCCGTCCAGACAGCTGGCCGTGCTGATTTTGGAAAACAGACCAAGGGGCATCTGTGTGCCTGCTGAGTTAACATCATCTGTTTCCTGTATGCAACCATCCTCCGGCCTGAACAGAAACTCTCTCGGGAGAAGTCAGAAGTCCTGTAGGTGTAAGTGGCAGCGGCTTATCAGACACGCCACACTTGCAGTCACATTACACAGCACGGCTCACGGCTCTTCTTCATTTTAAAATCAGGACACCTCCTCTCCTCTGCCCCCAAACTGAGTTAAAAAAAGGCTTTTTACCATTACATAGTCCCTTTCCCCGGTGCAATCTTCATTATGCACATTTTCTGAATTCTCTACCTACTCACATGTAGCCTGCCTCCACCCACCCTTTATGATAAAATGCAACTTCCAGGTGTGATATTCTGCAAATCACTTGTGTCTATAGTGAGCCTGAGGAAGACCAGCAGTGGTTGAAACATCACATTCTGTGGCACACAACAAAACACAAACAAAAAATGGATGTTGAGATTGCGGACACATTTTTCTTGGATTTAAAATGCATCCTCCACCCATGCTTTCAATGGATTCTCCAAGGTTCATTTTGTGAGGAGATGAACGCTTCTCTGTCTGTCTAGTCTTACCGATGGTCAGAGGAGGGGAGCTGACTGAGGATGCTACGCTGGGGAGTGGCACTGGAGTGGTGGGTGGGGTGGTTTCTATTCCACTCTCTTCCATCATCTTTCCTCGCTTTCTGTTTGCAGGAAGAAAAGGAGAGAGGGGAGGGAGGGAGAAGAAGAGGGAGGGAGGGAGAGAGAGAGAGAGAGAGAGAGAGAGAGAGAGAGAGAGAGAGAGAGAGAGAGAGAGAGACAGACAGACAGACAGACAAACCGACAGAGAGACAGACAGACAGACAAACAGACAGAGAGAGAAGGAAAGTGTGTTGGGTGGGGGGAAAAAAGCAATTAATTCACGCTCGGTTAATGTAGCACCTCAGCGACTGACAGGCACTTGGATATGTTCAATGCTTTGTCACGTCTGCCAATTATAGCAGGGCTGCTCCTATGCAATTGCTTGGGTCTGACTGCTCGGGCGAGGAGAGCACGACAGAGAAAGACCTGTCCATTATCCAGAACAGCCGGCACTTCAGGACCATGTGCTCCCGTGACATGAACCTAACGCCAAAATGCAATTACACTGTGCATTTTGGTCAGATCCATCCTTTTGTCAAAAAGACTGCATCATCTGCAGCCCCTCAAACTGATGTAGCTACTGATGTACTATGGTTTTGAACATGATGTCATGCTGCATTTCAAGAAGATGCTAGCTTATAATATGTAATGGTCTGGACTGTAACTAACACAAGAGATCTGGATACAAGCTTTTAAAAAAATAATTTCTCTTTTACTTTTATTGATGTCTTCTTCACCTGTGGGCTAGTGTCTGGGCTGGCCCCTTCATCTTCTCTCTTTACACTATTGCTCTTCCACACCCAATGGATATCTCATTAAATATCTATTTACTGTTCCCCAACCTAAAACACATCCATATTACTACTTATTCACATATCTATATTTGATTTCCCCAACATAAATCTGGGCTAGCAGTTGCTTCTAATGATTGTAACTGCAACTGCATCATAAATGCATTGTTTTGACACAGGGTCACAAAGCAGAAAGTGCCTAGTGTGCAGAAGTGTGCAGTATAGCCCAGGTACCTAATGTGACTTTCCTGCAGTTGCTGGCAGAAGCTCAGAGAAATCTTGCCAACGTGTGTTTTGTATGTAAACTGTGCACCAGTTGTTTTATTGTTTATTTCCCCCTTCACGTGTGGTTTACCTGTCTAATATATTTATACCTACACCGGTATAGAGATGTTTGCTGGACTGGCAACTGTGTACATTCAAACGTCTACATTTTGTCAAAACCGACATAATGCAAAGAACATCTACCCCATAACACAGACATGTAGCAAGCATTTTAATCAACCCGGCTTGTAAATCATCTGTGCAAGCCATTGCCTGGTTAAAGGAAAGCCCAGTGAGAAGACCTATCAAGCTTTTCTTGGGATAAGCGTTTTAGTATTACCTGTCAAAACGCATCACCTAATAATACAAATATCTAATCTTTATTACTCTTTAGACGTGTATTATTCATAATTGTGATTATTCTAGACGACCTATGAGCAAAACGTCCATGTAGAGATGAGAAGTGTCATACAGCCAAGTAGCTAATGAGCTCTCGAAGGTGTCCATATTACTAGCGGGTGGACCGACAGCTGGCTATTGCCACGTCTTCGAGGATTGCGATAACAATGTAACGGTATTGAACAGCTGCAACTTTAACTGAAATGCAACTCTTTATTTTTGCCTATATAAGGCATATCGACTGACATACGATTTGACACACCTATCTTGAAATACAAATCAACTGCCTGTTCGACCAAATAACGTTCACCGAGCAATTTACACCGGTTGTTGACGTTGCACTACTACGACTCTACGCCTACGGAGCTGTCAACCAGCCTAAACCAACCAGATGACAGTAAGACTCCTGAGATTCAGTAGCAAAGATTTTGCATGCAGAAACTATGTAAAGTATTTGGATACAGCTAAAGCACAATTCAGACATCGGTGTTTACATCCAGCTGACTACCCTCCGTCATCATAAGGCAACTAGTATTTTAGTAGCAGGATAGCAAGCTAACGATAGCTGGTTGGCTTAACGACTGTTGACTTAATGATGGCAACCAACATGGCCACTGTAATAACACACCTAAACATGACCTGTTCATTTTCAAACTGGCTGCAATACCTTTTACCTGGGTATTTTCATGCAGACGACATCCCACGGTGACTGTCAGATTTACAAGTGTAGAGCCTTGGACATGCTGCCCCTTGCCGACTACCTTGGCTAATTGGCTAGTTTTAGGTAGCAGCTAGACAGCAATGATTATCTTAAAGCCGAACCAAACATATCCCTGCAAGCCATTTCCCGACAAATGAAGAGAGAACGAGTTTGTCACACCTACCTGGTAACAGTTATTTAGCGAAAAAAAGTAGACGGAAATCTGTGTTTATCCAGCAAACTCTGGAGTTCGAAAGACCACTGACCCCGTCGAAAATGGCCGCGTTTAAGTGACGTCAGCATTTGCCACGTCTCAAGATGCTGTGGGCGGTGCGTGTAGTTCTAGTTCCCATCCCAGCCCAGTAATTCAGGCATAAAATGTAAAGGCAATTAAAATGTAAATATGTCATGTACATTAGATAAATAATCATTCTGAAAATATTCTGGAACATATTCGGAATATTCAATATTCAATATTTCAAAATTCCAAATTACCGGCTAATGCAGAATCTAGGCTGTAGATGGGGTCTAGATAAGATAACTCAAAACACAATTTGACTATAGGGCCTTAAATGATGAGAAACTGGTGCTCAGACAACATCTTTGTCATTTTATTGTAAAGCAAATTGCACAGACACAGAAGCTACTGGAAAACAAGTGGTACTCCAAGGCAAACATCGCTATCTAGACTTTCTTTGGGGAGGGAAACATTTAACATAACAAAATGTGCAATTTCAGTGAGTTCTCTGACAAAATAAAAACTGAAAACAGATTAAAGATAAAAGAACAAAACAAACAAATCTAAATATACTATATACATACATACACACTAATCAGCACAACTGATGAAAACTTCAGTTCTCCTGATAGTCAAACTTTTCCACTGATCTAACTGGCAACATGTACCCATGTATCAACTGACATATAGAAAAGGCAAAAGTAAATTGTATTCAGGCTTGAATCAACGTGTTTGTACATGGAACACAATTTAAAAACAGTCACATGTCAAAGTGGAAAAACACTGTTTAAACAACTGTGGATTAAGAAACTTAAGTGTTTTTTATGCATGGCCTAAGTGCCAGATGTACTGTAGTAATAACCAATCACCCCTGCTTTAGTAATATACAAAGTAAGGCAGAGTGTTATGTGGGTTACACACAGTAACACCACACACATGTTGCAATCTTCCAACCTCTACAGTGAATTACAGCTATGTACATTTTTTGTACAGACAAATTCCATTCCTGGCTCAGACAAGTTTGAGATGGATCCATTGTACTGGTTGAAACTATGCTGACTAACTGTCTCACTACCAGTGAAATACAACAGAGACCTATTAAATCTACCTCTAAGCTCTAAGATGGATAAACTTTCTCTTTTGCTAATGTTCTTTACATTAGAATGCGAAAGGCCAGCTTAAGCATAGGTACTAGGCTACATACTAAAATATTTTTTTCTCATGAAATCAAAAATAGAACATTTCTTTGATTTCACTCCACAGACCATAAGACTTGGTAATGTTTGGCACCTGACAAACATCTCTGTGTAGATGAAACTTAGTCTAAAGCCATTTTCTTTCACATATATATCAATATGTTGATTTACAAACTGCAAATTATTCTAACATTGACTATGGGGTGTGCAGAGAGAATAAACATAACTAAAAGTAATTCATGTATTCATAAATTTAAACTGTAATGGCACCATCTTGGATGTGAAAGGGAACATCCATAGAATTAGAGTTACAAAGTATCAATCATAAAAGACAATTGTAGACACACCTCCAGTGAGGGTCAATTCTATTTACATGTACAGAATTATAATTCATAACACATTTTTACAGAGTAGCACAGTGCCATTTGCCAGATGAACAGGAATTTTCTGGGATGTAAATTCAAAATGAGCTGGGGACCTAGAATTGATTGCCTTAGTACCCACTTACCAGCTAAGACCTGGTAGCAGCAGGAAAATACTCATGATGGCAACTTTGACCTTTGGTTAGGTTTAGTATCGATCAAGCAGACTAATAAGACAAAACCTGTCAAAATACAACTAAAGACACAAAGTAAAACGAGTCCAGATGTGTAGACATACAGAACTACACCCACACTAAACTAAAACACACCAGTACCATTTAAAAACACACACATTCAGCTTATTCTCCCAATTCTAACACTGAATACGTTTCCATTCATCATTACAAAAATAAAATGAGGTTTGCTTTGTATTCTCATTCTACATTTAAGAACAAAGGCAAGTGATATGTCTCTAGTATATGGAATGATTTGTTGACCGTGAGCCATCAGGTATGTTTGATCGTGATCTGGTTATTCAAAAAAATTAAACCTAATGCTAATATTCCTGGTTGTGTGTTTCGCTGTTCAGCAGTGAGCTTTACAGGGAGGACAACTGCAATGAAATTACTTGTGTGAATTATGTGTGAATCCAGGTCGAGCATAGCCTGGTAAACCAGCCCCTCTTACTTCATTTCATTTTGTACAGAGGGTCTGCACCAGATATAATCAGAAACGATTTCTTCCTGGAGGTGTGGACTCTGCCGAAGTTTAAAAAGTAGCCTCTGCCTTTACCCAATCGCTAACGCCTGGTCGTCACGTATGCAATTAGCCTACCTACGCACTACAGTTCAAATGTAGCACACAAGGTCAACGTCATGGCTAATGAACACACCCTCTGTTCGCTGATTGGATCGGCCTTGCTGGGGCCGACTAAATGACCCTCAAGAAAAGAACCCTCCGGTCCAGACCCTCTGTACAAAATGAAATGAAGTACGAGGGACGGGTTTACCAGGCTAGGTCGAGCAACCATACTCAGTTCCTTTCAAAGAAAAGTGTGCACAAGAATGATTATAGTGAAGATAAAAAAAAGTGAAATAAATCAAACAAAAAAAAAAAGAATATAAGTGATGAATATATTAGCCACTGGAGGATATGCACAGAATGAGCTCACAGTGTGCCAGAGAGTGAGGGCCACTGTTTTGGTTGCCATGGGGAACAGGCTTATGGTCTCTTTGTAGTCTCTCAGAGCTCAGCTCAGTCCTCCAGCTCCAGGTCCAGTTCTTTGTGCGGCGATGGTGGGCTATCTCGCGTAGGGAGGACATCGTAGTGACTAGGGACATGGCTGTTCTTTGGTAGGTCGTACGGATCCTGGGTAAAGGGCCCATTGCAGTTATTGTTGCTGGGTAAGTGGACAGCATTCACCGTAGGCTCTGTGGAGGGAGCGAAACAGAAAATGAACACCAAATTCAGATATGCAATACTCCCATGTGAATTATGTGACACTCTGCATTGTTGTCTTTTTTATATTTTATTTTTTGCCATATTCGGACTGAAGAATAGTGTCTTGTTTGAGACGTCCATGAAGCAAGTAAGTAAGTACAAAGTAAGTGCTTAGAAGGTTTTAGCATCCATGTTAAATAACATCAAGGTGTTGAGCATACTTCTATTTTTTTTTATATTGTATTTTTTTGTAGATCATTTGTATGTTTGAAGGTGACTTTCTGTAGGTCAATTAATATTTGGCAGATAACGTGTCCTAATCATTATAAAAAAGGACTACGATAATGGTGACGTACAGTTAATATCAAGATGATGATGGTAATAATTCACCCCCGATTGTCAAAGCAACTAAGCAGTATGTCCTTCTGTGTGTGTCAAACAACTCCAGTGCAAACAACTTCTTAGTTCAAATGTCCCTATCATGACTCACCAACTTCGTAGACGTTCTTGTTGGTGGGGCTGGAGTTGTGGATT